>CM031237.1:917841779-918441779 GCA_018340775.1 Taxus wallichiana var. yunnanensis
GATCTTTTTCAATCATCAGAACTGCATGTTCTCTTATTTCTTCAAATTCCATCAACTCTGCATACCTGTCCTCCATTGGTTCGAACTCAGACAACTCCAATTGCTTTATGAGCTCTAATGCTGGCAATTCTAATGATATAGGCAATATTGCCTCTTTCCCATAGACCAACTTGTAGGGAGAATTACTAGTAGACCTCTTTGGCATTATTCTGTCAGCCCACAATGCTGATTTTAGCTTGGTATGCCATGTCCTTTGGTTTTCATCCAGAGTCCTTCTGATGATTCTTAGCAAATTCTTGTTCATGGACTCTGCCTGTCCATTACCCTGTGGGTAATAATTTGAAGAGGTGCTCAAATAGATTCCATTCTTGACAGCCCATTCTATAATCTCGAAACCTATGAATGCCAATGCATTTCGATATGATAGTGGTGTTGTCCACTCAAAAATTTCCTATTCCTTAAGAAAGTGAAAATTTAAAATTTTGAGTTTAAGTGTCTTTTCTCTCATGGTCTTTGATAATGTGAAATGCCAAAGAAATTGAGAAATCTACGTTTTTGGGTCATTTTGTGTGTTTTTCGGGCCTGTCGGACATTTTTGTCCCGCGTGTCCCAAGTTCAATTGGGCCCTCTGTTCCTCGATCGGCCGGTTCACCCGAAGTCTTTCTTTGCTTGTGCCCGTCGTGAATTTTTGTCCCAAATGTCCCAAGTTCATTTTGAAGCAATAACGAATTGTTCCATTTTCGTCCGATTTATAAGCCGCGTGAAAAAGCGTACTTTTGTCCCGCATGTTCCAAGAGCATTTGTGCATCTTTTCCCCACTTCGCCCAAATCGGCCGAGCCACGTACTTCACGCTTTCGCATCCCACATGTCCCAAATGAACCAAAGTGCTATTTGTGCTAATTTTTCCCACTCTACCCGAATACCTTGCTTTTCAAATTAGTATGTATTAAATGTGCATTCATTGCCTTTCTCTCTCCTAAATGGCTATATAACGAGTGAACCCCCTATGTGTTTTGCACACTGCTTTCCTGCTATCTTTTGCTCGAACCTTTGCAATCTAAATTCCTGCGTGCGTATCCATTTTCCTCTACAATTCCTTCCCAAGTCAGCTTAGCTTCGCCTCCAAATTACTACCAACATGAAGATCAAATTTCGGGGGCAAGAACAAATCTCACCACTAGATTTTTCCGTTCCCGATATAGGGACAGTCCTTGATGAAGTTCGCCATCTTGAATTTAGTGATTTTTGGTCGAGGATGACAGCGCAAACCCTACGCCAATGGTGATTGGATGATTCATGACAGCGGTTTGGCTTTGTTTGGTGGTTTCCCAATCTCTCTAGTGCAATGTGCAGATATAGTGCTTTCATGCGGAGCTCATTTCAACCCTAGTGATTCGAGCAAATTGACCAATATACACGTGGTAGAGACATAGCCAAGGCATTGAAGAGATTCAGGTAGTGGATTTTGAAGTTAGTGGGTCCCTCCCAGTCATAAGCACCTGTCTTCTTCTCCTTATTCCTCTCTTCTCTTCCGATTCTTTTTCCCGGATTTATTGTAATAAGTTGAGGTATTGCGATTGGCAATCCTTAACTAATCTTTAGTTAAAATAAGTAGTTACTGAGAGTAATGAATTGTAAACTATATAATGGCCTCTCTCGCCATTTTGAAGGAGGAAGAACTTGGCTTATTTTACAAGAAAGTGTAAATAAATCATAAAGAAATTAATACGAGAAGGGCTTTTCATTCTTCGTCTATCTCGATCTCTTTTATCCCTAAGCTTTTCATTTAATCTTGTTAAGATCATTTTGTCTATATTATATTAAGAAGCTTTGTATTCTTTGCGACAGATGTTATTGATAGAACTTTGTGTCTTTCAAATTTCATCTTATTAGTATGATACAAATGATCTTGTTTCAATTCCTTTGTACCTTCGCATGCATAAAGAATTACTCTGTCATCTATAATTCTAAATGGTGCCTTTCTGCTCGTTCTCATTTTCTCATTCCTCAATCCTTTTGTAATTGATGATCCTTATAGAAAACACTTTCATAAATATCCAAGTTCCACAAGAAAATCATGTTTTGTATATGTGTAAATAGGTTCGTTTCTGAATAAGGGAACCTCTCCCATTAAAGAGGAGGGACTTCTTGTCCCCTGAATGTTGCTCTTCGTGAAGTCCTATTTGACGACCAACAAGTGGCGGCACACCAAACCTGGTCACTATTCCTTCATAAAAGTCTAGTATGTTAGACTCATTTGCCTTTTTGAGCGCTATTGCTTCTGGTCCACTTGGTGAAATAGTCCATTGTCGTGAGAATCCACGTGTGGCCTTGGCTTGAGTTTGGGTTGATGACCCCAACGAAGTCCAATCCCCATTACATAAATGGTTGGTCAATGAAAATCGGGTGCAATGGAAGTGCTACTAGTATTTCTTTCCTGTGAAGAGTGCACATTTCTTGCACTTTCTTATCCATGTATAATAGTCATTGAACACCGTGGGCCAATAATACCTACGCCTTCATTATCTTGAGAGTCTGTTACTCGTGGGCGAAATGTCCTCAGAATCTCCATCGTGAAAATATCGTAACACCCTCTCAATTTAACTGTCCCAACGCACCTCAATAGAACTCCATTGATGTCTTTTTTAAACAAAACACCATCAACAAGCACATATGGAATGGCTTGTAATCTGAAGTATCTCCTTTTTAATTTTCTTAATTTTGGAGGGAATAGGCCTACCTGTAGGAAGTGTATCATATTCTGAGTCCAACAAGGAGTGGCCACATCATCATCTTCTTGTTCTTCACCATCCTGCCAGTACTTAAGGCGAGTCTCTTTTTCATCACCTGCTTCAACTTGCCTACTCAAAGCTAGTTGTTCACATAGTCCTTTTCCACGTACTAGTTTTGTGACCTTGATCTCGATGTCATATTCCATGACACGGGTTATCCATCCTACACGTTTCTCATTCAGATCCTTGTTTAGAAGGAAGTCCTTGACTCCGCATGAGAGACCAACAATTGGATCTTGTTGTTTGAGACTAGGTGCTTGAATTTATTTAAGCTCTGATCATTGCAAGGACATGCTTTTCAATGAAAGAGTACCTTGTTTCATATTCCTCAAGCCTTGACTGAAGAAAGCAACTGGTTGTTCTAATCCTTCTTTGTTTTGTTGTACCAAGATTGCAGAAATTGTGTCTCCACCACCGAAGGCATATAGCATGAAGTCCTTGGAGAAGTCTAGATTGACAAGAGTTGGAGCTTGAGATATAGCCTCTTTTATTGCCTCAAAACTTTCCTTGCCTTCAGATGTCCACTTAAATGTCATGCTCTTTTTAACATCAGTGTTATTGGCTTTACGAGAGCTGCAAAGTTTGGAACAAACCTGCGGACAAAATTGATCCTTCCCAAGAAGCTTTGAAGAGCCTTCTTATGACTTGGCAATGGCAACGCTCAAATTGCTTCAACTCTTTCTGGGTCAATCATCAATCCCTCCTTTGAAACAATATGGCCTAGAAGTTTTCCCTCGTGAGCCAAGAATATACATTTTTTGGGGTTCAATGATACCCCAAATTTTCTACACCTCTAAAATACTTGCCTCAAATGAAGAGGTGATCCACTACATTTTTGAGAATACAGTGATGTCATCAAGATATATCAGAACTATTTTATTGATCAACCCCTTGAATGCCATATCCATTGCCCTTTGGAAAGTGGCTCCAGCATTTGATAGCCCAAATGGCATCTTCTTGTAGGCATAGGTGCCCCATTTGGTGGTGAAAGCCATCTTGAACTGGTCATCTTCTTTCACCATTACCTGATTATACCCTGAGTAGCCATCTAGGAGAGAGAATCTCTCCGAACCGGATACCACTTGCAATATTTGTTCCATTGAAGGAAGTGGGTAATGGTCTTTGAGAGATGCCCTGTTGAGGTCTCGGAAGTCCACACACAACCTGATTTCTCCACTCTTCTTTCTGACCGGAACCAAGTTTGCAACCCAGCTTGAGTGCTTGATCGGAAATATAATGCTTGCCTCTATTAGCTTGTTTAACTCTTTCTTCATTAGAGGCTCAATGTGAGGGTTGACTAGTCTCTGCTTCTGCTTGATGGGCTTAGCATCTGGATCCAATTCTATGGTATGTTGTGCCAACTTCGGATTGAATCCTCTCAAGTCTTCATAGCTCCAAGTGAAGACATCTAGAAATTCTTGGCAAAGTTGTATGAAATCTGATTTCTCCTGCTCAGTGGCCACTTTACCAATTTGAAGTGTTTACCTTCCCCAACGGAATTGGCTCTGAATCTTCTCTCTTGACCTGTATGTTAGCCTTTTCCTTACAGAATTGGTCATTAGGGTTGAAGATAGACTCCAATGTTACTAAACCCTTGGGAATCTTGTTTGTCCATAGCTGCACTACTTGATCCCCATCTTCTTTGCTCTAGTATGTCTTGATTCCTAGCTGAGAATTCAGCCTCTTCTTGTAAGAAATTGACGATATGTTGATCGTTCTCAAACACCTACTAACTTGTGTTATTATCTGGAACTGTTGGCCTCACAATCACATGGATATGTGGTTGTGTTTTTTCCCTTTTGATGTTGTCAACCACATCAAACGTTGCTCCAACTACTGCGAGCCTATCCGCGGCTTCATTTTTCTTCCTAGGTATGGACATGATGTTGAAAGCTTCAAAATCCTCAATGAGGTCCCATACACCCTGTTCTTGTAGTTCTTCAATAGGTCATTCTTTGTAGCATGTTGTCCCTGACTTGATTAACGATTAGCTCACTATCCCGAACACCTGCAAGTTCTTTATGCCCTTTTTCTGGCCCAATGAAGTCCATGAATCAAGGCCTCATATTCAGCTGTGTTGTTTGAATAGGAAAACTGGAAATGGAAAGCTGAATAATATTTGATGCCTTGAGGTGAAACAAGCATAGCTCCTCCTCCTGCACCTTGCCTACTCCTTGATCCATCGAAAAATAATTGCCATACCTCATTTTCATCCTTATGGTCTAGTTTGGTGATGCTAGGAATAGGCTAGTTTTCTTCATGTATACAATAGACTCCTAGCTCAGATTCTTCTATTTCTTGGTAGGGATCAAAAGCATGTACCTTGCTTGCCCATTCATCAAGAGTCAAATCTGGGATGCTTCCAACTTTGGTGTCAGCTTCATCTATGCTTGGATAATCTTCTTGATCAAATGTTGAACAGTTGGCATTGATTTGGCTTGGAGTATGAGGCTCAATATGAAAGTTTGCAATTGGTTCGGATCTGATTGTGACCTTAGTACCATATCTTGTTCTGAACAACATGTGTGACCAGTCAGTAGATAAGTAGCCTCCAATTCTAGCTATGAAATCCCTTGATAAGCATAGGGCAAAGAGTGGTGGCAAATCTATCACTGACACATCTTGCAAAACGGTAACGTTGGGGCATGCATGCAAGGTAAGATTCAAACTTTTAATCACTCCCACCATTGCTACTACTGTCCCATCCAATTGCACTACCCCTTTGATATGACTTCATATTGGAGACCCAGTTGATCAGCTATTTGCTTGGGCATGACAAAACTACTTGCCCTAGAATCAATCATGCAATTGTGTACTAGTTTATCCCCAATGATTAATGAAACATAGAATGGAGGGGGCTTCAAAACTTTACCTTGTTGTCCTCCATGATTCCCTTCAGGATGAGCAGCATTTGTGAGGACATTCTCTCACATATGGACCTGCTGGTTCGAAGTTGACCAATTCTTCATGGCAGCTTGTAGAAGATCTCTTTGGCCTGGGATGGATAAAGATTCCCACATTGATATATTCACATTTGTCTTCTTCATTTGATCAATGATGCTAAATGGGGATGAAAGATCTCTTTGTTGTCCTTTAGGCTGCACATTCCTTTCTTGTGCATGGGCAGCAATAGCTGGCATTTGAGTTGGTTTAGAAGGTGGTTTGGGCTGTCCTTGTGTGTTTGGAGCTGTATTTTTCTTACCAACACCTTGTGGAGTGATGGAAGGTTGTAGATCACTTGGAGCCAATGACTTCCCTTCACCAATATTCCTCTTCTTTGATCTTGTGTTAGCTGCTACACTTTGAGAAATTGTTTGATTCATGCCACAAAAATCCTCAACTTGCCAATTCACAAGTGTGGTATCATTTGGAGCTGTTTTGTTAAGACGTCCCTTGTTGCTGATTTGTTTCTTGGCTCACTTCACCCTCAACGCCAGTAGTTGTAACCATCAAGGCTTGGTTCAAAGCACCATTAAAGCACATAGATTGGTTGTGAGGTTCATTGCATGGGAAACACCAATCATACTCTTGAGCTATGTTGTTTTGGACTGGCACTAATGCTTTAGAAGTAGATACGACATTGGGGTTATAGGGCTGAAATGGTCTATTAGTGGGAGGCCTTACTTGGCTTTGATTTTGATTTGCAGCCTGAGTTGGTGACCTATTTTGTTGGTATGGGGCCTAGCACTGTGTCTTTGCGCTTGAGAGATGATATGGTCTAGCACTTTGAGCTTGTTGTCTTTTGATAGTCACCAGCTCATTTCCAAGGTTCTGTAATTGTTTCATAACCTCTTGGAGTTCATTTGAAGCACTAGAGGATGAAGTAGAAGTTTCATTTGAACTTTGATTTCTAGGAGTGGGAATAGGAGCCAAAGTGGGTGCTTGACTAGTGCTTAGATTTTCTAAGTTTGGATACAAGGGCATGGGAGGCCTAGGAGCCAACTTACTAGCTTGAATAAGATAGTTTTCGGCCCTAATGGAAATGCTATAAGCAGCAGGTAAGGTTGTGCCTCCCATAGATTGAATTAACATAGAAATATCAGAATTCAAAGCCTTAAGATAGTATAGAAAAGAACCTTCAGCTGTTGGCCTAACGGCCACTAGAATTCTATCCCAAGACCTTTGAAATCTGAAGTTGAAGTCAGTCAGCTACTCATTGGGAGCTCTCTTGATAGTTGTCAATTGTTCTAGTAGAGACAAATTGTCTCCCTTTTCTCCAAACTGCTCATGGAGAACTATGCATAACTGATTCCAATTTTGGATAGAACTGGCTCCAAGGCTCCTAAACCATTGCAATGCCTTCCCTTTGAATGAAGATGCCACAATTTGACAACAACATCCATTTCATTTATCTCGTGGATTGTACAAATGTTAGCAATGTCTTTGACATGATCACCAGGAGTGGTATGATTTTCTCCAGTGAAAAATGGAATGTTCTTCAATGCTACAATTGGAACTGGATTCTGTGCATTGAGGGCAAGTGGATCTACCAGTGAAATTGACAAAGGGATTCGGTGGTAGATGTGCCATTATGATTGGCCTAAGAACTCTGGTTGATGTGAGAAAAGTTCTACCAGGTGGAGGTGTAACAAAGTCCGGCTTAGGTGGAGATGGCGATCTTCGTGGTCCTCTTCCTCTCCTTCCTTTGCTTTGATAGCTATAAGTGGAAAAATAACCCCTCTTCTCGAGTATCGGACACTGGTTCAAATTCTTCTCATGCACCAGGAAATTTTTTGCTAAACCACCGAATTCTATCTCTGTTAGTGTAAAATAACAAGAGCACCCGGATGCAAATCAAGGTTCTAAATGATGTCTTAGGCATCCAAAGTGTGATTGCACAACATGGAAACCTCTCTCCAAGTGTGGGACTTGTGAAACCGAGAGAAGAATCTCCGTGATTAGAGGTGGTTCCTCAAACTCCTCCGATTTAGATCTATATTTGCACAACTACAGAGGTTTAGATCCTAATCCTACTCTAAATTGCAAGGAGACAGGATAGAAATGCAAAATTGAAACTAACTAAAGATGGTGATGCACCATTAAAAAGGAGTGGTGAATATTTTTGTCATGCAAATGCGAACACAAACCAAAGATTGCAACGTAAAACATACACATTTTTTGATAAGATATAATTTAGGATCGAAATGAAGCAAATAATACAAACAAAGGATCGAAACCCATTCACAAAGCTTGCATTATCATTTCAATGTCAAAGCCATTCGCATTACAACCTCGTAGAGGTAGAAAACATGTTACAATATTTGAAGAGGTTTGATTTCTTGCAACAATCACTTCTTTGGAAGTGAAAGAAGAAGTTTCTATGCCCAAAAGTGTTCCACCCTTAAGAAATGAGCCAAATCTAGCTTTTACATTGCATGGTCGAGCCGCAGAGAGAGAAAACGTACAAAACGTGGGAGCCCATTCCTAATTGACTTTAAATGCATTAAAATGGCATGGGGACCTTAAAAACCCATACCCTATCATTTTTGACCGAATTGGAGGAGAATGCGACCCATCCCGTAGATAATTTCATAAGCTTTCCAATGATATGAAGAACGTGCAAATGCGAGCTCCATTGGCTCAAAAGATATTAAGGTCAAGTTTTAGGGCAAACGCCCAAAAAACGGATGTCGTGCAAAAATTTTAAATTTTGACCTTTTTGCATTTTGGAATTTTTTTGAAAAATTTCTTGTGCTCACGGTTAGATGCCACGTGTCAGTGCTTTGGTTTTTGGGCAATTCTCTCTCCTCCACCTTTCCGCAGCTTTCCCTTGAAATTTTGACCTTTTAACTCTTTGGAAAATTTTCCATTTTTTCCCCGTGCCCCGCCACTTGGGACACGTGGCACGCTTTGATTGGTTGACAGGGGTGTGGGGAATCTTTTACCTTTTAGTTTTTGGCTAAAACTTTTGCAAAATTCTCCAAGTCCTCCCACGAGCTCCGCACTCCCCTTCTCCTTAGGACACGCGTCCTCTTTTAATTGGCTCGGGCCAACGCTCCAAACTTCGCCTTTGGAAACTCAACAAAACATTAAGTAAAAATCTCACCCTTTCCTCTAATATTCCGATCCACGAAGACACGTGGGACATTCGATTGAAATCTCGGTGGCTCTTTCGGCTCCCAAGCGTTCGCCGCGTACTTTTGGCTCGGATGTCCCAAAGTATGCCTGGGACAAATTTCTCGATCCGCCCGATTCGGGATTCCTGTCCCTCTTTTAGGCAAAGACACGTGGCACTCTTTCATTGGCTCTTGGCTCTTCCGGCTTTCCGTGTCCCATGCATCCCTTTGTCCCAAGCCTGCCTCGGATGAAAGTTCCTGCGCTGGCCGATCCGGGCGGTTCGTGTCTCATGGCGTCCTCACGGCCCCGGATGTCCGAACACATTCACTGTAAGTAGTATTAGTCAATTTTGTTTTTACCTTGGAATGTTCGCCCTTTCGCATCCTGCGCATCCCCATGGCATGGATGTCCCTTTCATTTGGGCGTGGGACCTACTTGACAAAGGCCTTTTGGCCGATTCGTGCCCCGACGTCCCAACTGTCCCAAGCTGCTGCGAGGACTAGGACTTAGCCGATTTTCATGATTTTTTCTGCCCCAAGCTTGTTTTTGTAACTTTTCACCCTTTTTAGAACTTCTCTTTCTCCTTGGACAGAGAGTTAGAAAAAAGCAGGGAGAAACATGATTTTTGCCTTCAATCAATCTATCTTTCTCGGGACCGAAGAATTTAATGCATGTTATCAAAATTACCTTGGGGGTGAATTTTGGATAACACTATCCCCTTTGGAGTCACCAGATGTTAGAATGTGAGCCTCAAAAGGCTAGATTCTGCCAAGTTACACACCAAACCTGACAATATTAAAAAATAATTTAAAACTTTGAAGGACCCGAAAGATATAGTTCTTCAATTCGGTTATCGGGTATTGTTGTGTAGTTACTAATCCCCAAAAGGTACAGGTAAAACTTAGGTCATGCAAGGTAACTTACAAAACCTAAAATACACCGTGTCAGAACTTGGGACATGCTCAATACCTGGGAAAACCTGAAATACTAAAAAACCATGAAATTTTGAAAGTCAAAATCTCAAAAATCTAAGAATACCCTTTTGAAGATTATCCCCGATCTATCAACTGGTGAAATTTTGACTTGTTTTGAGCAAGTTAAGCCCTTGAAAATTGATTTCAAAGTTCAGCCTGGAAGGTGAAAAATCTGAAATTATAAAACCTGCAATTTTTAGTCCAAAATTTCTTGAAAACTCCTTCAAATCTGTGGAATGACCTCTTGGTCCCACCGGCATGCAAAACTATTGATGGCGAATCACAACACCCCGATATGTCGCAACTCGATGGGTTGAGACTCTTAGTGCGATTGCATAACATGGAGCTTTTCCCAAGTGTGGGACCTTGCGAAATGGAAAAGCTCTCTGGATGAAGGCTGGTTCCTATTCCTCTATTCAGATGCACACATAAAATTGTAGAGGATTTTAAAAAAACCTAATCTAGCTTGCTAAGGAGACAGGGTAAGAAAATGCATAAAATAAAACCTAAACTACAAAAGTGATGCACCGAGGAATGATGAACACTTGTCTTGCCAATAAACACAAACCATTAAAATGCAATGCAAGATCATGCTGAGATAAAAAAATTGTAGTGAGAGATTAGGAGGATGCAAATGAACACAGAGAGGGTTGAGAATTATCCACAGACATACGTTATTGTCTCCAAAGATTGATACAATACACTACAAAATGCCAAGAGGCAAAGTTGCATTATAGTTTTAGATGGGAGGCTTGAACTCCACAAACTCACTGCCAAAGAAGAAGGAGGGAAAAAAAGAATGTCCAACCTTTAGAAAGAAGCCCCTCCTTACAATTTATAGGAAGAATGAGAGAGAAAAGAGAGAGGAATTCCAAATCTACCCCAACCACCTCTAGGTTGCATTTAATTCATCTCATTATGGTGGTAGGTGAGAACCCTAGCAAACCCAAAAAGTGGCAAACTGTATTTTGCATTTTTAAGAATTTTTCTCACCCAATTAAATATATCTAGTTGTAGTTGGATAGAGGACTTGTAAGCTTTCCGAAAAGTCCAACCTTGCATGAATCCGAGCTCCTGTGAAAAGTTATGGCCATCTGAATATCTGCGCAAGGTTTGCTTCCTGTCAGCGCTCAAAATGTTACGCCTCCCGAAGATGCACCCTTGGTGCTGAAAATTACATGTCAACACTCTTTTGCCTACACCCTGGTGCATCCTTTTTCGTGTCGACATCCTTTTCTTGTGTGCACCTCGACTGCGCCATGGGCGCAACTTTTGGCGTGTTGACATCTTCTTACCTGCGCCATGGGCGCATCCATTTTCATGTCGACACCTCTTGCTATGCACCTTTTACCTGCGCCATGGGTACATCCATTTTCATGTTGACACCTCTTGCTGTGTGCCCTTTACCTATGCCTTGGGTGTGAATTTTCTCTTGTCGACACTTTGTTTTATGCACCCTTTACCTATGGCTTGGGTGTAAATTTTCTCTTGTCGATACTCCGTGTTGTTCTATATCGACCCGAGGGGGAAAATATATACAACATGTTCTTGTAGTAATTAGGAGCTTGAAGAAATTCAAGCATTTAGTTTCAATCAACAAGGTTCAGTTGCTGGTTTCTCATGCGGGAGTTAAGGACTTCCTCCTCAACAAAGACTTGAATGAAAAAAGGGTAGGTTGGATTACTCATGTCATGGAGTATGACATAGAGATCAAAGTCACCAAGTTGGTCAGAGGAAAAGGATTGTGTGAGCAGCTGATTTTGAGCAAACAAAAGGAAGCATGCAATGAGAAGGAGGCTATTTTGGCGTTGTAAGACAGCCATGAGCAAGGAAGCACTCAAGAGGAAAATAATGGTGTTCCCATTCCTTGCTAGACCCAAGACATAATGCACTTCCTAAGCATAGGTCTATGCCCTCCAGAGATGAACAAGACCAAAAGAAGACACTTCAGATTGCAGGCTTCCCGTATGTTCTTATTGATGGTGTTTTTTCAAAAGGGATGTGAATGGAGTACCGCCGAGATGCGTTGGTACAAGTCGATTTATAGGGTTTTGGAAGAGTTCCATGGTGGACCAGCTGGTGGTCATTTTGCACTAAGAGTGATAGCTCTAAAGATCATGAAGGGTGGTTATTATTGGCCCAAGATTTTCAAAGTGATTGTTATGTATGGATCAAGAGGTTCAAGAATTGTGCATTCTTCACAGGTAAAGAGAGGCTAGCTGCCCTCCCATTGCATCCAATTTCAGTTGACCAGCCATTCATGCAATGGGGTTTAGACTTCATTAGAGTCATTAATCCCAATTCAAGCCAAGGGCACAAATGGATTTTAATAGCCATAGATTATTTCACCAAATGGATCAAGCAAGTAACACTCAAGGAAGCAAATGAATCTAGCATCCTAGACTTCTATGAGGGAATAACAACCAGATTTGTGTACCTGCTACAATAATATTAGATAATGCATTGGCATTCATTGGGTCCAAGGTGACTGAATGGGCTGTCAAAAATGGGATCTACCTAAGCACTTCATCAAATTATTACCCTCGGGTAATGGCAAAGTGTTAAGTCTACAAACAAGAAATTGTTGAGGATCATTAAAAGGAATCTTGATGAAAATCAGAGGTCTTGGCATACTAAATTGAAATCAGCCTTATGGGCTGATAGGATAACTCCCAAGAGATCTACAGGTAACTCTCCATTTAAGCTTGTTTATGGAAGAGAAGCAATTTTTCCCATGTCACTTGAGTTTCCAACATTGGAACTCATGAAATAGTTAGAGTTGTTGGAGTTTGAGCCCATGGAAGTTAGATATGCGAATTGATGGAGCTCAAGAAATCAGAAATCAAGGATCCCGAGAAATGGAGAAGGATCAAGCTTTGATCAAGAAGACCTTTGATAAGAAGGCCAAGGATAGATGTTTCCAAGTTGGAGATCTAGTGTTAAAGTGGGATGTAGATAGAGCAAAACCGAGAAGGCATTCAAAATTTGATGCCATTTGGAGTGGCCCATACATGGTCACAAGGTGCAAGGACAGCAATGCTTTCCAATTGTCTTCATTGGATGGTGAAGAACTGCAGATTCCAGTCAATGGAATCCATCTAAAGCATTGCTATTGAAAGGAACTCTCCACCTTGTACATATTAGCTTAGGTTTTCATTCCTCCAAGTGCTTGTGCACATTGTTTTGTTGTAGTTTAGTTTTTCTTTCCCTAAGTGCTTTGGCACAAGCTTGTTATTCCTGGGAATGTGTTTGCAGGCCTTGCTCCATCAGATGATATTCCATCTTCCTCCTTGTAGTGTTCTAGTTAGTTGGGGTATCAAATAGAGAATTTGATGACTCCATGCCTAATGGATTGCTTTAGGCAACTGGTAACTTCATCCAGTAGGTAGATGACCCCTCTGAGTCGCCAAAATTGTTATCCAAAATGTACCCCTTGCTCATTTTGTGGCTAACTCTTTTCATTCTTCCCTCTCTTGTGCCTCAGTCATAAATTTTTTCTTTTTAGGGACTCAAAACTTTCTGGAAATGGCACCATTGGATAGAGTTCTTTCTCATCTTTCCAGAAAGGTAAAGTTTTCCTCCTAACTCCATGTATTTTTGAAGTTATGGCTCAAGAGTTTTTGTGGGAAATTTTCCCCTGAAAGGCCCGCAGCCAATGAGATGCCCCACGTGTCCAAGGAAGTGGCGGGGGTTGGAAGAAAACTTGGTTTTTTACCAAGTGTTTGGAAAAATTTCAAAAGGAAGATTTTCCCCCACAGGCCCGCCGGTGAATAGAATGATGCCACGTGTCCATGGAAAAAAAATTGAAAAAATGACTAAGTGTTGGCGCAGGGAGAATTTTTATGAAGAAGGCCCGCGCCCAATTGTATTGTGCCACGTGTCACTGGAGGCTGGAAAAAGTGGAGGTGGAGGTGAATTTAGAATTTTGGCAAAGTGTTTTGGTAAAAGGTAATGAAAAAGGGTTTTGGCCCATGGCCCCTGTGACCAATGAAATTGTGCCACATGTCCATGGGCACCGGAATGGCGGAGCGGGAGGAGATTGGGATTTTTCCCAAAAGTTTGCACACAAAGGTAAAAATGTTTGCGGAGGGCCCACGGTGAATGAAATTGTACCACGTGTCCTGGGCCGGCGGAAGGCGGGAGAATTTGGGAAATTTTCCCAAGCAAAAAAGAAGTAAATTTCAAAGGAAAAATCACCCCCGAGTGCGAGCCAATGGAATTGTGCCACGTGTCAGGTGGCGGAAATCTCAGGAAAAGCCCGTAAGGAAAATTTGAAGGCAAGCCCGCATCCAATGGGGTTTCGCCACGTGTCCAGTGGTTTCAAAATATCAGTCAGGCCCGTGGAAAATTCAAGAAGGAAGGTCCGCGACCAATTAGCACGAGCCACGTGTCCTCAACTCATCGGCGGCGGAGTTTTTTGGGATTTTTTCCAAAAGGGAAAACAAAGGGAAATGAAGCGCAGAGGGCCCACATCCAATCAAAACATGCCACGTGTCTTGAAATGGCGAGTGTAGGGATTTTTGGGAAATTTTCCAAATGCGAAAAAGGTGAAAAATTCAAAATTTTGCCCGCCAACCCGATTTGGCCCTATTTTGCCCTAAAATTTCAAACGGCCATATGTTTTGATCCAGAGCTCGGTGTTTCACGTTATTTATATTAATGGAAAGATAGTGAAATTATCTATAAGATTCTAGGGTCATTTTTGTATTTTGATGGAGTTTGGAGAGATAAAATCAAAAAAATGCCTGGCACGTGGTCATGGGCATAAATGACATTTCAACCACCATTTTTAATGAAGAATGGCTCGCATTCTCTCCCAGCATGGCTAAAAATGTCAGGGGATGGGCCTATAAGGATGCCCATGCTGTTTTGATTGTGTTTTGGTCAATGGTTGAATCTTCCCCATGTTTTCCTGTGTTTCTCTCTCCTGGGGTCGTGGCTTGCACTGTAAAAGCCAGAATGGGTTCATTTTTGCAAAAGAGACACTTTTTCAGCTCTGCAACTTCCTTTTTCTTCCTCTTTGGCTAGAATTTGTGAAATTTTTTACCTTTCCATGTAATACAACACCCCTTTTTCCTCTTGATCACTGTAATGCATTGTATTGGATCTGAAATGTTAATATATGTTCTATGATTAAAATCCCTCAATCCTTTCATATATCTATCATTGTTTTCCTGATCTTTCATTACATTTTGAGCAATTTGTGCATGCTTTGTGCTGTGTTCTCTTGTGGATTGTGTATGTATTGTAGTATCAGGTGTCTGTAACTCCTTTGGTGCATCACTTCATTAGCATTAGCTTCATTTTCTTGCATTCCCTATCTTTTTCCCCTTGGAATTTAGAGTAGGAACTAGGAATTCAAACCTCTGCAACTTGTAAGTGACATATCTGATCAGAGGAGTTGAGGAACCAACCTCTAATCTGGAGATTCCTTTCCCATTTTACAAGTCCCACACTTGGGGAAAGGATTCAATGTTGTGCAATCACACTGGATGCCCAAGATGTCAAACTAAAAGTTTGATCAACATCCAGGGGTGTTGCTTATTTGCAATAATAGTACCTCCAAGAAAAAGTAGTAGAATGGTTTTATCTCCTACCTTCTTGGTCCATCACGGGTTGGAATGACATCAAGGATTCCTTGAAGAGAGATTTAAATAAACTAAAGACCTGCCCTGGACCTCCTGGTGTAATTGGCTCAAATAGACAAAGGAGAAAATGAAACCACGAGAGAATTCATGGCTCATTTCGAATAGTTGCTTCACAAGATACCTAAAGAGGATACATCATCTCAAAACAATGTAAAGACATTCTTCATCAATGCCCAATCACCAAAAGTAGGCTTTTTTGTGAAGATCTCGAACCAAGGAACATTGTAGAAGCACAAAGCATGGCCTATGAACTTCATAACGATGTCATCCTCTCTCGGAAAGATCAAGAACCCATCAAAGACCAAGACCTAACATCATGGAGATGAGAGAACCAATCCATCACTCCAAAGGTTGGTGAATGAGATAACATATTTGAAGAGGGAATTATTTGAATGAGTTTCTTCCCAAAGAATCCATAAAATCTAGATTGTAGGAGCACTTTGAAGGCTTGCCTTGGAGGCCCCACCTATCAATGTAAGTTTTAGGAGTAAGGAAAATGAAGAATAGATTGAACAAGAAAGTGAAGGTGGAAACTTCCTAGAGTCAATGAACTTGAGAAAGATAGAAAAATCAGATTTTTTGTGTATTATGAAGGTGATGAAGAAGATGATGAAGATATACCCATTTTCTCATGCGCGGTATTCAGTCATTCTTAGTATAAGAAAAGATCATCTCCCTCCATTGTTGTAAAATAAATAATGTCGATGATCCTCTTGTGGTGAATTCATAAAACAAAATATTTAGTCGAGGATCCCCACTTCCATCTTCCATAAAGTCTGCATTGTTGGAGCTTGATCCCGTAGCAAATAAGAAGACTCCCACAATCCAAAGTAAGTCTTCTGATGTCTCTTCCAAATCTAAATATTCTCCTATAAAAATATAATACCTTGAAAGCTCCTAGTGTTCCATTCAAAATACCATTCATTCCTCAAAATCAAATCCTACTCTCAAGCCTATGTAGACTCCAAAATCACTCCATTTACCCCCTCATGCGCATATGCTCCTTGACTTCATAGAATATGAAAACAAAGCCAAAGTATAGATTAACGAAACCAAATATTTGTGGACTCATCCTGAACAATTTGAGAGGTTCATTTGATATATCAGGAGTGGTAGTCTAACACCCAATATCGTAACCTCTAGTTCTAAAAGAATGCTATCAAACCCACCTACACCTCCCTCACAAAACATGCTCTATGTGAGTGCATCAAAGATTGATAAAGTTCAACCTTTCTACATCTCCCTTCTTGTTGGAGAATATGTACTAAACAATTACATAATAGATTTTGGTGCCTCAGACAACGTGATGCCTTTGAAGGTCGTTAAGGCTCTCAAACTTACCATGACTCCACCTAGTGGCTCTTGTTACTCTTTGGATTCAAAAGATGTCCCACTTGTAGGGAAGGTCAAATATGCATAGGTGGATCTTTCCATATTTCCATACAAGAAAGTTTCAGCGATGATTTTGGTAGTAGACGCCCCAAACCTCATTTGAATTATTACTAAGTAGAAATTTTTGCCGAGACTTGGGAGGGAAAATTTAGATGAATTGGTCTTCTGTAACCATACCAGTGAAGGGAGACATGGAGAAATTTCTTCCCGAGAAGAAGATGAGGTACATGGTACGAAAGTCCGAAGTCCAAAAGCTAACATTTTTTACTGGGGTAACAAGTGGATGAATCCATTTTTGAAAACTAAGGAGGAAGAGGATATTCCCATCTTTATAGATCTAGAATTGCCTTCCCAAAGATATTTGAGCTTTGAATAAGAATTGAGGAGATTCGAGTTATAAGAGGGCAGATCCAAATTTTTAGATGATGCAAACCATGAAGAAGAGGAATGGTTATTGATGATTTTCAAATAGAAAAATCAGCTTATATGTTTATCCATGATGGAGTAATTTTCTCATTCCGATTCGAAGATGAGGAATCCCTTGATAATGTTACCCAGAAGAGACAAAGCTAGTCTACAATGAACTCTTGAGCAATGTTAAAGATCTATTTGTACAAGGACTGATAAAAGTTCTGGAAGAAACATAAGACCCCAAAATCAGTCTTGAATTTTAATGCAAGCCATGAATCTTGAAGACGAATGTGAATTTGACTTGGAAACCTCAACCAATGTGAATATGGGCTATGTTGAAACAAATCTAGATGATAAATATGATGTCCCTCTCAAGCCAATGGTTGGTGGATATGATGACAAAATGGAGATATTTTCTTTCCCATTTGCTTAAGAAGATTCTCTCCATGATGAAGAAATAGAAGTAATAAGTTTGAGGCCTTTAAAGCTAAAGCCCCTATGGACAAAGGAGTGATAAAATGTAGTGATTCCCAAGATGATGAGGTAATACCTCTAGATAGGTTCCTTGAGATGTAAAATAAATATTCTTCAAAGGCATATAAATAGGAATTGTAGGAAATGACAAAGCATAACTCCATGCAAGAAATCTTGGATGCGGCAAAATTTAAGGAAGACCCCAAGCTGATTCTTGATCTCTTCACTCATGCCATGGACATACAAGAAAATAATGAGGTTACATCCAATCCTCCATTAGTACTCAAGCACTTCACAATGGATTAAAGGAAAAGGATAAGTCTAAGGTTTCTCATGGAAAAGAGGTCAATGAGCATAGACCTGGGAAAGAAAAGAATCTAGAATGTTCAAGTAATTTGAATGAAAATTAGCCTTGGGGTAGCGATAGTGTGCTTAGTGAAGAATCATCTATGTGGATAAACATGGAATGCAACTGGCACTATGAAACCAATTTCAAAGAGGATGAAGGCAATGGAATTTCCAAGAAAGGAATTAAGCATAAAGAAGCTCACATGGACTCACTCCTACCAAGTACACAGACAATTGTGAAAGCACCCAACTTTCATAAGTAGTTGAGGAAGGGAGGGTACTTTTTAGAACCCGTCAACGGCTTCACAGAACATCATCATTTGGTGTTGCCTCTTTAGGGGTAACTTTTGAGAACTGAAAAGTACTTGGTGAAAGAAATTTTTCCCCCGCCTTTTACCATAGGTGATTTCTAAGTGTGTTTCACTTTTTGTGTGCTTCATTTCCATCTTTTTGTGTGTGTGTTTTTCCTTCTTTGCTCTCTCTCTCTCTCTTTCTTATTGTAAGTTATACATGACTACACATGGCCCAATGGATAAGGCACTAGTCAATATGTTGTAATTTTAAATTCTTGGAGTTCTTATGCCATGTATGTGTTCCACTCATTCCAATCCATGTCCCCAAGCTAGAGCTAGTTGTTTTCATGCAAATGTGCAACAATGAAATTGACAATTTCTGAGCATGACAACTATACCCATGTGCCAAAAAATCATGTCTTATCATTCCCACGAACCCCAAGTTTATCCAATCAGTCCAAGTAACCTCCGATCAATTTTAATTCATTCCCTAGGTGATTTAGGAAATTCAAATCAACCCCTAGGTGATTTTAGGATTCCATCGAAAGATGTTATCTTCTAGTAGTATTGGGAAGGGCTATCACTAGCCTTCCCAGGACTGGATCAACCCTCCTAGAGAATAAAATAAGGGAATTATTCAACATGGATTTGAATTAAAGACCTTAGGACATCATGGAAATTATTTTGGAAGGTTTGGGGAAGTTCGAAAGACTTGGAGTAGTCTGAGTAAAAACAGGGTTCACAAGCCTAGGCAGTACACAGGCCTAAAATAATTATTGAGCTTTGGAAGGTTATTATGGAAGTTCCAATGGAGTTAGAAGTTACAAAAAACATCATTGGAAATATTATTCCAAGACCTACATGATGGTGAAATCATATTTTTCACAACACCTTGGCGCATAGGATTTGCATGCATGGTTTATCGAGGCACAAGTGTTTCTCATATCATAATTCCAAATTTTTAGAAATCACATAGATGAATCAAGACATGATACCCACACCATTGGATTAAAAATTCCATTTCCAGTTAGGATCATATAAAATTTCACCAATAAATTCCACCGAGAGCTCAAGTTATCATCGTTCCAAGTCACCCTCGGAGAAAGCCCCGGAGTTAGTCAATTTTTAGGAGGACACATGTCAGCACCAAGAGCCTGATGGGATTTTATGTCAAAAAATTCCTTGAGGTTAGGTACATCAGCCCTTGAAAAATTTTCCCATCCCTTATGCGGAGTCTTTTGGTCACCCACATGACCGGCTTTCACCACTAGGTGCACTTTTCAATAAAATCCCTGTCATCCAATTGAGGACACATGTCGTCCTCTTAACCACTATGGAAATTTATTTCACTCATGTCCTTGAGGTGAGGGATGTTAGGAAAAAAAAATGTTCACAGCCCCTCCATGTTCATTATTTGAAAATTTAAATCCAACACTTAGTCGTTTTCTTCCTCTCATTTCTCCTCCATAGCTCCTCACCATACCATGGCTTTGCTCAAGCTTGTTCAGACACCTGGTCTGCCATTGCTGATCCAAAATAGCTCCATGATGATCACAAAACTCTCCAAACCATGAAATCATAGAAATATCTAGGCCTCAAATAAAAATGGAGTGAAATGATGAAGAACAAAGAGAAAATGGAGATATTTTGCCAGATAACTACAAAGCCACCCGATCGAAAAATACTCATATCTTGCAAAGTACAAGTTCAGATTGAGATGTCATCTTTTGAAGACTTGAAATTTTTTAAAGAAAATAAATATGCAACAAACAAGAGGTTAAATGGTGTCCAGAATCATTTTCTCCAACAAAATCCTCACTTCGTGCACCAACTCACATTTGTCATATTTCCCATCACTCCGGTAATGGAAATGAACTAAAATCTTGCACATGGTATCCAAATAAAAAACCTATCACAATGGAGTTGTTTTTTTGCAAATAGAGATAGAAACAAGACCTGAAAATTTCAAGCTCCTTTAATGGCTGCCATGGTAGCTTAGTGCTTAAAGCCATTGCCAGGTCAAAAATTCAAAAAATATTTCCAATCATTCTAGGGGGAAAATATGTGAAATTCGGAGGGTGTGATCATAACGAAAAGACAAGTCCAAAAAATTATGTTCCATCACAAATCAAGCACTGGAAACACACTTTCTAAAAATAGTAAGTTTTCCTATATAGACTATTTATGTTTGGAAAGTCATCATCAAAAGCAAACTAGAGACAAAGGAAGTGGAAATTGAAGATCACGAGGAAGCCAAAATGAGTGTTCAGAGAAAAAAATAGTGAAAATGACCACTTACTAAAAATATTAAGTCCCTTATATGGGTGCTTAATAAAAATAGTAAGTCACCCCAAAGAAGTGGCTAAGGCAAGCATGGTGTGTGCGAGGATCGAATGAGGGAGTTGATCACATCACGATAGTCAAGAAGAGGAAAAAATCACCTCTCACTAAAAATAGTATATCATACGTAGGCTAGGAGTTGCATTCATCAATAGAAAAGTTCACTCAACTTGGCAAGCATTCACGAGATGATTTGAAGGAGATTCATATTGTGTAAGGAGTTCAAAGATTCAAAGTTTCACTACATTTAGAGTTTTCCATCAAAGAGGATCAACATAATTCAATGGGAAACATCTTCTCCTCTTCTATCTCTCTCTTCCCTCTCCCCTAACTTTCTCTCCCTTCAAATGTTCTAATTCTTCGTTGGGGTTTGCAATTTTTGATATGAATTTAAGTCACTTAAAAGTGACTTTAGAAACATAATGTAAATTAAGTCGCCTTGATTTTATAAAAGGGACTTAAATATTTTATAGGAATATGAATAGTCTAAAGTTAGGAATAAGGCATATGGAGGGTCATGAAGAAGACAAAGAGTCGATTCTATTCTATAAATTGTAAAGCCATTCCCATCTCAAGGGGTTGGTCATTAATTTTGTAAGCTCAAGAGTGTATTCTACCTTGAGAGAACAAAAGAGATAGCCAAATTCTTCATTTCCCCCCTTTCTCAATTTCCTCCATTTCTCCACTATGTATAACTTTTGTTTGAGAAATTAATACAAGAAGGAGTTTCTAGCTTTCTTTGACTAAGGTATTTCTTGATACTTTGTGTTCATCAAATTTCATTTGGTCTTAATGATGCTTACAAAGTTATTTCTTCTCATAAATGTATGTGATGATACTTCTGACTAGTGTGTGTAGGAATTTGATTTCCTACCTACAACATTAGTTCTCCTACCTCTGTTTTCACTCCCCTTTCTGTTCTTCAGACAAAGTCTTCCCTAGCAAGAGATTCCTAGATTTTTCGTAGGGTCGGTTGAGTGCCCCCTATTAGATCCCCGGTCAAATGCCACCACATAAATGCACATTTTATCACACATGTATATATGGTAGTTTACCGGTTAAGTTGAGGGAATTAGGTTCCTAGAGCGTTGGATAAAAATCCACAAGTTTTCCACTTGATAAATTTTCTTGCCAACATATGGGTACTTTAATTAATACTAATGTGAAGAAGGGGTCATGGTTAGGTGTGGTGTAGAATTATTTAATTTAAAGGGGTTAGAGGGATTGTGACTTAAATTTGGTGTCTACATCCCCCACCATGCCCACTTGCACACATTTTAATTAAGTTAATTATCTACCTCACCTCTCCACCTCATCCTAAATCTATTCCAACCCTATTCATTACCTAAGACTAAGTCCCCACTTACCTAACCAACTAGGACTTATTCTAATGCTAATCTTGATAACCTATTATCCCTCTAACTAATCTCCCACTTTGCATTTAGTGCTATTCACAATTGTGACCTAGAACCAAAATATCAATCACACCAAATTTAGGAAGATTCAGGCTATTTTTAACAACTATGACCATTTTTCCCTAAGCGATGTCGGCTTATTCCTTGAGTCTGCACTGGTCACCTAACTCCCATTAGTTTTTTTGGTACCTAAATTGATTCTCCCTTAGAAGTGAAGTACATCATAGATTTGATAGGAAGCTTAGAGACAAGCGAGAAGATGTTGTGTGTCATTTTGTAGCCGAGGAAGAAATGCAACTTTCTCTTTGTCACTCAGATGTGGAGAAATGGATAGCACCCTCAAGAGGATTTGATCTATCCTCACTACTTTATGGTTGTGCCATTCAACGGGGTGAGAGGACCCTTTTGTAGCCTATTGTTTACGGAGGAGATGGAGATTATAGACACCTATAGTTTGATCAATACACTATTATTTCTAAATAGTGCAATAATGCTTCTTCCTTTTGTAAATTAATGAAACACCACCATTTAGGCCTAACTCCTTCCTACAACACCCTTTTGGTCATTTTTTCTCTTATAAACCATTTAAACAAGAAGTTATAGCCTCATTCTAACTACATTAGCTTCTTATACACTTCTAGCTTGCTTCTATTAGCTCACTAGAAGATCAATCCACTTCGTTGGATTGAATAAGCCCTTAAGAATCCTTCTAGAACCCTAATTACTCTCTAATAGAGATTAATTAGTCTAACCTAGGTTAGTTACCCTCTAACATAGTCAAATCACACTTTGAATTGCTAAAGTTCTTTTGGACTTTAGCCTTTGTCCCACATGCACCCAAATATCCCTTTTCTTCAAACCAAAACTATAAATAGGGTTATACCCCTTCCCTCATTTCCTAAGAATTCTCTCTTCTTCCTATCACAAATTATAGCAATTTGATTAGGATTTAGTTTGTATTTCATATTCTTTCATTTAAGCTAAAATCATTTAATCTTGTATTTCATAGCATTAACATAGAGTAAAAGGAAGATCCATTGGCCTTGAAACCATTAATGGGGATATCTCTTTCTCTTAACACATAAACTAAATGCTTAGATCCTCTTAGGTTCATTATTTCAAGCTTTCAAAGAATAGATTTTAACTTCATTTGCTTAGTTTGCATGTTTATTTCAAATTAATGTGTGCAAAGAAGGAAACCTTGCTCATTTCTTATCACATGGTCCATTGTTCAAATTGTTAAAGGAATTTGGGGGTTCTTTAGATATTCTTACCCCAAATCCATGGCTTTTACAAATTTTTATTGAACACATTTGGCATGCCCAGTGGGAGACTTATGTCCACCCTCCATTAATGGAGGTATTTTAGGTTTTTCAAAGCTTATTTTCAAGTTTTTTTCGAATCAATTGTTATTTCCCCATTTTTATTTCTAACCCTAGGTAAATTACCATCATTTATATACATTTTGTGGGTTTGATCTAGAAATAGGACACTTTGACTAACAACTAACATGTTTGCTCTTGAAAATTTGAAAATCCATGTTTTTTGTAGGTTTTTCACAAGGTACATGTAGGTCTCCAACAAGGGGCGTGTACACATTGGAACCCTAGCGTACCCATCATATCGGCACGTACACATGGAAGGTCCCCATCATTTGTAAACTAAAACTTTACACAAACGTGCACACATCTCCGTCATTTGGGGTGTGCATACATCTCTCTAGACGTGTAGATGTAAATGCCCTAAGTAAAAAATCAGAAATAGCCCATACAGGGATGTGCACACATCTCTATCATATGAGGCATGTAGCCATCTCTCTGCCACGCAGTGTAAAATATCCGATTGTGTAAAAACTTTTATAGTTCTCTGTTTAAGCTTAGGTGCGTACATGTCATAACCGAGAGTCCATGTCAATATAGGCACATCTCTCTGTCATATTGTGAGCATCTATGTTTACATCATTGGGTTATGTTAATATTTTTACCTTTGTAAGCATACTCGTCAACTAGGCGCATATCGGTCGATTAGGGAGTGTTGGTGTCGGTATAGGTGTGTATGTGTTCGTGTTAAAAGCGAAAAAATTTACTGATCTGCAAAATTTTTTTTTATGCCATCATTGCAGGTTGTTAGGACTAACAATTGAAAAAAAGGGTTCTTTCTTAAATTTTTAGTTTTCATAGGTTAAAAGTGTTTTTTTGACTTATAAATAGTTTTTTTAGAAGTGGTGTATGCTCTCTCCTCGTGTCTTCCGAGACGAACCTAGAGATCAAAAACACCAATACAAAACTCATATAAATTGTGCAAAAAACACTTGTTTTATAAAAGGTTAGAGTAAAACTTTCATGTGATTTTAGTGGAATTTTTCACGTTGTATATGTTCTTCCTTTGTGCCATTTGGTGATCTTAGGAATCAAAAGCAAAGTGAAAAACTCTCTTTCTTAAACATCAACCTATGAATCAAAAAATTACTTAAACTTGTTGTCTATAGGACCTAATGATTGTCAAAGAAAGGAGGAGCTAAGACAAAACACAAAACCTTCTAATACATGTGTTCTTACAGGTTACCAAAGGTGGTGTGCCAAACGGTGCGCTATTTAAAACCACATTAAGTTAAGCAAGATAAAAAAACACACCATATTCAAAACATTATATTGCAGGTTTCGGAAAAGGGTACATCCCTATCCACTCAATTGGAACATAACCCCTTTGGCATAACGCCTTAAGCTACAAAAATGGGGGTGGTTCTAGGAACCCTAAAGTAGTCCACCATTGTGTAACCTCATGGATGAAATAGGAAGCGCTCCGCTTACCCACTTGACTAGTATGCCTTGTGAGTTAGAGTTACAAGTTTTCGTATCGTGACCTTAGTAGAAGTACATGATGGATGCATTCATTTCCCACTGTACTTGAAAGGGGATAAAGCCAAGATACTCCCAAACTAGTCATTGTGACTTTTTGGGTAAATCACGCCTCACTCTTAGACAATATTGTAACACCTAGTTGAGAGAACTTGTTAGGGAAGCCATTTTGTCAAGGAGCCCACTTTACTAGTCCTTGTTGCATCAAGCCATCACAAAGTGACGGCTCATCTAGAATCTAAACCTTGTTTGTTGAAACAAGGAAAAGAACCCTTGTGAGTTCAAACTAAGTGTCTTTTCATCATGGACCTAAGCTACGTCCCACTTTTGCTTAGTTTTATTCTTGTCTTTGGACGAGGTGAAGCTTTCCTAAGTGATTTCTTAGCTTGTGTCCATCTTTTGATTAGTACCCTTGCATTCTCATCGCCCATTATTCGGGGTGAGAAAGGTGCCTACATTGCACGTTTTTATCAGAGATAGTGCTCATCACTTTTTTGTCCCTTTATGCCCATCCATGTTTGTGGCTGGGTTGTTAAATGTCTAAAGTGCGTGGGTACACTTTTCGAATCTTCGATAACATTCCTTTCATATTGATTTCAAGATCATCTTCACCGATGTGTATTCGGTTCATCTTTTGTCTATTTCTGAGTTAATAGTATTGTTCACATCTTAGACGTACAATCTTGGTACTTACATCATATTCTAATTTTTGTGAGGAAATAGTATGAGTCCCCTTATTACATGGTTACACTACTCACATGGTTAAAAATCCTTGTTATACTTATTACTCGGTTTCACTCTCAACGTCATCTTAGTCTTCTTGAAGAGTGTTGATAATGCCTTACATATATCATAATAAAGTTACCATGGTACTAACACATTGCTTGCTCGGTTAATGTATCACGGTGACGTTATTACGCTATATCTATTCACGAATTCCATTTTTTAGAAGGTTTGGCTTTCATCGGTATTCAAACTAGTTTTAAGTATACCTTGTCAAGGGACTGTGACAACATCACGTCAGTGCTTAGACCTTGTTGGGGTTCTAACTTGGCTTACATATTGGTACATATTTGTCGCTATCTTAGGGTATAGGTTTGACAATAACAAATTGAGTGAATCATAGCTTTAGATGTGCATATGAATGTTTCTTGGTAAAAATGATTGCATAAAATTACATCTACGATACACTGTGATATAATTCCAACATCCCCTTAAACGGCTTGTAGAAAACCATACACTTAGGGGTTATGCTAGCTACATAAAGACGTCCGCTAGTGATGCCTAAAATCATAAAAATGGCAGCCAAATCAAATGAGAAACACATGGGAGAAAACCCTTTCGACACATTCCCATTCAGTGGTCATAATTTAGGACCGCTCTTCTCTCAAGTCAAAGATATAGAGATGTTAATTGATCATAGTGGAGAAGATTCAGACTCTTCGGGAGAACAACAAAGGTTAGACCTAAATAGATTTGACAAGCTCTTATATTATAACAAAGATCAAGTACTCGCGAGAGTCTTAGTGTTAGGAGCTAAACTTCCACATGAGCATGAAGAAGAAACAAAGGTCATTGACCCTAACTTAGGAGAGTGAATATTCATCTTAGACATAGATAATCCTTTCGATGTGGGATATGCATCCACTTCTGGGAAACATAAGGCCATTGTCGAAGGTGAAACATCACGTAAACCTCACTTTAAGGCTTTACATAAAGTAAAAACTGAGTGGAAGGCCTCCCCTCCTCCGAAATTTGATGAAGAAGAGGATCCCCTAGTTGAGGAGGAGATCCTCCAAAAATAGATCTTGAAGTTGAGTCAGAAATTAGTGAACCTAGGTGCTTCAAAAAGAAACATAGGTAAAGACAAATACAAAACAGACTTAATGAGTTTCAATTCGATCCACATAAAACTATATCTTTAAATCAACTCGGGCTCAAAGGTCAATATCACCTACTAAGGAGAAACTCATTCAGGATGAATTGAAATCTATGAAAGATATGCTCACGACATTACAACAAGGAAATGTAGGCCAAAATAGAAAATATTCATATGAAGAATTATGTCCTTACCCCTTCGATAAGGACATGCTACAATAGCCTTTCCCAAAACATTTCACTTGCTCCCAAGTTTGATAAGTATAATTGCAAAAGTGATCCTCATGATCATATAAAATACTTTTACATGGCTTGCCAAGAGGTCACGTATAGCGATAATTTCTTGATACAACTTTTTCCTTGCAGCCTAGGAGTCGTGGGATTGGAATGGTTTTATAGCATACCTAAGGGCTCCATTACAACATGGCCCACGCTAGTAGAGAAATTTTTAAGACATTACTCCTATAATATGGAGAGTGACATCACGATGAACGATCTATGTAACACAAAACAAAAACCCAATGAGACATTTGTAGGATTTTTACAATGATGGCATGGGTTAGCTAGTCACTTTCCTTGTGCCTTACCCGAAAAATAGTTAGTGAGTATATTCATTCCTAACTTGAACCGGAAATAGCCTTTCACTTGCAAATGCATTGTGGCTCAAACTTTGAAGAATTCATAGAGAAAGGTAGTCAAATTGAGAAAGTGCTCATTGCCAAGGGCACGCTTAAACCGGTTATTAAAAACAAACACGAAGCCAAATCCATAGACAAACCTAAATTCTTTAATAAGAATAAACATGTTGTTGGTGATGGCATTACAGACTCCAAGAGAGTCCAAGCTATACTGAGATAGATCAACTCTTGAAACATTCACAAGGGCCTTGTCCCAAAACACCTACAAAGTGTACGTTCACATCTTTGATAAAATCCTTATCTACCATCCTAAAATAATTAGATGGTGCAAAGATGGTAGAATATCCAACTGCAACAATGCCCTACCCGGAAGATGCTCCAAAACCGGTTTGGTTCAAAGACAATGAATATTGTGACTTCCACCGTGTTAAAGGACACAAAATGGATAGATGTTTGAGATTACGCCATTATATCCAAGACCTTATAGAGGAAGGGAATATTATTGTAGAGTCTCCCAGAGGTTGGTAAAAGTTCAAATGAAAAAATGGGTATTTACAAAGAACCTTTTCCTGACCATGCGGATAAAAATAAAAAGAAAACATATCAAGGGAAAAGTTCTAATGACTAGAGGATTGCTTCCTATGTGTACCCTAAAAATTAGTCCTTATTATTCCCTCATTGGATGTATTAACTAATCTAATGAATAGATTAACACCATTCGGATCTTAGAAAAGAGTTATGTAGTCAAGACAAGACATGCCCACTTAATCATACCAGATCCTGTACCTAGCCCTACGGAAAGTCAGTATAACTTGATAGAGCAATTAGAAAAATGGCTGCTAAGATATCTATCCTAGATCTCCTAAATATCTGCAAGTGCCCATAAAAACATACTATTTAAAACTTTACAAAATTCGGGGTTTCCACGAGAAATAGATCCCGCAAACCTTCAAGCCATGATTACACGCTTAGACACCAACTATGAGATTAATTTTTATCATACGCAATCCCACATAATAACCCAAAGCATAACCTTCCATTATATCTTAAAGTGGTGGTTACCCATCGCAAGATCAAAAGAGTACTTGTAGATGGGGGATCAGTCGAATATTTACACTTTGAAGTGGTAAAGCATCATCTTTGGTCAGAAATAGAGCTAGGTGCTAAAATATATACAACACTCACCACCATTGATTAAGCGATCAACGTTATTTTGATGCTCTTTTGGTTATTTTTACCAAAATAGTATTCTCCAACTTTCTTTTCTTTTCATGTCTTGTTCTCGCCATTTATCACACTCTTGGGTCTCTGATATCAACTTTGAGTATAGGTTGACCCATTTTCACTTTTCATTGCCTAATCTTTGAGTCTCTTATTTTTATAGTAATCGACATCAGTCTAATCCAGCTAGTAGAGGTTACGCTCATATTAACATCAATTACCCCAACTAACATCCGTCTCTCGTATTTTGATTTTCCAATAAAAAAATGATCTAATCACTCATTTTAGACTGATTTTTTCCCATTATTTATGTGTTTTTGCATCATCATCAAAGCTCGAATACTGTTCTATCTTAGTCACATGGTTTTGACTTGTAAACAAGCTAAGACTCTTGTGTTTCATGATAGCCTCCAAATGTTCCCACCTAGCCCATCATCCCCTTCAATCTCATAATCTATGGAACCCTATCGGGCTCTTGCCATACCCACTGGTGATGAGGAGTTCATGATACTTCTTGATCACAACCCCACCACTCTGCAATACTATCTCACTCATTCATATACCCATGATTCATTAAGGAAGCTTGTAAATGGCATGCTTATGTCCATTCCTCCTACCCTTGCACCCACTCACCGCATCGGCCTACTACTAGTTTGGACTTACCCTCTTCCACCATACCACATATGGTTTCCCAACTTGACCCTACATCATTGATATCTACGTACCTACAACATCTATCGTGCCTTTCACTGTCACTTCTACGATGCCAACCATGCATTTATAAACTACCTTGAGTGTAGGTCTATTTACACACCGTCACCTCTCATATACCTATTTCATCTTAGCCACCATTGGTGTTGGTAGTCCATAATCCCTTCCAAAATATCATCCTCTCCATCTTGTAGTCTCTTCCTATGATTGATACAAATAGTCTTTACATCCACTCCACCTACCTAAATGTATCACCAATAGCCCCTATTTCATCTACCACTTATTTAGGATACTTTCCATCTACATCTATTCTGACCTATATTCCTTCCTCACTATTTTCATACTCAAAACCACCACATACCGGGATGTTTCCCACATCATACCCGCCTCATCTACCCCCTTATACTTAGGGGGTGCCAGTCATCACAACCTACTAATGATCTTATCAAAATGATGATGGAAAATATGTAGACATTAGAAGCATCTATCTCGAATCATGTAACTCTCTAACATATGACAAGATTTACAATGTTCCCATTCACGCATCCATTACAATTCATCCATACCCTCCCCATTAGGAAATGCTTAAATTCAACTGATTCAACAACAAAGAAGACCTACAACAACACTTACGATATTTTAAACATGTGTGTTTTCTAATCACTCATGATGACACTTTGCTCTTGTGAACATTCCCAATGTCCTTGACATGACTGGATTTAGATTGGTATAGTACTCTACCCATACATTCTATCTTTTCATTTAATAGGTAGCTTAGGATTTTATAGACCACGTTTTTATCAACATTGTCAAGAAGGTTACCATGGTGACTTATACGCAACAAGCCAATATGAAGACAAATCTATCACACATTTTGTCACTCATTGGAGGAGCATGATCAACCAAATCACATTGCAATTGCATCAAACTGAGTTAATAGAGTTGTTCACCAGAGCTTGTGCTAGACACATCTCACCAAATCTCTAAGTTCAAACCTTTTGTATATTTGATGAGGCATTCACCATGGCCTAGAAACTTGAAATTCTTGCCATTGAAGAGAAGAAGATACAATTTTGTAACAAGAACATTGCGTTCAAATCAAGTAATACCTCTTCTTCTTACAAACTACAAAATAATTATTCTAAAGAAAAAGGACTTGCCAATGTAGTAGTTTGAAAAGCTGACCCATCTCATCGATCCTATAATTCAAAGCCTTCTTCCACTCTTTCTCTTGTTTAGGATTTTCAGTTCAAGCGGGAGCAACAAAAATATACTCCTATAGGAGAACCCTACTCTTAATTTTAGAAAAACTTATAAAATCCAGAGCAATCACTCTTCCACCCATCAAACCACATATTAGTTTTGACCCTCTCATCCCATGTGCCTACATGGTACAAAGAAAATGATTACTGCAACTATCATTGCATTAGAGGTCATAGTGATGGTAATTATATAACTTTCAAAAATATCATCCAAGAAATGTTAGATAATGGAGATCTTATCTTGGATAATCCTAATGCACCGGCTAATTAGAACCTTCACATATTCAAGAATCCATTCCCAAATCACACCCCATCGTCTAACCAAATCGGAGAAACCTTAACAATGATAGTAACATTCATGAGGTTCATGTTGTTTTTGACATCATACCAGCTCTTCCTACTCAATTTCCTCCTACTCCATATATCAAGGATATTCTTGCACAAGATCCTTCATCCATGGAGGGAATTGTTTCATCTACTCCCCTTATCTCCTCATTCACCCATGGAGGAGTCCACCATATTTGCCGATGCAGTTTCCCCACTCACCTCTCAACCTAACGAATAACCCACAATACTTACTCTTCTACCCATGGGAGAGTCATGCTTACCTTATTCTTCACCAAAAGATGAACTTACCTCATCCAACTTGTCATCTCCCCTACCCATAGGGGATCCATTAACAACATCCCTTCCTATTGGTGACAATTCTCCATTGGCTTTTAAGGATCCTATTGATCTTCTCTCATCTCTTCTACTCATAGAGTCTGAAGCCAACCATTTCCCTATCTCACAAAAATTCTTTACAAGGATTAATATCAAATCAACATCATCCCCCCTACATTTGTTCTATTCTCACATTTTGTTGATTTCTTGAATTATGTTGACAATTCCATACTTTGGGGACATCTTCAACTTCCTATATCAACTCAAATGCAAATGTTGTTTGTTGATACTTCCATGATCTATCCAAAGGTGTTTGAGACAACCAAACCCACCATGCCCATTCCACTTGTAGCAGCCCCTTCTTCATCACCCTCTCCCACACCTAAACCTTTACCAACAATTTTTTTTTCCTATGCATAAACCCTTACCTACACCTATACCTTCCTCCACGTCCTAACCCATTATCGGATAAGAAGTCATGCCGACATCAAGTCTAGTCCATCCTCCTATTAAACTAGATTTAGCCACATCCTCAAAAGCCATCGCAAAGACTATTCCCTCACCTAAGAAGAATACCCAACCCATTAGGCATTTTCGCACTACCCCTCTGTCACCTTCACTACTTCCATATATCCTAGGTCCCCACCTATCAACCTTGGCCAAATAGCCTCCTACCAAGAGTAAACCAAAAACACATCAACCCACATCATCACGATCCTTTGTTATACCCAAATTACCTACATAGCTTACACCTTTGATGTCACCTACATCCTTTCTACCTCCTATACCTACACCACTTCTAGTATCCTCATCATTACCCATGCCATTCCCTTCCCGAACCCAAGATTACCTTCCACATTGCCTCTTACCACATCCTTCACCGCACCTCCACTATCACCTTCACTAACCTTTCCCCTTCCACTATCTACCTTTTCTTATAAATCACACAATTCTTCTTCACCTTTACCCAAGAAGGTGCAACAATAGCCCAAGAACCCACTACCTTTCAAAGAGGTATCTAACCCTACACCACCTTCAACAACTATTTCACCTACTACATCTTTACCTAAGAAGGTGAAATCTAAACCTAAAAGTATACTATCTACCAAACATGTCATCAAACTTACTCAACCTCCAATTCCACCTCCAGTGACACCTCTCCCACCAAAGTCACACACACTTCCATCTAGACCCATACTTACTTCACATTGTGATTCATTGGCGGTGGTTTTACACCAACATCTTAGCTAACCTTTTGGAAACCTATGTCATCGTATTACCAGCACTTAGACCTTATGACCCACTCAAACTTAAACTAGATAGGTTTGATGATACCAAAAAAATTTCTTACCATCGTGTGCTAGGGAATGATGCGGAAAACTCTAAGGCTCTTAATACTATTCTTCTCCAATTATTTCCTCTCAAAGAAAACTTTGACGATGATGATATTTTAGATGAGGACCCTCTTCCACCTACACCGATCACCAAAAACCCTCTCCCCTTACCTATTCAGCAACCATCATCTCCCCATCCACAACCCTTTTATCCTCCTCTCACATTTGAGATCAATATGGTCCAAATAAGAGAGCTAGCCAAACCTCGGCCAAAATACCAATGTGCTACATTTTTTTCACAAAACCAATATATACCTTCACCATATTTTTACTTGTCCTGTCACTACACCTATCATAACACACTTTATCCTTTACCGCAGCTCCATATGGTTTAAATTTCCACTTGAGACTAGAAGGAAAAAGGAAAAGATAAAAACCAGCTCATCTCGCTACTCTTTACCCAATATTACATTTACACTTGTACCCAAAATCACCATCTGTGGACCCGCATACCCTATTTCGATGGGGTTTCCCATTGTACAATGCTTAAAAATTACACTAGTCTCCTCTCAAATTTTATTTGTAAGACATCGTCCAAACCTATGAGTCATATCATCGTGCCCTTATTGAGGTCATGCAATCTATCGAGGCTTTACCTAATGACCCTATGCCTATTGCATCCATTATCACACCTCACCATGTCACCACTCTAACCACTTGTCCATTTCCTCTTCTCCCACTACCACTCATCAAATATCCTCTCGAGTTTCTCTCGACAAAGAGATTGTACATCTCTAATCGATGATCCTTTCCCCACCCTATTTATTTCCATCTACATTGATAATATACACATTTGACATGTTATGATCAATAGATGGGATAGTATTAACATCATTTCCTCCCATGCGTACAAAAAATGTGTATCCCTACCAATTACATACATAATAACCTAGTTATGTTACGTTCATTTAATGATGCCATGAATTCCACCCTCGACACCATCATTCTCCACATTTTTGTAGGCCCCCATACCATTCTTGAATTATTCTATGTCTTAGAGGGGGAATTCCAGTACAACATGTTGCTTGGCCGACCTTGGATTTGTACCATGGGTTTTGTTCCTTCAACCTTACACTGTTGTTTAAAATTTGAACATGAAGGGCACAACTATACCATTCTAGCCGACCCTTCACCTTTCAAGACTTGTAACATGTTGTATCGACCCAATGATGTCCTTATACCAGTTAAGGCATCTACCACCACTACCACTTCTTCTTTAGTCACTACCTCATCCACCACTTCTGCTACTACATCTTCCATAACTAACTCCTCTATTCCCACTTTCTTTGTCATAGCGCAGCACTTACTTATCAACCCATCTACTTCTCAAACATCCAATGCTTCTTCTTCCTAGTTGTCCAGTGATTCATCCATTCCCGCTACTCACATACCCACTATTGATCCCTTAGAAGGTGTTTTTCAATGCCTCACTCTGGGGGAGTACCACCTTTATAAAATTGACACATTCCTTACTCCTCAAGAGTATGGTAAAATTCACCAGTATCCCTGCTATGATACCGCATAGGTGAAGTTTTCCCCTATAGTCCTCCCCACCTTCACACCAACTTAACGTATGGGGGACTTGATGCTTCTACCTACTCACCGAGCCACCTTCCCAAACTCAACCATTTTCCTTCAACCTTCAATATCTCACCAACCACCACTTCACCCACACCTTCCTCCATCATTATGCTTGGAAGGGATTTGGCTTTGGTTTTTATAAAAAAGTTGCCATATTGTCATTCCTTACACCACTTGTAAGCATAAATACCGTAGTGGTATTGGATTTTCCAAGCCACATCCCAAGAAGGATCGAGTTGAACTCATTGAGGATGATAAACATTCCCCACCCCATTCAACTACTTCACCACCTTCACCTATAGAGTCTATGGATCTAGAATCCATTCCTCATAGTTTGTTTTTCATGAACACCATTTCCCTGGGATCTCGACTTATCAATGTGATGGTGAGGTTCCCTTGTCTATTCCCTTCTTGTATATTGACATGATTGATGACGACACACCTTCCATTAACATTGTTCAATGTCAGGATGATGAGTCTATTCTCACCTACCTTAGTGTGGAATATTCTTATATTCACTAATCATTACCTTCTGAGACGTAAACCATGTTGAATGAATCAACCATTGAAATCAACATTCACACTCAGGATGACCTGTACATTCTAAAAATAGGCCAATATTTAGATGTTGCTAAACAGAAGCTTTCACTTCTTTCCTCTGGGATCATAGCAACACTTTTGCTTTGTCCTATGCTGATATGCCCAGTATTGACCCAAACATTGTGGTCCATAATATCGTAACCATTCCTGATGCCAAACCCATGAAATAGAAGCTACGAAAAATACATCCTCATATTGCCCTTCTTGTCAAAGAAGAATTCCATCACCTTCTTTCATTTTCCTTCATCCTACTCATTGATCATCCCCAATGGATCTCTAAGATTGTTCTTGTCACAAAAATGACAGGGGGACTCCATATTTTCTTGGATTTCCATGACCTTAACTTAGTTTTCCCTAAAGATGACTTTCCTTTACCTATTATTGACCAACTAGTTGATCTCACCATTGGCCATGAGATGTTATCACTCATGGATGGTTTCTCGGGTTATAACCAAATAATTCTTGCCTCAAAAGATCAACACAAAAATGACTTCATCAATCCTTGGGGACCTTATGCTTTCGTGTCATGCCCTTTGGCCTTAAAAACACCAAGATTACATATCATTGGGCTATGATGACTTATATCTTTCACGACATCATGCATAGCATATTAGAAGATGACATTGTCAATATTCTTATAAAATCTAAACATTGGGACGAACTCCTTACCATCCTTAACGTTGTATTTTACCATGTCATCCAATACTGAGTTCACCTTCAACATAAGAAGTGTGTCTTTGTTGTTCTCTCTGGAAAGCTCCTTGGTTTTATTGTTTCTTTGCATGGCATTGAAGTTGATCCCACTAAAATCAAGGCTATTATTGAGATTCATCCACCTACTAACCTTCTTCAACTTCGTAGTTTGCAAGGAAAGTTACAATCTATTCATCACTTTATTTCTTAGTTTTCCGATGGCTGCCATCCATTTCATCACCTTCTCAAAAAATATGTCTCATTCAAATGGGATGATGAATGCCACAAAGCCTTTGATGCCTTAAAACAATATCTCCTCTAACCACTGTTCTCATTCCACCTAAGGATGACCAACCATTTTACCATTATATTTTTTCTACTGATCATTCCTTAAGTGCCATGCTCACTCATCGTGATAAGTAACATAAGGAGAAAATAATTTATTATATAAGCCATACACTTTTAGACTACAAAATTATATATACTCACATTGAAAAACTCTTCTTAGCCTTAGTTTTTGTCACCACTAAACTTCGCCATTACCTACTCAACCACAAAATCTTCATTGTCACCAATCGACCCCTTACATTACAAATATACACTAAGCCCTACCAAAATAACATGTTACATGTTGGTTCATGATTCTTGCAAACCTAGATCTCAAATTCATCTATAAAAAAATTGTCAAAGGAAAAACCATTGCTGACCAACTCGTAGATACACCTCTCTCCAGAAACCAATCTTCTAATTTGGAATTCCCTGATGAATCCATCGCTACCCTCTCCCTGGATGATATTATTTACCAGATGACCTTATTCTTCGATGATTCCAAATGTCAGCATGGGGGTGGTGTTGGAATTATCATCATTCATCTTGATGGTGAGCTTATGCCATTATCACCAAATATTAAGCACTCGTGTTATGTCTTTAAACCACCATAGCCTTAGATGTCAAATCAATTAATATCTTTAGAGAAAATCAACTGGTTGTGAACCAAGTTAATGGTATATACTAGTGTCGTAACAAGATATTTCAAAAGTATAAGCATCATGTTGACATGCTTTTGACTACCTTTGACCATTATGAACTTCAAACCACCCCACATTCCACTAATAAATTTGAGACACCATAACCAGATTGCTTCTCAAATCCCCGCTTTGCGTCTAACTTGATTTTTTTATCATAATACAAAGGTTGTAATCACCTTCTTATCTAGTCCGAGACATCAACCTTGTAGGAAATATTGAAACTGACCCACATGATATTTGGTATAAGTAGTTTACTTACTACCTTTCCCATTAATTTTTGCCTCAGATCTTACTCGCAATGGACAACAAGCCTTTCTCAAAAGTTTCTCTCACTATGTCATCATGGGTGGTATTCTCTATAAACATAGATTTAATGGTATCCTCTTATGATTCCTTACAAGTTCTAAAATTTCATACACCATCAAGGAAGTTCACGACGAGATTTTGGGGGTCACTTCAGTGGCTTATCTTGTCGCTAAGCACATCCTTCACCTTGGCTATTACTAGTCAACCCTAAACCGTGATTGTTGTGACTATGTCAAGCATTGTGTGAAGTGTCAGCAACATGCTAATCTTTGTCACACCCTTATTCATTCCTTACAAGTTACACAAGACCTTTATCCTTTCTCTCAATGGGGTTTGGATATTTTTGGAGATATCAACCCTCATTCTTCCCAACATCATCAATGGATTTTTACCACTACCAAATATTACACTAAATGGGTGGAAGCCACACCTATTATTTCTAAAAAAGGGGAGAAAATATGTGAATTCATCAACCATCACATCATTTGTCACTTTGGTGTTCCTCACTACCTCATCACTGATAATGGAAAATAATTCAAAAACAAAACCCTAAGAAAACATTGTGCTTCCTTCGATATTAAACTCAGTTTTTATTCACATTATTATCGTCAAACAAATGGCCAAGTTGAATCCAATAACAAAACCGTAAATAAAATTCTTATGAAAGTGGTTGATGATATTAGTAAGCATTGACATGAGACACATTCATTTTGCCTTATGGGATTATCGCACTAGTATTCGCACCTCAATTATTGATACACCTTTATCTTTGGTCTATGGTATAGAGGTTATCTTTCCTTTCGAAGTCCAAATTCCATCTCTTCATATCTCAATAAAAGATATGCTCAAAGATGATATTTTTATAGGATTGTTTGTCACAACTTGAGTTATTAGATGAACAACGTCTAAATGCTCTTGATCACCTCCAAATCTATCAAAAATGTATCAAAGATACCTACGATAAATGTGCCCAAGAATGAACCTTCTAGGTGGCAACCTTGTCTCAAGGAAAATCAAAATGTAACAAAAGCAAAGAAAAGTAAACGGGAAAGTTCACCCCTAATTGGCTTGGACCCTATATCATTACTCACGCCTAAGGATTGGGTGCTTTTCGTTTATCTTCACTCCAAGGTAAATCCAAACTCCGAGCTTATCAATGCCTTACATATTCAACAATTCTATTTTTGAATCAAGTCCGATATCACCTTTTGTCTATTCAACGAACATCCCTTGAGCAACATTCACCTTCCTCTTACCTATTTTAAGGATCAACGAATAAACAAGAATCATGTGATTACTCGTCACTTTTCAACCTTATCTTCAATATGACTACCATGGCTCTAATCATGGCATGATTCTCATGGATATGTTTTTTGATTTTTAGGATGTTATCTCATGGTCGCTTGTCACTTTGAAAACCTCTCTTTCATATCTAACCCATGTGTGCTATGGTTTTGTCTTCATAAAAGAAGCCCATATTTCTCTATAGTTTTGTCCATGACCTAAAAGTAAAACAAAAAAAAACCAATTCAAAAGTAATATACGATATTTTCAAATTCAAACTCCTTGAGTCAAAATTATCACAAATAGAGGACTCCTAAAAAAAAGATATATATATATATATATATATATATATATATATATATATATATTTCTATCTTCCTGCTCTAAATAGACTACTCCTTGGAGGACAACTATAAAAATCTATCCATACTATACATAGTCTATAAAAAAGAAGACTATTTCTATAAAAATAAAAATAAAATATTCAAGCTTCCCGCATTGATCACTTGATGAAGACCTCAAGGACCACATAGACTTCCCACATCGATTAGTCTATAAAACAAAAGAAAAATAACAAGATAACTTTTTCATCATTGACTTTACTATTTTGGTATTGGGTATCTTGTAGAAGAGGCTTGACTGTCTCTCCCACCAAGGTTACGCTAAAACAACCTATTTCACCTCACCATATTTCCTTTCTAATATTCTACCTACTCAAGGGACATGCCGAAAATATGAAATTTTGTGATCATGTGACTTTCTTCACCCTTAGAACAGTCAATCATGCAACGCCTTTAGGGTCTTACGTTCATAAGCCAATCTTTGATATGATAGACTCATAATGGTTCTTACCAATTAGGTGGCTTTTTGTCTCCTCTTACCATTCACCTCTTTTCTTACTTATTGATCCTCCTTCACAAGACTAGACCTTTGACACCTATGTTGGTATCCAAATTTATTCTCCTTTTCAATTTGAGCAGCACCATAGATATGTCATGAAGCCTAAAACAGATCAGACCATGTTGTATGTCGTTGTAGCTAGGGATATGGTCTTGTTGCCACTCAGGTTTGTGGAGAAATGGATAGCACTCCAATAGGAATTGATCTTGTCCTAGCTATTTTAGGTTGTGCCTTGCAAACAAGGTAAGAGGACCTATTTGTGTAACCTCATAATGGTGAAGGAGATGAAGATGTCCTTCTCTTTACTTGGAATTCTATGATGGAGACCTTGATGAAAACATGATCAACACCCCAGATCTGAACTCTCACGAGTTGTCACTTCTCAAAAAATGGGTATGTTCTCAAAATAAGGCAAAGGTTACTAGAGACATTTGAAATATTGATCATTATGCATACTTTTGCAAATGGATTTTGATCTTTTGTAGGTATACAAATTCAAATCAAGGATAGTACATGATAGAATCTTTGTTGTTAGATGATTTTTGGTGGGGGATTGTGAGACAAACTAGGATAGATGAGATCTTTGACAACCACTACAATACTTGAACAACTATCAGATGAAATGCCTAAAATAATTAGGATGATCTTTCAACTAGAAGAGGCACAAATGGAATCCCAGAGTTGCACCTTCACACAATATTTGACAATTCACCACAAAGGCTTGAAGTAAAGAACTCAATTAAACACAAAAATCCATGATCAAACCAATGCTAAGGTACCCCAAAGGCTTACAAGAAATCTCTGCGAGTTAAGGAAGGTAAAGTGATTTTAAATTTGTTTATCTCTTTATCGGATGAAGGCTCTTTGAACATGAGATTGCAAATGCCACTAAACTATCAACAAGAAATGGAGATTTTGTGTGATTTCTAAATACTTTTAGTGCAATATTGCAACAAGAACAATGAAAACTATTTACAAGCATTTAAAAATGATAACATACATCATATAGCCCAAAGAAAAACATGATTTAATTCAAAACTTGTTAGATTCAAACAGGGGAGAGTTACATGAACAATCTCAGAGAGTTGTGTGATGGCTATACACTTATAACCAACTCACATACATGACTTTCCAACACATGAGACATTAACTTTGGTTCTTTTGTGGATTTTACAGAAAATGAGCTTTCTCTCAGAATTCACTCGTGATTTTCAAATCCCTCTCTCTTTACAAATTTCTCCAAAATGCACTATATACCTCATGCCACATTGGAGCCTTCTTTCCCAAGAAAAGAATATGCCATGGGATCAATTCTATTATAACAAATCTTCATGATTCATGAAAATGACAAATGAGAAAAACACTTTCATGTTGCCATGTGTGCTAAAAAGATTAAATCATTACAAATATCTGGATCATTATCCATCCTGGAGGCATGTTTTTCATCATTGAGGCATGCAAACACCTCTTACTCATCATTTTCACCTTTTTACCCTTTTAAACTACCTCTGCAACTTTTGATTTTGTCATTTCACGTGCTTGCTCGGGCTAGGGCAAAAAATTTACTTCAAAAACATCACAAGTCAAAGAATTAAGCCATGAAAGTGATGCCAATGATCTTGGAAGGCCAAGAGGACACAAAATCACTATAAATTTGATGAAATTTGATGCAAAAATGTGATTTCCAAACTTCTTAGAGCTCCCATGGTGGCCAAAACAAATGGATGCACAGTAACCGTTGATCTTACATCAACCTTTAATATCAGCCCTCCACGTGGAAGATGTAATCCAAAAATACACTCAATATTACCTTTTTAAACTTTGGATAAGGTGGGACATGTGTCAAAAAATGATTGGATTGGGCCCATGCCTTTAAAAATGCATTTGCACCTTTTGAAAATTTGGAAAATTTTGCCACCTTTCCCCACTTGCCTCTTGGGCCCGCCACGTGTCCAAAAACAATTGGGACCAAAATTGGGATCATTTTTGACTTTTCCACATTTTTTGGAAAAATGAAAATTTTGAATTTTTCTCCACCCCTCCGCCTTTGAAATTTGGAGCTGACACGTGGCATATGGTGGGCCCCATCGGGATCATGCTTCAATTCTGTGCATTTTGACCTTTTTGGAAATTGGGAAAATTTTCACTTTTTGCCCCATGGGCCCACACCTCCAATTTTTCCCTTGCCATGTGTCTCCTTGTGATTCACTAGCGGGCCAGCGCTTCAAATTTTGATTTTGAACATTTTTGGCAAAAGGGAAAAATTTTCTTCCTATCTTCTTTGGCACCGCCACACCCACCTTGTCTCAAGGACGTCATGCATCCATATCTCATTTTCTAAGGATCCGCGGGCTTAATCTTAGTTTTATTCCCTTTGAGCCAAGGGAAATCTTTCTACTTTGTCTCGCGGGCCCATGCCTCGTAACTATCCCACGACATGTGTCATCTCTTGATTTGTTGCGGACTTTTGCAAGGGGAAAAAATTTACTTTAACTCTTTTGTGAAAAAGGAAAAAATCCCTTTTTCCCTCCGCCGGCCCACCGATCCGCCTTTTGTGCTTTAGGCCACGTGTCCTCCTGCTGATTGGTTACGGGGTATCGGACCAAATTTTGACTTTAAAACCTTTGCAAGACTAAGGTTGAAAAACCTTAAGTGAATCCGACCATCCGCCATCCCGCCTACCAATCAGAACATGCCACATAGGCAAATTTGTAAAAAATGGGTGCCTAGGCCCGAAAATGCCCTCTTTTCTTGAAAAGGTGAAAAATGAAAATTTAGAGCACCTCCCCACCTTTCTTTAGCCAATGCAAACCTGCCACGTTGCCAATACCTTCTGAGGATGAATTTGATGGGAAAATGATGCCCGTCTGACCGTCAAAATGTAAAAAATTCCAAGGATGCCCTAGAATTCAATTTTTCACCAAGGATGGCAAGATTTTTCGATTTTAAATCAACTGAAGCATGATTTTACAACATTTTTGACCTTGGGATGGGATTTTCAATTACAAACAAGTATGAATTGATCAAATTCAATTTTTTTCACAATCTGCAAAGGGAAAAATGACATAGCCTGTGGAATTGGAAAAACAAGGGCACAAAAGGGGCAAACTTGGAATATTCCTTTCAAATTAGGGAAAAAAACAAGTTTGTGAGCATTTTTGAAGCATTTCAACAAGGGGGAGAAATTGTAGGTCACCAATTCAAAGGGTAAAATATTTTTGAGCAAATATGGACATGAAAAATTAGGGCACACTATGCCAGCTCAGAAATGGCACCAACATCGGCTCTTGCTTGGGGATGGGCACTCCCAGTGAGTGCCACAAGGACAAAACATAGACCAAGTGCCAAAATATCCATTGGGCAAGAGGATTCAAGAGCCAAAAACACCAAAAACCAGCCAAGAACCTAACAAAAATGGCTACCACATAGCAAGGCAAACCACAAAACCGACAAAACACCAAAAATAGAGCAAAAACCAAACACTATACACTGTACAAGCTGGTGCATACCTCAAATTTGGGGTTTAATCCAAGAAATGTTTCAAATGTTTTCCATTAATAGGTAGCTCCAGCAATTCCCCATCTAAATCCTTGAGAAAGAAAGTATGTTCCAATTCTTCGATATCAATGGCATAAGGGCCCATCCATAATGCATCAAATTTTCCATGCTTGCCCTTGTCTTCATGCCTACTATCCCACAACAAAACCAGATCTCCAACATTGAAGGCTCTAGGAGTGACCTTCTTATCAAACAATCTCTTCAATTTTTCTCTAAATCTGACATGCCTTTGATGGGATGCTCTTCTCTCCTCATCAAGCTCAATAATCTGATTGATCCTTGATTCATATGGGCCAAGCTCTTGATCTTCCAACTGTTGGGAAAATTGAAATGAAGATAATTGCAGGTGTAAGGGCAGAAAATTATGAGTTCCATACACCAATTCAAATGGACTTTTACTAGTAGCTCTTTTAGGAGTTATCCTATCAGCCCAAACTACAAATTTCAATTGTTCACCCCATTTTTTCTTGTTTTACTCCAAGGTTCTTCTAATGATCTTAACAAATTCTTATTCTTGGACTCATCTTGTTCATTCCTTGGGGGTTATAGTTTTAAGAATAAGTGATTTTGATTCCATATTCATTACACATTGCCATTAAAGGTTTGACTCTAAAGCACATGGCATTATCAGCTACAATCTTGATTGGGACTCCAAATCTACATATGATTTGATTCAATAAGAATTCCATAACTATTTGGTGTTTTTCTTTCTTGGTGGGGATTGCCTCTACCCACTTTGTAAAATAATCGGTGGATCTAAAGGATCCACTCATGGCCAGCACTAGAAGGATCTGAAATCTCACCAATGATTCCATTGCTTGAAAGGAGCTTCAATTGATACAGGCTGCAAAGGAAGGGAGCCTAAAGCTTTCAGTCTTCCAGAGAAACATTGGCAACTATCACATTTTCTAACCAGCTAGGTTACATCTTTGAAGAGAGAAGGCCACTAATAACCAGCTCTCAAAATCTTATGTGTTGTTACTCTTCCAACAAAGTGTCCTCCACAAACTCCCCCATGGAAATCAGCAACTATCTTGGGAGCTTCATCTTCAGTTATGCATTTCAAGAGGACACCTTCAAGGTTCTTCCAAGCCAACCCAAGGTTAGTGATGATGTACTTTTGAGAAGCCAGCTTGAGGGCTCTTTTCTTATTTTTATTTAAATGATCAGGATAACAAAGGTGTCTAAGGTAAAATATTACATCCTTGTACCACTCAAAATTTACCAACTTTGTAAGCACATCTATCCTTTCTTCCTCTAGCTGATTCACTTCCACATTTGCAAGTTACTCTCGGCCATGAACCTAACAAGACCCAAGCCTCTTACCAACTTTGTGGTTTGGATGTCCATATCATACTCCTACATAGCTTGTTCACCCATCTACATCATTTTACTTGAGATCTCTATCATCTACGATAAGATGTCTTTCACCATGGTGTGGGGAACATAAGCAACAACTTTTGAACTCAATATATAAGGCCTGAAAACTTTTGTTGCTTTCACCAAGGCAAATGCTTATTTTTCCATGATTGTATACTTTAACTCAGCAGCTTGTAAAGCCTTGCTAAAGAAGGAAATAGGTCTCTCAGCCCCATTCTCATCCTTTTTTGCAGAAAAACAGAAGCAATGGTATACTCAAAGGCAAAGGAAAAGATTTGGAAAGGCCTCTTATAGTTTGGGGCTACTAAAACAAGTGCATGTTTAAGTGCATCCTTAATTCCTTCAAAATATTGAATGGCAGCCTCCTCCCATTTGATAGCTTGGTCCTTCTTTAGCATGCTTGTGATTGGAAGAGTCAACTCAACAAAGTTGGAAACAAACCTTCTAATAAAATTAATTTGACCAAAGAAATATTGGATGCCTTTCTTGGTTCTTGGGATAGGTACTTTGTTGATTACTTCCACTCTCTCAGGGTCTATCATAACACCATATTTTGACACAATGTGGCCAAGTAAAGCTTGGCCTTTTGTATGCCAAAATGACACTTCTTTGGATTAAGAGAAATGCCATACTCCCTACATCTGATCAACATCTTCTCTAAGTGCTGCAAATGATCACCTCTCTACCTTGAAAATATAGTCACATCATCTTGGTAAACTACAATGAACTCATTGATGTAACCAGAAAAAGCAACATCCATTGCTCTTTGAAAAGTGGCACCAGCATTCATCAAACCAAAGGGCATCCTAACAAAAACATATGTCCCCCAAGGAGTAGTGAATGTTGTCTTAAGTCTTTCTGATTCTTTGACAACCACTTGATTATATCCGGAGAAACCATCCAATGTAGAAAGCAATTCAAACCCTATCACAAGCTACAACATATTTTCCATATTTGGCAAGGGATAGTTTTCCTTCATGGATTATTTATTTAGATTTCTAAAGTCTACACAAAGTCTGATATCTCCATTCTTCTTTCTAACTGGCACAAGGTTTACAACCCAAGATGAATATCTAGTGGGATGAATAATACCTCCATCTCTCAACTTCTTTAACTCCTCTTGCATTTTCATGGAGAGAAGTGGATTAATTTTCCTTTTCCTCTGTCTGAATGGTTTGGCATTTGTTTCAAGAGGGATCTCATGTTGAAACAAGTCTTCTCTATATGCTTTTAGCTCTGAATAGGACCAAGCAAGGCAATCTTGATATTGTTTCAACAATTGGAGGTAGGACTATTTTTCTTCCTTGTTTAAACTGCTGCCCAACCAAAATTTTCTTGGTTTGTCCTTTGTACCCAAGTTATGCTCTTCCACATCCCTTGAGGTAGACATGTTTCTATTTATGATGCAATCAACATTGTTAAAATTTGACTCAAGTGCAACAAGACCTCTAGGAATGGTGTTTGTTTTCAATTGGATGATATCTTTTCCAAACAAAGTCTCTCTTCCTTCAGTCATACACACCATTGGCTCCCAATCAATATTCTGATTTGTAAACTCACCTTGGTTTTGCAAGAACCTTAGCACTTGAGAATCATCATCAAACACTTGTCAATGCTTGATGTTGTCGGGGACAATAGGCCTAGTTAGCACTTCAATGTTGTATTCAATAAGGTGAAATGGTGCAATCTTCAAATCTTGACCCCAACACTACCAACTTGTCAGTAGCAGCATTCAAAATTCTTTCATGGTGCATAATATTGAAGGAATCAAACATCTCAATTAAATCCCAAACTGCATGCTTGTACTATTTCATATGCTGATTTTTTTAGCATACAATTTTCTTATTTGTTTGACAACCAACTCTGAATCTCCCTTTGCAATGATGTCCCTGACACCATACTTCCATGCAATCCTCAAACCCAACAACAAGGCTTCATACTCAGCAATGTTGTTAGTACATTCAAAATTAAGCTTGAAGGAAAAAACAAATTCTTCTAAGCTAGGAGAAATCAGAATTACACTAGCACCATTTCCAAATTTGGAGCAAGCTCCATCAAATAGCAAGGTCCAAGGAGAACATACCTTATCAAGGCACTTTGACTGATCCATTTTATTTTCTTTTCCATCAGCAAAACCAATGAAATTCTCAACATCTACATCAATAAACAACACTTCATAGGAAGCATTGTTGGGATCTTCAATTAGGTGCAACATCTTCTTTTCACCATAAAGTTTGACAAGGCTGCCCTCAATGGGAATGGTGGTAAAAGACATATCCATCTGAATGCTTCCACCAACACTTGCAGCCCATTTTCTTGACAAAAGCATACCCCATTTGGTAGGGAAATCAACAATTACAACATCAAGTTTCAAATTCTTTCCCGGATAGGCTGCAAGTTGCACTACCAAACCTTTCACACAACCAACCACCAGAACTTCCCTTGAATCCATGGCAAGTACACTTCCCATAGGCAGCAATCACTTTGATATCCAACTCATTCATGACTTCTAGAGGCATGACATTACATGATGCACGGAATCAAACATACAATTGTGAAGTAGCCTATCTTTTATGAGCAAAGTTGTAAAGAATGGATCAACATTCAATTGGGAATCAACCAAGGATGTCCCCAAATATACCTCAGGTGTCTCTCCAAGATCTTCCACTACTGGTGGTGTTTCAAGGTCAGCAATGATTTGGAGAGGAGTCTCAACAACATTTACATTTCTTCTTGGGGTGATCTTCTCTTCTTTCAATCCCAAGTACTCAAATGCTCTCTTCTTATGCTCAAGAATTCTAAGCAACTCAATGATTGGAACACTCACTTTAATTTGGCTCAATACTTGGGCTATGTCATAGGGGACACTCTTTGGCAAAACAACATTGGAAGGGATACAAGAAGATTCATCAGATGGCAAAGGATTCTTGGCAACTTGGGCATGATGAGGATTGTAATTTTTGCTTGGGACAACAGAGCTTTTAGCAAGTGTTTCTTTCCTAGGAGCTTCTTTTGGAATGCTTGTGAGAAAGGGTGTTTTAGGTTTGGCTTGAGGCCCAACTCCCTTAACAACCTTGCTTCTAGTGTTATAATCTTTCTCTTGAGCTACAACAACATTCATCAACAATTTTCTATCTTCCTCCGAAGGGATACCACCATCATACTTCTTAATCATCAAAGCTCTCAAGTATTCAAAGTCATTGTTAGGAATTTCAAAATCTTGCACTACATCAACTTCAAGAGCATGAGGGGAGAAAGACTTGTACCCATTTGATGTAATCCCAAAAGGTAGCAGCAGTCCTAGCACTTATTACTTCAGTAGATGTTGCTCCTCCTTGTGAGCTTGAAGAACAACCCACCATGAAAATATCATCATCAGTTCCATCCTCATTATTAGCTTCATCAAACTTGTTGGTCATGTCACATGGAGGATGAGGAAGAAAACATCTATCACACCAATCCATATCAGTAACTTCATCAATAGCAGCAACCCTAGCAGTTAGAGGGTTAGGAACCAATCTACTTTCATGTGTTTGGGTTGTCTATTTACAGATCCAATAGGCCCTTTACCCTTGTCATCAAACCTCTACTCATTCCTATGGTGATTTCCAAATCTATCTTGTGTCTGCTACCTAGGCTGACCTTGTGAAGTCTGCCCAATTCCCTTCTCAGCTCTTGCCAACTTGTATGAGATTTCTTTGACAGCCCCTACCAAAGTTTTCACAACCTCTTCTAAATCAGCACCTTTGCTAGCTTGAGGTTTTTAGGGTTTATCAATTTTACACCATCTCTCTTAAGAGGTTTCCCAACAGCCTTGATATTATTCTCAATTTGAAGTGCCATGGTGAAAGCTTGTCTTAGATTGGTTGGGTTCTTGTCTCTTAGGTAATAGGCTGCCTTTTTATCAAATGCATCTACATATTTGATTAAACAAGATTCATCACAAGGCCTCAAACCAACAGGAAACCTTCTCAAAGTTTTGTTAAACCTTGTGTTGAAGTCATGGAATGATTCATTAGGGTTCTTCTTGATATTCTCAAACTCAGATAAAAGAAATCTAGGATCATTCTGTCACCATATTGCAACCTAAATGCATTTTTCATTTCAGTCCATGAATCAATAGAGTTATCAGGTAGAGCCTTGTACCAATCCCCAACATCTTCTTCTAGTGTATGAATAAACAACTTAATATACACATCTTCAAACTCTATCTCAAAATATTCCATCATATTATCAAAAAGTTTGAGATGTTGATCACTAGTAATAGCATTGTTACCTTGGAATTTTGGCAACCTATTTCTGACATCTTGTGGGACAACATTTGGGTAACCATCCATTCCTCTAAAATTTATAGGACCAAAGGTGTTAACAACAAATGGAGGTCTAGGCTGAGCCATATTGTTTGGTGGGGGTGATCTTGGAGGTGAGACAAGTTGATGAGGAGTGTTATATCTTTGGGGCTCAAGAATGTGATTCACAAGACTGGTATTCTCTAAGTGCTGATTTTCTTGGAAAGTTTTACTCGAATTAAAACACAGAGGTGCAGATTGGAGAAGGAACTTACCAGGTATAGCAGAAGGACCTTCACTAGCTGAGGAAAACAAATTTATGAGAGGATTTCTTGAATTAGAATCACTTGAAGAAGAGTGATAGTCCTCTACCAAAGGCTGATCTCTCTCACCAATGGATATATCTTTGCCTGATGTCTGACCTTTAACCACTTTCCAAACTCTTCTCCCTTCCAACTCTAAATTTCTTGACTCTAAGAACAATTTCTTAGTAGAGTCTCTAAGGAAGAGAGATCTTCTTCCTTCTAGTTTTGTAGAGGTTAGCAGCACAAAAATAAATGACAGAAAGCTTAAGACACTGGTATTTTTAAGATCAAATCAGCATGGAGTCGCCACTAAGGAATTTCACCTTAGTTGTGCAAGAATGCACTAAAATAATCTATCAAATATTTTCTAGCACTGAAAACCTTGCAAAGCCTTATAAATTAGACCTTCTTCTTCTTAAATCAATCAATCACAATGCACCCAAAGTGTATGAACTACTAGTAAATGGAAAAAGGGAGACAAAACTTGAAACCCTTGTTTAAAAATTACAGATATGAAGCATAGGATGATATTTTAACAATGTAGCAGCTCAAATACTTGAATACACAAATGATCAAACTCCTCAAATACCTCAAAAACACCAAGAAATTCCAAGAAGTCCCCAGCAACCACTTGTGTTGGTATCCAAATTTGTTCTCCTTTTCAATGAGAGACACCATAGATATGTCATGGAGCTTAAGGACATATTAGACCATGTTGTATGTCATTGGTGGTTATTGATATGGTCTTTCTAGCACTCAAGTTTGTGGAGAAATGGATAGCACTCAATAGGACTTGATCTTGTCCTAGTTGTTTTAGGTGTGCCTTGCTGACCAAGGTAAGAGGACCTATTTTGTAACCTTGTAATGGTGAAGGAGGTGAAGAATTCCTTCTCTTTGCTTGGAATTCTATGATGGAGACCTTGATGAAAACATGATCAACACCCCAGATCTGAACTCTCATGAGTTGTCACTTCTCAAAACATGGGTATGTTCTCAAAACAAGGCAAAGGTTACTAGAGACATTGGAAATCTTGATCTATTATGCATACTTTTGCAAATGGATTTTGATCTTTTGTAGGTATACAAATGCAAATCAGGGATAGTACATGACAGGATCTTTGTTGTTAGATGATTTTTTGGTGGGGGATTGACAAGAAAAATTGGGATAGATCAGATCTTTGGCAACCACTACAATACTTGAACAACTATCAGATGAAATGCCTAAAATAATCAGGATGTTCTTTCAACTAGAAGAGGCACAAATGGAAGCCTAGGTTGCACCCTTCACACAATCTTTGAGAATTCACCACAAAATCTTGAAGTAAAGAACTCAATTAAACACAAAAATCCATGATCAAACCACACCTAAGGTACCCCCAAAGGCTTACAAGAAATCTCTGTAGTCAAGGAAGGTAAAGTGATTTTAAATTTTTTATCTCTTTATTAGATGAAGGCTCTTCTGAACATGAGATTGCAAATGCCACTAAACTATCAATAAGAAATGGAGATTTTGTGTGATTTCTAAAGACTTTTAGTGCAAGATTGCAACAAGAACAATGAAAACTATTTGCAAGCATTTAAAAATGATAACAAACATCATATTGCCCAAAGAAAACATAGATTTAATTCAAAACTTGTTAGATTCAATAGCAAGGGAGAGTTACATGAACAATCTTAGAGTTGTGTGATGGCTATACACTTGTAACCAACTCACATACATGAATTTCCAACACATGAGACATTAACCTGGTTCTTTGGTGGATTTTATAGAAAATGAGCTTTCTCTCAAAATTCACTCATGATTTTCAACTCCCTCTCTCTTTACAAATTTCTCCAAAATGCACTATATACCTCATGCCACATTGGAGCCTTCTTTCCCAAGCAAAGAATATGCCATGGGATCAATTCTGTTACAACAAATCTTGATTGATGAAAATTATCAAACAGAAAAACACTCGCATGTTGCCATGTGTGCCAAAAAGATTAAATCATTACAAATATCTAGATCATTATCCATCCTGGAGGCATGTTTTTCATCATTGAGGCATGCAAACACCTCTTACTCATCATTTTCACCTTTTTACCCTTTTAAACTACCTCTGCAACTTTTGATTTTGTCATTTCACGTGCTTTCTCGAGCTGGGAAAAATCTTCTTCAAAAACATCACAAGTCAAAGAATTAAGCCATGAAAATGATGCCAATGATCCTGGAAGGCCAAGAGGACACAAAATCACTATAAATTTGATGAAATTTGATGCAAAAACGTGATTTCCAAACTTCTGGAGCTCCCATTGTGGCCAAAACAAATGGATGCACAGTAACTATTGATTTTACATCAACCTTTAATATCAGCCCTCCACGTGGAAGATGCAATCCAAAAATATTCTCAATATTACCTTTTTAAACTTTGGATAAGGCGGGACACGTGTCAAAATATGATTGGATCGGGCCCATGCCTTTAAAAAATGCATTTGTGACCTTTTGAAAATTTGGAAAATTTTGCCACCTTTCTCCTTTGCCGCCTTGGAAATTTGGGCTACGCCACGTGTTAAAAATAATTGGGACCGTAATTGGAATCATTTTTGACTTTTCCACATTTTTTGGAAAAATGGAAAATTTTGACTTTTTTCTCTGCCCCCCCACCTTTGAAATTTGGAGCTGACACGTGGCATATGGTGGGCCCCATTGGGGATCATGCTTGATTAATTTTGCATTTTGACCCTTTTTGGAAATTGAGAAATTTTTCACTTTTTGCCCCCATGGGCCCGCACCACTGCCTGTATTTCCCTTACCACGTGTCTCCTTGTGATTGCTAGTGGGCCAATGCTTCAAATTTTGATTTTGAACATTTTTGGAAAAAGGGAAAAATTTCCTTCACTTTGCCTCCATAGCCCCCGCCTGACCCATTCCTTCCCTCGCCACGTGTCCATATCTCATTTGTTGAGGACCCACGGGTTTAATCTTCATTTTACTCCCTTTTTTGAAAAGGGAAAATTTTCTACATTGTCTCTACGGGCCCACGCCTCAAACTATCCCGACACGTGTCCTCTCTCTGATTTGTTGTGGAGTTTTGGGCCAAAATTTTACTTTAACTTTTTAAACCTTTAAAAAGGAAAAAATCCTTTTTCCCTCCGCACTTCCATTTGACCCACTGTCCACCGGACCACGTGTCCTCTCCGATTGGTTGTGGGGCATCGATAAAATTTTGACTTTAAAACCTTTGCAAGACTAAGGTCGAAACTTACCTTAAGTGAATCGACCATCCACCATCTCGCCTACGCCAATCGAGAACATGCCATGTAGGCAAATTTGGAAAAAATTGGTGCCTCGGGCCCGAAAATGCCTATTTTCTTGAAAAGGTGAAAAATGAAAATTTAGAGCGCCTCCCCGCCTTTCCGTAGCCAATGCAAACCCAACACATTCCAATACCTTCGAGAATAATTTGATGGGAAAATGATGCATGTCTAACCATCAAAATGTAAAAAATTCCAAGGATGCCCTAGAATTCAATTTTTTCACCAAGGATGGCAGATTTTTCGATTTTGAATCAACTGAAGCATGATTTTACAACATTTTCAACCTTGGGATGGGATTTTCAATTACAAACAAGTATGAATTGATCAAATTTTATTTTTTTCACGATCTAGAGAAGGAAAAATGACATAGCATGGAATTGGAAAAACAAGGGCACAAAAGGGGAAAACTTGGAATATTCCTTTCAAATTAGGGCAAAACAACAAGTTTGTGAGCATTTTTAAACATTTCAACAATGGGGGAGAAATTGTAGGTCACTAATTCAAAGGGTAAATTTTTTTTGAGTAAATATGGACATGAAAAATTAGGGCACACTATGCACTGGTCGTCGAAATGGCACCAACAACTGTTGTTGCTGCAGGACTCACAGCACCCTTGGATGCAGATCAGGCTTCTAGGTTGATTTTCAGGAATCCAGTGTGATTGCACAACATGGAATCCTTTCTCCAAGTGTGGGACTTGTAAGATGAGAAAGGATTCTCCAGAGAAGGCTGGTTCCTATTCCTCTGTTCAGATGCACACAAAAATGCAGAGGGTTTACTAAAACCTAATCTAACTTCATCAAGGAGACAGGTGAGAAAATGCATAGAATAAAACCTAAACTACAGAGGTGATGCACCAAGGAATGTTAGAAACTCGTTTTGCAAATATAACACAGACCACATAGATGCAATACAAACACTATGCACAGGTAACCAAACTACAATAAGAGATCAAAATAACAAAGAATGAATACATGAGAGGGTTGAGAATCAATCACAAACATATATATATTGCTCAAGAGTCAATACAGTACATTGCAATGGCCAAGAGGCAAAAACTGGCATTACAATCCATATGGGAGGTTTGAAAAGCTCCACAAATTCTCTAAGGTGGGAAGAAGAGAGGATGCAAAACAAGAATGTCCAACCTGTTAAAGGAGCTCCTCTTTACAATATATACTAAGAATGAGAGAAGAAAGAGAGAGGAAAGTCGAATCTACCACAACCACTTCTAGATACATTTAAAATCATCTCATTATGGTAGAAGCGGTGGCTTTTGGCAAAACGGCGATGCCTAACAGAGCGGCGAGTCATGTCTCGCCGCATTAAAATTGGTTGTCATTGAAGCATTACTTTTGTCTATCACCACGCGCCGAGACGTTTTCTTAATTTTCTCCCTCCAAAAAGCACCAAAATGCAAGATTGATCCTAGAATCATGTAGAGAATTTCAACAGCTTTCCGTTGATATCAAGAACATGCAAATCCGAGCTCTGGATCGAAAGATATGATGATCTGAAGATTTAGGGCACAAAACAGGCGAAAACGGATTTTTAAATTTCTTTTCCGTGCTCGCCATCTGACGGACGACACGTGGCGGGCTCGATTCACCGAGCAATTCCCTCTCTCCACCTTTTCATGGGTTTTTCTGTCAGGCCCCTTAAACTTGGACACATGGCACTATTTCATTGGTTTGGATCGCTGCTCAAAAACTCGCCTTTGACTTTTTGGACCTTTTTCCTCGACGACATGTGTCATGCGCCATGATTCATCCACGGAGTCCGCTGATTTTCACGTCCACCACGCTTTTTGTCCCGAATGTCCAAAGTCTTGCCTCGGGACAAATTCTTCTCGGTTCACCCGAAATGGGCTTCCACGTCCCCTTTCTACCAGTGACACGTGGCGTTATCTGATTGGCTTTCGGCTCCTTCGGCTATCCGCGTCCCACGCGTCCCTTTGTCCCACTTGTCCTTGTGCTAAAATTTTCCATTTCGGCCGAACCGGCTGGTTTCGTCCTCCACGCACTCATGGCCCAGATGTCCCAGTGTGAAAGTTTCCTGTTTCGGCTGAACCGGCCGGTTCGGGTCTTCCGCGTACTCTTGTCCCGCTTGCTCTCGGTGAAGGACTTGGACAAATTTTCTTTCTTTCGGCCGATTCGGGCATTTCGCGTCCATTTGTCCCAGATGTCCCTTTGCTTCGCGGGCCACCTGGAGGCATTTCGGCCGAACCGCACCTTGGTGTCCCGCATGTCCCAAATATTTCTAGGACAAGGACTTAGCCGATTTTCACAATTTTTCTCGGCCTGTGCTTATTTTCTCGCAACTTCTCGCATTCTCTCATAGCTCATTCTTTTTCAGCCTGGGACTTGGGAATCCTGATGTATGTTATCAATTCAACCCGGGGTGAAATTGGATAACAATTTGGCGACTCAGTGGGGTCATCACTGCTTAGATGAAAAGACCTAGTGGCCTTTTAGCGATCCATTGGGCATGGAGTCATAAGCAATGACCTGAAATGGGCCCGACATCGCAACTCCTTCTACGAGAGCACGCTAAATCAGTAAAAACTCAATCCAGAGCAACAAAACTTGTGCCAAAGCACTTAGGAAACCGAAACCTAACTACAACAAGACAATGTGCATACGCACTTAGAGGAATTGAAATCTAGACTAATATTTACAAGGGTGAACCTTTATTTTCAGAGAAAGAATGTTTGAGATGGATTCCATTTACCGGAATCTGCAGCTTCTTCACCATCCAATGAGGCCAATTGGAAAGCATTGCTGCTCTTGCACTTTGTGACCATGTATGGGCCACTCCAAATAGCATCAAATTTTGAATGGCTTCCGGTTTTTCTCTCTGGCCGCATCCCATTTCAACACTAGATCTCCAACTTGAAAAGATCTATCCTTGGCCTTTCTATCGAAGGTTTTCTTGATCAAAGCTTGATCCTTTTCCAATTTCTTGGGATGCCTAATTTCGATCTCTTGCAGCTCCATCAACTCGCATATCTCACCTCCATGGGCTCAAATTCAAGTAACTCCAATCGCTTCATGAGTTCCAATGTTGGTAACTCAAGTGACATGGGCAAGATTGCCTCTCTTCCATGACAAGCCTGAATGGAGAGTTACCTCGTGGATCTTTTGGGAGTGATCCTATCAGCCCATAAGGCTGATTTCAGCTTGGTGTGCCAAGACTTCGATTCTCATCAAGAGTTCTCCTAATGATCCTTAACAAGTTCTTGTTTGTAGACTTGGTCCGGCCATTACCCCGAGGGTAATAGTTCGATGAAGTGCCTGTGTAAATACCGTTTCTTGACAGCCCACTCACTCACCTTAGATCCAATGAATGCCAATGCATTATAGAGATTATTGTGGTAGGTACACCAAATATGGTTGTTATTCCTCATAAAATTCTAGGATGCTAGACTCATTTGCCTCTTTGAGCGCTTACGCTTCATCCATTTGGTGAAGTAGTCGGTGGTCACAAAATCCATTTATGCCCTTGGCTTGAATTGGGGTTAATGACTCCAATGAAGTCCAAACCCCATTGCATGAATGGCTGGTCAACTGAGATTGGATGCAATGGAAGGGCAGCAAACTTCTCTTTTCCTGTGAAGAATGCACAATTCTTACACCTCTTGATCCATGCATAGCAATCACTGAAGATTTTAGGCCAATAATAACTAGCCTTCATGATTTTTAGAGCTGTCACTCTTGGTGCAAAATGGCCACCAGCTGGTCCACCATGAAACTCTTCCAACACCCTTTGAATCTGATCTGTGCTAATGCATCTCAGCAGCACTCCATTCACGTCTTTCTTGAACAAAACTCCATCAACAATGGCATACGGAATAGCCTGCAACCTGAAGTGTCTCCTTTGGGTCTTGTTCATCTCTAGGGGGCACTGGCCTGTACCTAGGAAGTGCATAATATCTTGGGTCCAGCAAGGAGTGGGGGAAGCATCGTCTTCTTCTTGATTGCCACTTGGCTCATGATTGTCCTGATCACAAAACAGCCTCTTCTTTGTTGCATACTTCCTTTTGCTTCCCAAAACTAGTTGCTCACACAGTCCTTTCCCTCTTACCAGCTTGGTGATCTTGATATCAATGTCATACTCCATGACACGGGTGATCCAACCTACCCTTTTCTCATTCAAATCCTTGTTGAGGAGGAAGTCTTTAACTCCAGCATGTGAGACCAAAGAATCGGACCTTGTTGTTTGAGACTAAATGCTTGAATTTCTTCAAGCTTCTGATTACTGCAAGTACATGCTTTTCAATAAAAGAGTACCTCACCTCACAGTCATCTAGGCTCTGGCTGAAAAAGGCAATCGGCTGCTCATCATTATCTTTGTTCTGCTGTACCAGAATGGCAGAGATAGTGTCATCACCTCCAAATGCATAGAGGATGAAATGATTGGAGAAGTTGGGTTAATGAGAGTTGGTCCTTGAGAGATAGCTTCTTTGATTGCCTCAAAATCTCCTTGCCTTCTACTGTCCACTTAAAATCCATGCTCTTCTTTAACATTTTGGTGATGGGCTTGACAAGGGCTGCAAAATCTGGGATAAACCTATGGACAAAATTGATCCTTCCCAAGAAGCTTTGAAGAGCCTTCTTGTGACTTGGCAATGGCAGTGCTCTTATGGCTTCAACTCTCTCTGGGTCAATTTCTAGTCCCTCTTTTGAGACAATATGGCCAAGGAGCTTTCCTTCATGTGCAAGAAAGATGCACTTCTTGGGGTTCAAAGACACTCCGAACTTTCTACACCTCTGAAACACTTGCCTGAGGTGAAAGAGATGGTCTGCTGCATTCTTGGAGAATACAGTGATGTCATCAAGGTATATCAGCACTATCTTGTTGATCAAGCCCTGAATGCCATGTCCATTGCCCTTTGGAAGGTAGCACCAAGTGTTTGATAGCCCAAATGGCATCTTCTCGTAAGCACGTGCCCCATTTAGTTGTGAAGGGTTGTCTTGAATTGGTCCTCTTCTTTACCATCACCGATTATACCCCGAGTAGCCATTTAGAGAGAGAATCTCTCTGAACCGGATACTACTTGCAATATTTGCTCCATGGAAGGGAGTGGATAATGATCCTTGAGAGATGCCCTATTGAGGTCGTGGAAGTCCACACACAACCTGATTTCTCCGCTCTTCTTCCTGACCGGAACCAAGTTAGCAACCCAGCTTGAGTGCTTGATCGGGAATATAATGCTTGCCTCTATTAGCTTATTTAGCTCTTTCTTCATCAGAGGCTCAATGTGAGGGTTGACTGGTCTCTGCTTCTGCCTGATGGGCTTAGCATCTGGATCCAATTCTATGGTATGTTGTGCCAAATTTGGATTGAATCCTCTCAAGTCTTCATAGCTCCAAGCAAAGACATCTGGAAATTCTTGGCAAAGCTGAACAAAATTAGATTTCTCTTGTGAGGTACTTACTTTGCCAATCTGCAATGTTTTGCCTTCTTCCACTAAAATAGGCTCAATCCTCACCCTTTAATCGAATGTTTGCCTTCTCCTTCCGGAACCGATCATTCGGTCAAGATTGATTCCAAGGTTATGAGGCCTTTGGTAATTTGTTAGTTCTCAAGTGCACCACTTGGTCACCATATCGCTGATGCAACTTGTCTTGACTCCTGGCAGAGAACTCACTTCTTCTTGTAGGAAATTGACAATTTGCTGGTCATTCTCAAACACTTGCCAACCGACATTGTTCTCCGGCATCAAGGCCTCACAATCACGTGGATGTTTGGCCTGTACCTTGTCTTGTTGAATGCTTTTCATAATGTCAAAGGCTGCCCCATACGCTGCAAGCCCGCTGCCAGCACTTGATTCTCTTTCCCGGGAATGGATTCGATGCCAAAACCTTCAAAATCTTCCATGAGGTCCCACACCCTATTCTCAGTAGCACCCGAGTAGATCATTCTTGGCAAGCATGCCGTCCCTTGACCTGATTTACAATCAATTCACTATCCCCAAAGACTTGCAGATTCTTTATTTTTCTCTTGATTGCCCAATGCATCCCTCGCACCAAGGCTTCATATTCAGTAGCAAGTTATTGGAGCATGCAAATTGAAATATAAAAGCTGAATAGTACTTTATTCCTCGGGGTGAAACAAGCATGGCTCCACCTCCTGCACCTTGCCTACTCCTTGATCCGTCAAAAAACAGCTGCCATACCTCGTTGTCATCATTATGGCTTGGCTTGGTGATGCTAGGAACAAAGTTGATTTTCTTCGTGTATACAATAGACTCCTACTCGATTCTTCTACTTCGATAGGGATCAAAAGCATGTATCTTGTTTGCCCATTCATCAAGAGTTAGGTCCGGGATACTTCCAACCTTGGTGTCAACCTCATCGCATTAGGTGATCTTCTTGATCAAATGCCGAGCAACTGGCATTAATCGACTTGGGGTGTAAGGCTCAATATGGAAGTTTGCAATGGGTTCGGATCTGATTGTGGCCTTAGTTCCATACCTTGTTCTAAATAAAGATGTGAGACCAATCAGCAGAAAATACCCTCCAATCTTGTCTATGAAGTCCCTTGACAAGCAAAGGGCAAAGAGTGGTGGAAGGTCTATGATTGATACATCTTGTAAGACAACAACATTTGGACATGCATGCAAGGTAAGACTCAAGTTTTTAATCACTCCAACTGTTGCTATTGCTGTCCCATCCAATTGCACTACTCCTTTAGATATTACCTCATATTCGAGACCCAAACTGATCAACTATTTGCTTGGGCATCACTTGAGCTACTTGCCCCGGAATCAATCATGCAATTGTGTACTAGTTTATCCCCAATGATTAATGAAACATAGAAAGGAGGGGGCTTCAACATTTTACCTTGTTGTCCTCCATGACTTCCTTCAGGCTGGGCAGCATTTGTAAGCACTTTGTCTTGCATCTGAACCCGCTGATTCGAAGTTGTCCAATCCTTCATGGCAGCTTGCAGCAGATCTCTTTGGCCTGGGATAGATAGGGATTCCCACATTGATATGTTAACGTTTATCTTCTTCATCTGATCAATGATACTGAATGGTGATGAAGAATCTCTCTGCTGTCCTTTGGTTTGCACGTTTACTCCCTGCACGTGGGCAAGCAAATAAATTGGCATTTGAGTTGGCCTAGGGGCTGTTCTTGGCTGCCCTTGTGTATTTGAAACTCGACTATGCTGCCAATCATTTGTGGAGCCGTGGAAGGTTGTGGATTGGCTGGAGCTAATGGCTGTTCTTCACCTGATTCCTCCTTTTTGACCTTGTGTTGGCTGCAACATCTTGAGAAACTACCCGATTCATGCCATAGTAAATCTTTTACTTGCTAGTTCACCAATGTAGTGTCATTTGGGGCTGATTGCTGTTGGAATGTTTCTCGGTTGTTGGTTGTTTCTCGATCGCCCTCACCCTCCACACGGTAGTAATCACCATTAGTGCTTGATTCGAGAGCACCATCAAGCACATGGATTGGTTGTGAGGCTCATTGCATGGAAAGCACCAATCATATTCCTGAGCAATGTTGTTTTGTGTTGGCACTAATGCCTTAGAGGCAGATATGGCATTTGGATTATAGGGTTGGAATGGTCTATTGGCAGGAGGCCTTACTTGGCTTTGATTTTGATTCATATTTGCAGTTGGATTAGGTGGTCTTTGTGGTTGGTATGGCTGCCTATTAGGCTGAGCTTGAGGTTGATAAGAAGGTCTGAAACCTTGGGCTTGCTGCCTCTTAATAGTAACCAGCTCATTTCCCAAATTTTGCAACTGTTTCATGACCTCTTGGAGTTCATTTGAAGCACTTGGAGATGAAGTGGAAGCTTCATTTGAACTCGATTTCTAGGAGTGGGAATAGAGCCAAAGTGGGTGCTTGACTAGTGCTTGGATTTTCTAATGTTTGGATACAAGGGCATAGGAGGCCTAGGAGCCGTTTACCAACTTGAATAAGATAGTTTTCGGCTCTAATGGCAATGCTATAAGCCATAGGGATTGTTGTGCCTCCCATGGACTGAATTAACATAGAAATATCAGAATTCAAAGCTTTAAGGTAATATAGAAAAGCACCTCTCCTTGTTTGGCCTCGACCGCCACTGGAATCCTATCCCAAGACCTTTGAAATCTGAAGTTGAAGTCAGTCAGCTGCTCGTTGGGGGCTCTCTTGATAGTTGTCAACTGCTCCAAAAGAGACAAGTTGTCTCCCTTCTCTCCAAATTGCTCATGAAGTGCAATGCACAGCTGATTCCAGTTTGTAATAGAACCAGCCCCAAGGCTCCTAAACCATTGCAATGCTTTACCCTTGAATGAAGATGCCAGTAATTTGACAGCCACTTGCATTTCATCGATTTCATGGATTGCACAAAGGTTAGCAATATCTTTAACATGATCACCTGGAGTAGTTTGATTTTCTCCAATGAAGTAGGGAATGTTCTTCAAGGCTGCAATAGGAACTGGATGTTGTGCATTGAGAGCAAGTGGGCTGCTACCTGTGAAGTTGACGTAGGGGTTGTTCTGAGCCATTCTGATTGGTCTTAAAACCCTTGTATATTGAAAGAAAGGCCTGTCAGGTGGAGGAGTTGAGAGAGTTCTGTTTGGTGGAGATGGAGACCTTTGAATCCTTCTTCCTCTTTGCCTTCTTCTCAGAGATAACTACAGGTATTCAAACAACACCTCTTCTTCTCCGACTCTTGACCTTGTGGTGATTCTTCTCATGAGTTTTCAGTGCCTGCATCTTTGTTGAAACCAGTTGATTCTTCCCCTTGGAGTCACCAGATATGCAAATAATAGCTCTTATAAGCAAGAAAACTGCAGCAGATGCATATCAACTTTGCTGCAATAAAAATGAGACCTCTAGTGTCCCACCGGGCGTGCCAAAACTGTTGTTGCAGACTCACAGCACCCCTGGATGCAGATCAGGCTTCTAGGTTGATGTTCAGGCATCCAGTGTGATTGCACAACATGGAATCCTTTCTCCAAGTGTGGGACTTGTAAAGATGAGAAAGGATTCTCCAGAGAAGGCTGGTTCCTATTCCTCTGTTCAGATGCACACAAAAATGCAGAGGGTTTACTAAAACCTAATCTAACTTGTCAAGGAGACAGGGTGAGAAAATGCATAGAATAAAACCTAAACTACAGAGGTGATGCACCAAGGAATGTTAGACACTCATTTTGCAAATCTAACACAGACCACATAGATGCAATACAAACACTGCATGCATGTGTAACCAAACTACAATAAGAGATCAAAATAACAACAATGAATACATGAGAGGGTTGAGAATCAATCACAAACATATATATATATATATATATTGCTCAAGAGTCGATACAAAGATATCAAAAGGGCTAAGAGGCAAAAACCGGCATTACAATCCATATGGGAGGTTTCAAAAGCTCCACAAATTCTCCTACAAGCAAGGAAGAAGAGAGGATGCAAAACAAGAATGTCTCGACCGTTAAAGGAGCTCCTCTTTACAATATATACTAAGAATGAGAGAAGAAAGAGAGAGGAAAGTCGAATCTACCACAACCACTTCTAGATACATTTAAAATCATCTCATTATGGTAGAAGCGGCAGCTTTTGGCAAAACGGTGAGCTGTCTAACAGGAGCGGCGAGCTATCTGCTGCATTAAAGTTGGTTGTTGAAGCATTACTTTTGTCTATCACCATGCGTCAGAGACATTTTCTTAATTTTCTCCCTCCAAAAAGCACCAAAATGCAAGATTTATCCTAGAATCATGTAGAGAATTTCAACATCTTTCCGTTGATATCAAGACGTGCAAACTGAGCTCGATCAAAAGATATGATGATCTCAAGATTTAGGGCACAAAACATGTGAAAACGGATTTTTAAATTTCTTTTCCCGCGCTCGCTATCCGGATGACACATGGCATGGCTCTCGATTCACCGAGCAATTCCTCTCTCCACCTTTTCATGGGTTTTTCTTTGGGCCCCTTAAACTTGGACACGTGGCACTATTTCATTGGTTTGGACTCGTTGCTCAAAACTCGCCCCTTTGACTTTTGGACCTTTTTTCCGACAACACGTGTCATGCCGTGATTCGCCCACGGCTTGCCGGATTTTCACATCCACCGCGTCTTTTTGTTCCGGATGTCCCAAAGGTTGCTATTTGGGACAAATTCTTCCATTCACCCGAAATGGGCTTCCACATCCCCTTTCGCCGGTGACACGTGGCGTTATCTCGATTCGCTTTCGCCTCCTTCGGCCATTCCGCCCCGCGCGTCCTTTGTCCCACTTGTCCTTGTGCTGAAATTTTCCGCTTTTCGGCCTGAACCGGCTGGTTCAAGCGCCTCCCACGCACTCACGGCCCAGATGTCCCAGTGCGAAAGTTTCATGTTTCGGCCGAACCGGCCGGTTCGGGTCTTCCGCGTACTCTTGTCCCGCTTGCCCTTTGTGAAGGACTTGGACAAATTTTCTTTCTTTCGGCCGATTCGGCATTTCGTGTCCATTTTTCCCAGATGTCCCTTTGCTTCGTGGGCCACCTGGAGGCGTTTCGGCCGAACCATGCCTTGGTGTCCCACATGTCCCAAATATTTCTAGACAAGGACTTAGCCGATTTTCACAATTTTTTCGGCCCAAAGCTTATTTTTCGCAACTTCTCGCATTCTCTCGAGCTCGTTCTTTTCAGCTCCGGGACTTGGGAATCTCGATGTATGTTATCAATTCAACCTCGGGGTGAAATTGGATAACACAACCTACATTCTAAGAATTCCTCTTCCACAAAAATCACTCACACCTATTCAACCTAGAATCAAACATGCCTATTCAACCTATACTCAATGATGCCTAAATGACCTAGACTAAACCATGCCTAAATTACCTAGACTCAACCATGTCTATTCAAACTATACTCAACCATGCCTAAAATCTACCGACCCATTCATCTCCCTTATCATATTCTTCCCTAGCTTATGGGAGAACTACATTGGCCTGAGGCCCCTTTTCACCAAGGATATGTAGGTAGTACTATGAAGGAATGTGGCCCTTAAATGTTAGCTCGATCACTTTAACCCCTAACAAATTTTACCCCTTTATGTTCACATTTTACCCTAGTTAGTTTCCATTTACAAAAAAATTGGAAATTAATATATCATAAAAATATACATACCTACCATTTTATCACAACGACCATATTCTAATTAAATCATTTCATATTTCCATGATATTAATTACTTGGAAATTTAACCACAACATACATACAATACATTATTTCCATAAGATAAATAGCTTGGAAATTACCTAGAGTCTACCATGCCTATACCGACCAAACCAATACCTATACCCGACAACACAATGCCTATTTAACCTATACTCAACCATGTCTAAATGACCTAGACTCAACCATGCCTATTCATACTTGACTACATCATGCCTATAAGACCTCGAATCAATCATTCCTAACTCAATCATGACGTTATTACCTCTCACCCAACCTCACCATCAGTTAGGGCATGAATGTGCCCCTCACGTGGCCTTACCTACTCCCTTACCTAAATCACCCAATTGAAACTTGCCTTTTGTGACACTCAGATTTGTGTACTCACTATACCTTGTGATGTGATACTCATGGTGTTCAGCCTAATGACATTACCTTACCTAATGTTGTGTTGTTTATCCCGACCATACATTTGGTTCCCTGGAACAAAACCTATTTCCCATTCCTACACCTAGCCTAGTGGTGTTTATCAGATCATATCTTATACCTTGGATACCGAACCACTTCAACCATGTTTGAGTAAACCTATTACCCTTTAACAACATAGAGTTTTCAAGCTCTTCAACTCGGCACCTAATCGTAATGTATACGTATGTGTGCATTAGACTACCACTACCTATTACCCGACCAAAATCACCCTTACCTATAACCAACCTACCCTCATTTTCATCACTTACCCATTTATCAAACCACTCACTGAATCCATTTAACACCTCATCCATTCCTAGTTTAAGGGGGATCACCTCCACCCACACTTGGGGCAACCTAACCCTCACTCATACCTAGAGCACCGAATTCTTGTTTTTTTAGTGTCGCTTAGCAATACAAGCTACATGATAAAAAGGGGAAAATGTAGACACAAAATTTGGGTCACACTCCCCTTGGTCCCATTCAATTAATTAATGTAACACATTTAACTAATCATGACCCCTTCATCCCATATTAATATTCATCCTCACATTATTAATTAACTTAACTATTTTAATTAAGTTAATTTCATCCTCACAACTCCACCTCATCATGACACATCATCCTAGACCCATCCCAAGGGCATTTAACTCACAATGACCAAGTTATTACTCTAAGCCTTTCGAGTCATCACTCCCGGCTTCCGAGTCACTACTTAACCTAAGAATTATTCCTAAACCTAACTAGACTTCTTCTAAGATCTGTCTGCCTTCTCTCACAAGAAATCTATTTCCCTAAGTGGACCCAACAAAGAAGGCACACCAAATCTAGGAAGGTCCTTCTATTTTTGTAAATAAGACTATTTCACCCTAATCGATGTTGGTTTATCCTCGATCGGCATCGGATCACCTAAACCAACATTGGTTCCTTTATATAGAATTTTATAACCCTTTACTTAGGTTGGTCATTTATTTATTAGAACCTTATTACATAGAAGCACAAATATTTAATCCTTCTTGCATCCGGATGACAAATACACACAACCATAGTGCAAGACAAGCAACCAATTCTCCTTTTAGAATGTTATAATACTCATGGGAGCACACATGCTATATTTCCATGGCACTAGACTCAAGCACCTCTTCTAAGATCAACCGTAAACCATCTCAACTCATAAGATCTACAAAATACCGAGTAAGTATTGTCATTTTAATCACTTTTGTTTCCTTTGTTTGTAGATATCTTTTATTCTTTCATTATTTTATTTATTTTGTTAATCGTACATCATCTTCTTCCCACCAACCCATTATTCAACCACCCCATGCCTTTTCACCCTTCTAAACGCCCTTCTTAGTGTTCTTGAGTCCTCTCGGCCATATTATGACCTAAACCACACTACCCTCACTCTTTGTGCAATCAAAAAAGCCTAAAAACCCATTTTTAATAGTTTATTACCTATTTTCCCCATCGACGCCGCGAGTTCCATGATCGCCACCGGTTTAGTCCTTATATTGGCATCGGTCATCGTAACGATATTGGTCTCTATGTCATTTCATATTATCGAGACAGAAGCTTCCCACTCACCCAAAACTAACCCAGATCTTAACCAATCAGCCCCATACCCTTACTAGACCTGTGAGAGATCTCGTCATCGACCTAAAAAAACCCCAGTTCTAATTAGATTTAGTGTTATTTTGATATCTAGCATAAAATATAGTGTATTGTGTGTATGAGAAACCTAAATCATTACATTGTAATAGTAATTATTTATTTCATTTACTTATTCACATTAAATTGTTATTAAATAGTTAATTGATAGCCTCTCAGAAGCACCACGCTTCCTGGATCTAGCATACACTATGAATTCCACTATCATATGCTATTTAATACTCTTTTTGGTCTTGCTTTGCATCTACTGGTAGTTTTTCCTAGACAAAAAGGAGTTCTCTATGATCATCTTGGATAATGTCAACAATGCACACATTCTACCTTCCACCTTTTCCTCACAAGTATTCCTCCTTACCCATTTACCTTTTATCTGTTTCGTCCTAGAAAGTGTAAAAATTATTGGTGAAACACATACTATATAATTTTAGTACTAACCCAAAAACACCTACATTTTGCAAAAATACCAATGATTCCACTCTATCATACCCTTTGCTATTACAAGCATGTATTTCTTACATTTATCCTTTAAGTTTGATTAACAATCTAACTCTGCGAGTCTCTTTCGGTCTAATTATGCCCCTTTGAGCCATATCCATCTCCTTTGAGTGAACCTTTACATTATCTCGGTCAAACACATCATCTCGCTTGCCTTTGTGAGAACATATCCATCTACGCCATTGCTCCTTTGAACCATACCGTGATTTACAAATTCCCTTTGGATCTAGAATCACCATCAGACCAACATATAACCCAATATCGCATCAGTCCCTTTACCTTTGTATTTAATGAGTATATTGTATGCTTTTATTTTCCCATCGCTTATCGATCTATAATATCATTATCAGATTAATTTCTTGAACATGGATTGAAATCCTTGCAAGGAAGTCCATTAACTTATAGGGAATGGCCTTTACTGAGACAATCCACCATATATTTATTTAATCCCATCTTATGTAGTATCTGTGATCATAGGTTTTCTTGGCGGGACATGAGCTAATTCATTTCTTATACGTATCACAACATCACACATCATCTACGGGTGCGATTACATTCTTTTGTTGAGACTCTTTTATTGAGCATATTTTATTGCCCGACCCTCACTTCTTTTGTTCACTCGAAGCACAAATCAACTAAGTATGGAAAATCAAGTAGAATCCCTCCATGTGTTTATCCGGTGCACTTTCAAGTATAAGCCACAAAGGAAAGGCTCAAACTTGAGCAGGCTCTCCATGTGTCCAGGGCCCAATAAAGTCACTCCCAAATAGGTTGAAAAGTCAAAACATAATAGAAGCAAGTGGAAGCCCTCCACGTGTCTATCTGGCACACTTTTGGTATAAGGCTAAAGAAAGACATCCCTAAACAAGTGCAAACCCTTCATGTGGTAGAAATACATCTTCATCGGCTAAAGACTCATTAGTGAGACCAAGTAAGAGAAGATGTACGGATCCCTATAAATAATCAAAATATTTATTCCAGATTAGAAGATCAAACATCTGAATTAAATGCTAATAAAGTGGTATCTCTATATTTAAAAGATTGGGATAGGAGCCTAGAAAGATAAGAACAAAATACCTATCAAATTGAGGGAGAGAGAAAAGTGGGAGCTTCGAGCGACAGAGAGAGAATGGGTCTTTAAAAGGAAGCAAAAGTTCTAGAACAAGAGAGATTTTTACAAAAAAAAGGAGGGGAAGCAAGGAGTTATGTATTTTGTAGGAGTCTAGCCTCAGTAAGCCTCTATCATAAAAGAAAAGTGTAATATGTGCCTTTGAGGGCCTTATGTATCATTTTCTCTATGAATAAAGAGTTCTTATTCTGTGCAAATTGAATTTTTTATGTTATGAATCTCCGTTCTTTCATTATAAGTAGTTCTAAATGGGTCAAGAAATTCATCATGCTTGATGCCCTTGGAATTTATCTATTTGTTCACTATCTATGAATCAATCGCTTCGATTCCTTAGACACTAATGTTATCAGAATAGTAGACCATGCCGAACAACTCTTCAACTATTCTAGATAATCCCTTTTAAGTATTTTGTATCTTTCTATTTCTAGATTGGCACATCACCTTGTTATTTTAAGTTATTTCATGTTTTCTTCTAACCCTACCCTACACAGTAGATAAGATCCAACTTCTTTAAAATCTAGAGGTTACCTTAGGGTGCACGTCCTACTAACCTAAGGTTTCAATGACTGTGGTGATTCATCCACAAGAATAATCATCAATAGTTTCTGAGATGCCCGGTGGGAGATTCATCCTGGATTTTTCATCATTGAAGATCTACTAATTAGAGCAATATTCATTCCGCCCACTTGAAATAAAAAAATGAATATAGAAAAGGGAGAGAACAAGGGAAGAAGATCAAATTTATTATTTGCAGCTATCTCCTCCACGTCACGAGAAGAGGAAGACAGGATCAAATATCTCCTTCCCCCGAACAGACATTCTCTCAACACCTCCACCAAGTAGGCCTTTTACATATACAACTAGGACCCTCAAACCTATCATTATGGCTCACCTTCAACCTCGGCCTCCCGGGCATTTTGTTCTATGGAATCATGTAATGCCGTTGACAATTGGTATATTCCTCTTTTGCATTTCAAGTGTTGACATGTGATCTTCTTCTAAACATGTGTTCTTTTGGTTGTTGGAGATCATGCTTGATATGGATAAATATTTTATGTTCTTAAGATCACTAGACTGAAATGGAATGGCTTCCTTGAACCCATTTTTCACTTCTTGTAGGTGAATTGCAATCTAGTTTAAGAGTTGCAACCTTATCTCCTTATCTGACTCATCCTTGTATCAATTTCGGTGATCCAAGGAATGTTTTAAACTGTTCGAGTTGAATGAAGGGTAAATTGACATTCAATAAAATTGAGGGACATATCAGACTGAACTTTGTTGTTACAAGTTCTTAGATTTTGTGTGAACATGTTTCCATTTAGTTGTATGTTGTGCTTGGGTATTTGGAGATCGATCATGGTAGGACATTGCTGACGTAAATGAAATACATCCTAGTTCATGACATAGGAAGGATTTGGAATCCTAAAACTAAAGGATTATCCTATGGAATCCTAAGCTAGGTAAGAATATTTACTACCTATCTATGTTACTTAATTGAATTTTTATCCTAACCTAAGCTTTGTGCTAAAGGATTATGGAGAGGTTACTAGGCTATTTAATTTAACCTAAAACCTAATGCTATAAGATTATGTGATGATCTAACCTAATTCCTAAAACTATTATGTTGTGAATTAATCTAACCTATGTGGAAACTACCTAAGGTAATGTGTAAGGCCTAAGGTGATTAATTCTAAACTAACCTAAGTTCCAAGGGATCTATCCTAAGCTATTTAAAAGGGAACCTAAAGGGGGTCACATGCATCAAAGGTGATGGTTCTAATGGAATTTAAGTTGTTGATAAGGTTTTTAAGGCATAAAGTATTGCCAGTTTTGGCAGGGGCTAGTTGACTTGGCAGAGGCTTATGTGGAAGTTTCACTAAAGATGGAATTACGTGTTAAATGTGAATTGGCATTCGCCAGGTTTGGGAGGTGGTGGCAAGGAGAGTTGAGTGGGAAAATTGGAATTAATGGAATTTATTGGTCTCAGTTTTTGTTCACAAATCGTCTAGGAAACTTGGAAGGAGGATTTTGGGAGGTTGTTTGTTTTTGCATGATTTCTAGATTTTTCTCTGCATGGAGTGAATTGGTTCTTCAAACTGGCAGTTCACTTTCACTGCATTGCTATTTTTAACTCACTTGGTCTATTTTCAATCATGGGAAGGTATATGAGGCATTCTAAGGAAAGTTGTTTGTTTTTGATCTTTCATGGAGAAGAAAAGGAGTTGAAAGCTCGGTTGGAAGTCTCCTTCGATTTGGTAGAAGCACTATCAGGCATGATAGGCTCTAACCATTAAGATCTCTTGCTTTCTTCTAAATGTTTCATTAAAATGACTTTACTCTTATGAGATTCTTGTTCTTCATGTTTTATTTGGTTATTTGCTTGATGGATTTTATAAATCTCTAGAAATTTGGATATGAAATCCTTAGCAAAATAACATTAAGTTCAGAAACTTTCTTTGTGTGGGTTAAATTTTGAATCATTCATGGGAAAATTGCTTCTGTAGCTCTATTTGACATTTCTGGAACTGTATTTGAAGTGTCATGTTTTAATTGACCTTCGTTGTTATTTATATGGTTTTGAGTTTTGGGAACTTTGAGTTCCATTTGATCTTGCATTGGAACTCATGTTTTGTTTAATCTTGAGCTTGTATTCGAGCTAGTGTTTGGTTTGGAACTTGTATTGGGTTCGTATTTAGATTAGAACTAGTACTAGATAATTCTTGATGCTCTAAAAGCGTGTTTGGAACCTTGGGTAACTCGGGACTATTTTTGTAGTCCGTATGTATCTCTATACTCATGTTTTATTCTTGTGATATTCTAGGCTGTTAATGGAAGTTCATGTTTTCACCGCACTCGTATTTTTCTACTTGTATGGTTTTCAACTCTTGTTGGAAACTCATGTTTCATTTTGAGTTGGAAATAGGGCTTCTTGATAAGATATAAATTGGTAATGGAGGCTCCTTGTTGTTTTGTTGTTAATGTATATTTGTAATATATAATGCCTCTTATTAAGACACTTGTGTATATCCGAGCTCATGTTTGAGACTTTGTGATTTGACACTGTACGATTAATTTGGTACTTAGTGTTGGAATTTATAGTTGGAATGATGTGTTGGTTATATTTTGGTAATTTTGAGTTGGTTTTAATTTCATTTAAGTTAAAATCTTATAACTCTATCGATTTGAACTACTTACTCGAAGGAAATCTGGTAGAGTAGTTTAACCGAGCTCTTTGAATATCTTTTGGAAAATTAAACTAGAAACGTTTTTCGTTAGATAATGGAATTGGAACTTCTTTTGTGAATTGTTCATCTTATTTGAACTAGTAATGGCATTTAAGTAGGGAAAGTCTTTTCCCCTCTGTTTTGAGGAAACCCGCATCTTGGGTTTATTGTTTTGTTTGAAATATTGTCTCCTCTATTGGAAACATTAAGTTGAGATAGTTTTATTTGGATTATTGCTCTCTTGAAACCACGAACCACTTGCTATTTATAATAAAATGTTGAAATCTTGTAATGAAGTTTCGGTCTTTTTTGAGCTCGTGGGTAATCAAGAATTGTTAGTTTTGTTAGGGTTTTCTATTTCTTGATTGGATTTAGTAAATGAATCCTTTTTTTTTTTAAAGAGAAAAGACATTTCGATTCATTTGGGACAGTATGTTGTTTTTGGAACTTTACTGTGTATTTGTTTTGAATTGAAATGGGAACTCATGCTTTATTGAAGGTAAAAGTTATAAGGGAGATTTGCAATATGTTTTCTTCTTACCTTGATTTGGTTTTGTTCTCTCTTCAGGGAACTAGTGTATGAGCTTATTGTTTGGAATAGAAAGGGAATTTGTTGTTAAGTGTAGTGAAATGATTTAAGGATGGAATCACATTTTGATAAGATTCATTTTCTATGTTTTTGGGTTAAGTTCAATTGATTGAAACCTTCACATATTGATTCTCTTAGGGAATGGAAATTTATTATGTTGATTAGTCTTCTTGTACATATCATTTGATTGAAATGATGTAAAAGGAGATTAGATGTTCGGTCTTATTGAGCAGACAATGTAAACTTGTTGAAAGAATGTTTGATTCTATATTACTTCAAGGATGGACAAGGGATTTTGTTCTGACGAATATCTTAAATGTTGAATGTTAAGGTAGTTGTCCTTTAAATGAAACAGTTAAATTCATGTTATGAACACTTTTTTACTTTTTTGTATGTTTTGTGTTTGGGCATAGTTGTAATGGTTATTCTTCTTCATTTACTTAAGATTTAGATGAATCATCCTAATGGGAACCATGTTGTAAACACTTCTTTTGTCTTATAGTAAAGATAAATGTTTTATTCTATTATGATAGAATTGGGAACAATGATATGATATGATATGTTGTTTGTTAAAGGTAATTGATAGGATCAATTAAACTTTAATTTGTGAGGGAGATGTTGTGGATTATATTTTGTTCTTCTCTTAGAAGTGAATTTAGATTTATTAATGTACTTCTTTCTTGATTGTTATTACTTATGCTTATAGTATGATATACTAATTGTTTCATTAAAGCAGATTTGTTTTAATGGGCAGTTAGTGGAATACAATTCATTTTAAGGCTTAGTGCTTATCATGCTTAGTTCATTGAATTGACCCATGCTAGCAATTTTTTGAGATGGACTTCGTAAGTGATAAAAAAAGAAGGCAAAACTTATATGATGCATAGGTTGATTTAAGTCGATTCGTTCTTGAGATTATAACGAAAAAGAAAATTAGTATTCTTTTATAATGAAGACATTTGTTATGGAGTATGCCTAAATGCATAATTCTTGTAAATGTATAAGTTATAAAGATGAATTAAAAGTTGAGAGTTTACTTGTATTGGTTGTGTAAATTATTTTGTTACTTGTATGGAAGAGATGGATTCTATGTTGTTGATATTCTTCATATTATTTATATGCTTAATTGGTTATTGTTGATTGAGAAACAGGACTAAGCCCGTGATATTTTATTAATCTCAATCAGTAAACAATTACAGAGAATGGGCTGCAATATTTATAGATATTGCACAGCCAAATACACATAGGAGAATAAGTTGCACAGGTGCAACCAAATGCCAAAATGAATAAGCTTCCAATAACATCCGGGAAGCAGGAATTAGAAAAAGACAAATATATTGTTTAAAACAATATAACAATCTGAATACAAACAAATATGGTTGATTAACCATACAACAGTATATTTATTATTTAATTAATAAAATTAATTAAATAATCTAACTATGCATAATTAATAATAGGATAATATTATTTATCCTAACATTCCCCCCCTTAATTGTGCATTGTCTGGAGAGATGAGGAGAGAAATGCTCTGAACAACTCGAACTTGTCACGTGCAAGTGACTTTGTGAAAATATCTGCTCGTTGTTCAGCCATTGGACAAAATTGAAGCTGGATGTTGTGCTTCAATACATGTTCGCGTATGAAATGAACCTGAACTTCAATGTGCTTTGTTCTCTCGTGAAAAACTGGATTGCGAACAAGTTTGAGAACACCTTCGTTGTCAACATACATGGTGGTCGGTTTGTCCTGTGGTATTCCAAGTCCTTCCAGTATGCGACGTAGCCAAATCGCTTCACAGACAGCTTCTCCTGCAGAACGATACTGCTTCGTGGAAGAGTGAGAAACAAAGTGTTGTTTTTACTTCCCCATGATATTGGTCCAGATCCCATAAAGAATACAAATCCAGAAGTGGATTTTCTATCATCAATGTTACCTGCATGATCTGAATCCGAATATCCAGCCAAGAAGAAGTTTTCGTTCTTCTTGTATTCTAGACCAAGATCCACTGATCCTTTGAGATATCTCAAGATGCGCTTTGCTGCTTTCCAATGAAAAACTTTGGGTTCGCATGAACCTCGGATAGATAGCTCACCGCAAAGCGATATCCGGTCTAGTGTAGGTCAAGTAAATGAGACTCCCAATCTCCGAGAGAGTGGCACTTACCTCGTGAGATGGATCTCAACGAGATAACTCAATTTGTTCTCCATAGGTGTAGCAATTGGTGTGCAATCCATCATCCTAAACTTCTCGAGCGTTGTCTTGGTATATTTCATCCGAGAAACAAAGATGTGATTCTCTTTCGCCATACTTCCACCCAAGACAAGAGTGCATAAGCCCGAGATCCGTCATGTCGAATGATCGCTTAAGATCTTTCTTTGTTTCATCAATCATCTTCACCGAATCGCCAGTGATGACTAGATCATCGACATAAACTACAACAATCACCATCTCCCCCCCTTGCTTTTTGAGGTAGAGATTGGGATCGTATGGATTTCTGACGAATCCATGTTGTACGAGATGCTCATCAATCTTGATGTACCATGCCCGGGGTGCCTGTTTGAGGCCATACAGAGATTTCCTGAGTCTGCATACCTTTTCTTCTTGACCATGTACAACATATCCCTCAAAGTTGAGTCATGTAGACTTCTTCTCGCAAATCTCCATTCAGAAGGCACTTTTACATCCATTTGGTGAACTTTCCATCCAAATCGAAAGCAAAGTTAGAGCAAAGATCATCCCGATCGTTTTGATCTTAGCCGTGGAAGCAAATGTCTCCTCATAGTCAATGCCTTCTTTCGTGCATGCCCTTTCTACAAGTCTTGCTTTACACTTGTCCACTGTCCCATCTACTTTGTACTTAGTTTTGAATATCCATCTGCATCCAATGGGTTTCTTCCCTGGTGGAAGATCGACAAGCTGCCAAGTGTTATTCTTCATCACTGATTGATATTCAGAATCCATGGCATCTTTCCAAGCTTTTGACTGTAGGGCTTCCTGGACTGTAGATGGCTCGTCTGTTTCAATAACTCTACTCATCAAAGCAAAGTTAACTTCTTCTCTTGCTTTACTGCGAGTCCGTGGTCCAAGGGTGGATGTATCCGGTGGAGCATCCAATCTTGCATCTCGTAATGTGCTTGTACACCATTTAGGCATACGTTGAGCTGTTCCCATGGGTTGTGGTTCTATCTGATCAACACCATCATCCCCATCATCACTTTCATCTTCTGAGGGAACATTTGCTTCAGTTTTTACAACTGGTGAAAAATCTACATCTTGCGAGTCCGGAGGAGGAGTCTCTACTTCCTTCTTCTCAAAAAACTCAACATCTCTCGCTTGTGTAGACTTTTCTCGGTCTTAGGATCATCACTGGACCCAATTTCCAAGAGTCTCTTCACCGTATCCAATGAAGATGAGATTTTGTGACTTCATGTCCAATTTCTTTCTGTTCTGTTTGGGTATGTGCATGCTTGCTTTGCATCCGAATACTCTGAGGTGTGCAATGGATGGTTTCCTCTTTGACCATGCTTCTTGTGGTGTAATTCCATCAAGAGTAGTCAGGCGCTCTGTTTAGCAAATACACTGTTGTTTTTGCTGCTTCTGCCCAAAATGTCTTTGCAAGTCCGGAATCATCGATCATGCATCGCACCATTTCCATGATAGTACGATTTCTTCTCTCGACAACACCATTTTGCTGTGGTGTGTGTGGAGGAGGCATTTGTCGACGAATCCCGTGAGTTTGTAGATAGTCTCTGAACTCATCACTGGTGAATTCCCCCCCTCGATCTGAGCGGAGAGTTCTGATGTGACGACCAGTTTCTTTCTCAACTACCACTTTGAACTTTTTGAACGTTTCAAAGGCTTCACTTTTCTTGCGAAGACAGAAAATCCACATTTTGCGTGAATAGTCACAACACAGAGCATGAAGTACTGGAACCCTGAATGACTTGGCTGCATTGGACCGCACAGATCGGTATGAACCAGGTCAAGTTTTCCATGAGCTCGAAAAGTACTTGTTTGGAATGAAACTCTGTGTTGTTTTCCTGCTAAGCAGTGAGGACACTTGTCTGTATCCTTCTGAAGAGATGGTAGCCCATGTACCATATTACACCGGTGAAGTGTGTCGAGATATTTGAAACTTACATGACCAAATCTCCGATGCCACAACTGAGCTGAGGTGGAGTTTTTAGCCACGAGTGCTTGATCATTTTTGTGAATGAAATCAAGTTGAAACATTCTTCCCACATTTGAGGCTTTTGCAATTATTTTCGAGCCTCTTGATTTATCTCGAATCAAACACATTTTCTTGCCGGATTGACTATCAAAGTCAATTTTCAAATTGTGATCTAGGAGTTGACTGACCGAAAGAAGGTTCTTTGTCAACCCAGGGACATATAGAACATCTGATAGTCTGCAGTTGCGTGAACCAAGGGGTAGAGAAATGTTTCCAATCCCCTGTACTGTATATGAAGAATCATCTCCCAACGAAACATGATTTTTCGATGGCGTGTCCTCATTGAAATAAACCGGTCTCTGTGGTCGGTCATGTGTCGAGTGGCTCTCCAATCAACATACCAGACATCACTAGATGACATGGATGGTTCACTTGATCGCAAAGCAGTGAACAAGAAGTCTTCATTGTCTCGATCGATCTTGTTGCTCAAAGCAATATTACTTCTTTGTGGTGGCGTCTTCTTTTCCAGTTCCCTTTTTCGCTTTTCTAAGTGATAGTTGTTTCAATGTCCTTGTAAGTTTGTTGTTGTTGTGGTCCGAATTGCTCGATGAACCTTTCTTATATGTGTTAAACCAACATTCTTGCAAGTCATGTCCTCTTTTGCAATTGGACATCGCTTCTTCCGTTGATTGTCCCCATGATATTGATTCGATGTGGGGACTTGATAGGATTTAGGTTTTCCTTTACCTTTTCCTTTCCATTTTTGATGTGAAGACAAGGCTGCTCCTCTTCATCATCCTTGTTGTACATTGCTCTTCTTGTCTGCAAAGAGGTTTACTAACTTGTCAAAACTAATTATCGTATCGAAAAGTTTAGAGTTGTGACAAAAATTCGGTAAGAAGAAGGGAGAGCTCTTAACAATGGGAACGAGAGACTCATCTTTGACTTCTTCTCCTAGGGCTAGAAGTGAAGCCCTCAACTCGCAACTCTTCTTAGAAGGCTTCAATTTTCTCATTCTGTTTGAATTTCAATGTATGTAATCGACTCCGCAAATTGAGTATGACATTCTTATTCTTGGCCTCATATATTGTGCTCACTTATCCCAAGCTTCTTTTGCTGATGTGGCATCTCGAATGTGGGCTTGCAGACATCGTCGGATACTCCAAACAAAATGATGAGTTTTGCTTTTCGATCCGCTTCTATCAAATTGTGTTGTTGTGTTGCATCCGTTGGTGATCTCGGTTAGAGTACCATCCACAACAGCGATTTCTTCAAACTCAAGTTGTGTTTTTATTTTTGTCTTCCAAGCAAAGATAGTTGTTTCCTCCGAGCAATTGTGAATCAGGAAGAAAAATTTGGGGGCATTGGTGCCCATTTTGCAGAGATCACCGATGTGGTTTGGCTCTTATCACCTGTATAAGGTCTCCCAATCTATATACCGTCATCCGATATACCGAACCTTTCTATATACGCACCCTTCCGATATACCCGTCAGACGTGGAAGAAGCTCGCCCTTTCTATATATATGCAGACGTGAAAGAGGCGTTAACGTCGTGAAAGAATTCTATACGTGGTACCAAGACAAGATCGATGGGGTCTCGTGGCGATTATTGACACGGCTCAAAGAAATATCCTCATACGCGCTCGTAACTTCGCTATATACTCTGGATAATTTCTCAGTCCGGATTTATGTCTTGCAATCGTTCAGACGGATGGGATGGTTCATAGTGTGTGCACTGTGACCTTATTACTCCCGTCGATTTATAGGGACGATGCCTAGACGACGTTGTTGCAGCTATATTAGGCGTTAAGTGCAGTAGTAGTCGCGACGGCTTTACCCGTAAGCACTTCCCAGAGGCACTGTATATACCGAACGCTGCGAATGAGATCTAGGATCTCGTGAGTGTTACAGAACCAAATTTACTATTTTTTATTACAATTCTGCCAGTTTCTGAGCAGTTACAAAGTTTTGCAGTTGACTATGGCAACCTGCAAATTAGTACAATATACAATACAATTTGAATGACAGGCAAAAATTTACAATTTCGGGGTCCTGGTGACCTCCTGAACCCAAAATGCTAAAAATTGCAAAAAAATAGCTGAAAATGCAATTTTTAGGTGGGTCTCCTTTTGCAAAAAATGTCTGGAATGAGAAAATAGACCAAATAGGAGAAAAAAATTTTTACCCTAAATTAGGGATTCTCCGCTAAATTTAGTTAGTCGTAACTAAATTCAAAAAAGCCTGCTAAATTTAGCAGTTCGCCAGAATTCCCGCCAGATGCAAAAGGAGAGTTTTTGAGTGTTTTTAGTGGGATTTGATCCTCAAACCTCTCACTCCTAAGGCACATGCAATAACCAACTTGGCCACTTGGGGCGCTTGGACTATGAATGGAAGAAATTTGTATTTAATGTCAAATAAATTGACTTACCTCTTGAAAAATGAATGCCACGTGGCGCATGCTGGTGAAGGGGCGTTTTTAGGGTTCTATTTTCCCAAAAACAGATCTCGAGGCTTTATTTTTGCTCGTGCCGCATTTACTTGCTCAGGCCTTATTTTCTCCTTCCCACGCACTGATCAAGCCGTATTTTTTGCTATATTTTCTTCTTGGGCGCGTGTTTGAATGCCAGGCCACGTTTTTCACTCTATAGGCCACGTTTTTGACTTGTGGCTGCGTTTTTTTTTATTGCTGGGCCGTTTTTTTAATGCTGGGCACATTTTTTTGATGCTGGAGGCGTTTTTTTTAATGCTTGGGCGCGTTTTTTTGATGCTGGAGGCGTTTTTGATTGTACAGGCCGTATTTTTTACAATCTAAGCTTCATTTGCTTGTTGTTTGCATGTGCAGGGCGTGGCAGATGGAGAAGGGCGCGGGCTTGAGGAGAATGACGTTTTTTAGCTCCAAAAACACATTTTTCCTAATGCAGGCCGCGCAGGGACTGAGTATGGGCGCATATGCTAAAAAAACTCTTTTTTCACCTCCCACTGTATATTTTCCAGCTTGGGCGCCTCTTCTTTCTTTTTTTAATTTTCTTTGCTCTGTTTGTTCACTGCAGGTGCATATACACAGCAAAGCAATCCTCCAAAACAAAATATACCTCTAAATGCAGTAAAATCAAAACCCTGATTGGGAAATTTTTTTTTTTTTTTTTTAAATTCAATACCTCAGAGTAATTTTTGCTCTGTAGCTTGAGTGCACCAAAGGTAAAAAATTACGTTCCAAACACCTGGAACTGAACAGGAGGTTGTTGGTTTTGGCAGGGGTTCGGGAAGTGCGCAGGAGGCAAGATCGGCTCTCCTTCCGTGCAGATTACTTCTCCATGAATTCTCCTTCTTCTCGCAACCTTCTCCAACCTTCGCCAGAACTTCAATTCGCTCCGTATCAAATGTTGATTGAGAAACAGGACGGAAGCCTCGTGATATTTTATTAATCTCAATCAAGTAAACAATTACAGAGAATGGGCTGCAATATTTATAGATATTGCAAACCAAATACACACAGAGAATAAGTTGCACATTGTGTGCAACCAAATGCCAAATGAATAAGCTTCCAATAACATCCGAAGCAGAATTAGAAAAAGACAAATATATTGTTTAAAACAATATAACAATCAATACAAACAAATATGGTTGATTAACCATACAACAAGATATTTATTATTTAATTAATAAAATTAATTAAATAATCTAACTATGCATAATTAATAATAGGATAATATTATTTATCCTAACAGATTATCCTTTAATAAGTTGGATAAAGGGACTTAGTTCAATTTCCTAATTAAGATGCAACTTGTTAAGTTACTGAATATGATGCTATTTATCTAAACTATAGAATATAGTAATGTAATGAAGGTTGAACATACATTAAGAAATATGGATATTGGGTAAGATATACCCTAATACTTTAACAAAGACTCTTTCTCTTTCTTAATTGCTTATAAACCAAAAACATTTGAAAATATGACTACAATTTATTAGACTTCATTTAGTACAAAGTCTACTTTATATTGGATATATTCTGGCATTGAAATTTTCTAGAAATTTATTGTACTTTTTAAATAAGACATTTTATAATGTTGTACGGTTACGGTTAATTGGTAGTTTAAATATGTGATCAAACATTAAAAGTGACCTTGAATATAATGAATTTCTTAATGGAATAAATGAAGAAAATTTAGGAAAGAACTTATTGAGCGTTGGATTAGGGTTTGGCAGGGTTGCTGTAATCAAGAATTAATTCAGACTAACAATGTATTAACAATCCCCTCGGGGGTATGTACATCTCGATGAGGTAGTTTCTGTAGGATGTTGGCACATGCCAACTGCAGGCTATACTTTTGAGAAGGCTTGAGTCTTCTCGAGAATAAAGAGTTGTAGTTGACATGTGGCATCACCCTTCCACATTGATCATCTAGATCTACACCCAATGGGAATTAGGACTTGAACTTAGTTTCCCTCTAGGTCTGGATAGGAGCATATTTAGGATATGAATTAGCTTCCAATGGCTTAGGGTAAGTTGGCACATCCGGTTGACTTAGGTCAACCGAGTATGCCCATATACCCTAAGCCATTGTGAGTGTCTTCTTATAATAGGTTATGTTCCTACCTAGGTCTAGGGTTAAACCTAGAACAAGTGGATTGGACAAGTAGTTAGTAAAGACCAATCATGATAAATGAGGAGTGAGGTGAAGGACATATTCCAATATGACGAGTATGTCGTCTAGGAATGGTGACCTAATCGATATGTTATAAATCTTTGGCCAAAGTATCACAAAGCATGTTGGTTATGTTTGTCATATGTCACCAAGTTTAAAACAACATGATATCGATGAATATTGGTAGTAGATATTCAGATATGTTCTTTAAGTAGATCACTCAAGATTGCAGTATAGGGTAGGATGACAAAGTATACAATATGTATTCAATACATAAGATAACATAAATAGATCGGTAGCTTATGAGTTATGGAATGAATAGATTGGTGAATCACCAAGTCATCACAACAGCATATGTTTATCCATTTAATTTGATTGGCATGGAATTTTTGTTCTAAATAATGCTTTATTTAGAACAAAGTGAACACTATAAAAAAATTTCCCTTGTTTCTAAAGTCTTAAATCGGGAATGTTACATCTTGGTATCACGGTTGAAGGTTGTAACTCTTGAACCTATTGTGTCCATAATCGATGAAACTTAAATTTTCTTGTAACAAAAATGGTGATAATAAGAGGAAACGTTGCAAATAACCCTCCACCCGAGGAAGGAGCAGAATAACTTAAAAAATTGATGAGATCCTTGCTGCTCTGTTAGACACACAAGAGATCGTTTGGTTGTAGTTGAATAGAAAGTAATGAGTAATGAGGAGGAAGAAGAAGCTGATAACAATAATCAGCCACCTCAGTGGGACAACGCCAATGTGGGTGTTGATAATAACAATGTTAACATACCTATGGAGCCCGAGAACAAAAGGCTAGGCTATCAGCAGAACTCACTAATGACATAAAAGGATAAGTCCACCCAAGTTCGATGACACCACATTAGGAGATGGGGTTGAGAAGCGGCTTAGCGAAATAGAGAAATACTTGGCAATAAGAAATTTCTTAGAAAAAACAAAGGCGGTATGGGGACCATATCAACTTTCACACGAAGCATCTTCGTGGTGGGACAGCCACAAGGCTGAGTTAAACATTGATGAATCTAATATCACATAGGACCAATTTAAAGCTTACTTTAGGCAATGATGGCTGTCACAACTCTACTATGATCAGAAAATGACTGAATTTCAGAACTTAGCTCAATGAAAGCTAATCAGAATCGAGTATTGGGAGCAATTTACAAAACTCCTTAAGTATATGCCTCAATATCAAATTGACGAGAAGTTTAGGATAGATAAATTCATCATGGGATTGAATTTCATTATAGGAGGAGAGGTGGATGTTCACACCCAACCACGATGAAAGGGGTTGTTGAAAAATCCATAAGGTAGGAACAAAAATTAAAGGAAATTTTTGCTCATAAGGAGGAAGTAAGGAAGAAGAATCCCAACTCCTCTTCATCCTCTCTTGCACCCAAGAAAGAACCATGGAAGAAATTCGGAATGAAAAGTAAGTTTTCATATGATACCATTAGGAAAGTAGCAACAAAAAAGTTTATTGGTAATGCACGGAACAACTTTTCCAAGAACAATAATAACGGACATAAGTCTTATGGGGGTCAGAATGATAACTCTAAGGCTGGAAATAAACCCGAGCCTAGGAAGGGACCTGTAGGAGGCTATTATAACTATGGAAAATATCATTACGCAAATCAATGTCCTTTGAAGAAGGATGATTGAAATCAGTCAGCACAAGATACATGCGGTAGTTGATAAGTAGGGTGAGAAAGCAGGCGATACCCATAGAAGTTTTGGGTAAGTTATTTGGTTTACCAATAACTATTCTTTTTGATACCAGAGTTACTAAATGTTTTATTTCTAGTAAATTAGCATAAAAATTAAAGAGAAAAGTTGGAAACATGGACTGCATAATATGGTAATAATGTTGTGCATACGGTTAGTATGTGTCTTTTTGGAGTAGTCCTTGATTTACCTAACTTTTCCATGGAGATTGATCTTTATGTTGCACCTTTAGGGTCTTATGATGTAATCATAGGTGTTTTTAGTTAGCAGAACATAAGGATAAAGTGGACTATTTTGAAAAACACATTAGTTGTTTAGGCGACTGTAGAAAATAGCAGAGATTCACAAAGTGTGAAACATGAGATTTTGTTAGAAAACTATCAACTCTACTACTTTAAAAGGCCAAAAATAAAGGATGTACCTTATATGTGGTAAAAATTATTAAATCAACAGAGAAGAGTAGTGATATTATGAAACGATATCCATTACAATATTTTAGTGATGTATATCCGGAGAAGAATCACCGGTCTTCCACCCAAAAGGGAATTTGATTTCATGATTGAGATCAAGCCTGGAATTGAACCTATTTCTAAAGCACCGTATCAAATGACTACTATAGAATTAGTAGAGCTTAAGGTTTAGTTGCATGAACTTTTGTCTCAAGGTTTGATTAGACCAAGTGTTTCACCTTGGGGAGCACCCATAATTTTTGTGAAAAAGAAAGATGGAACACTTAGATTGTGCATTGATTATAGAATGTTAAACAAGGAAACAATCAAGAATAGATATCCACTCCCTAGGATTGATGATTTATTTGATCAGATGCATGGAGCATCGGTATATTCCAAGATATATCTTCAATTTGGATATCATCAACTACAAATTAAGGATGAGGATATTCATAAAATAGCTTTCAGAACAAGGTATGGACATTATGAGTTTGATTTTACCTTTTGGATTAACTAATGCACCTACGGCATTTATGAATTTAATGAATAATATCTTTCAAGAATACTTGGACAAATTTGTGCTCATATTATTGGATGACATTCTCATATATTCTAAAAGCATTAAGGAGCATCATGAGCATTTGAAAATAGTTTTGGAAATCATGAGAAAGAGACGGTTGTTTGGTAAGTTGTCCAAATGTTCTTTCTATGGTGAAGTCCACTATTTGGGTCATGTAATAAGTAAAGATGGAATTGTTGTAGATCTTTCAAAAATTACAGCTATTCTTCTTCTTCCGCAAATTTGATGTTCAATGATGGTTGAAAAATTAGAGAATTTAAAGGAGTTTGGATAGGATTACCAGGTGAACATCTTGATGAGCCGGATGGAGAGGAGGTTTGATAGAAGAAGTATGGATGATCTCCGATTCATTCTTTCTAATTTTGTGAATCCTTGAAATTGAAATCATCAACACCTCTCATCCTACTCAACCTGGTGTGTCTTCCTTCAACCATCTTTTTGAAATTCTTACTGTCGTATATTGGGTGGAGATGTTACTAAATCTGCCCCACGGTGGGCGCCAAAAACTTTTGGCAGAGAAAAAAATTTGGGTGGACAAACTTGTGGATTTCTTGCCAACACTCTAGGAATATAAGTCCCTCTACTTAACTGGTGTAGCTATCGTATATGCATGCACAAGAAAGTGTGGATTTCGTGGTGGTCTTTCAACTGGGGATCCAACAGGGGCACTCCACTGACCCTGTGGAAAAGCTAGCAATCTCTTGCTAAGGAAGTCTTCATCTGTAGAGAGGGAAAGGGGAGTGAGAAAAGAGGTAGGAGAACTAATGTTGTAGGTAGAAAATTAGATTCCTGCACACACACACTAGTTAGAAACTTCAACACATGCATTTATGGGAAGAAATAACTCTATGAATAACAACAATACCAAATAGAATTTATTGATCACCAAGTATCAAGAAACCCCTTAGTCAAAGAAAGCTAGAAACTCCTTCTTCTTGTATTGATTGCTCAAATCAAAGTTGTACATAATATGGGAATGGAAGAAAATGGCTATCTCCTTTTCTTTCTCTAAGTACAATGCACTCTTGAGTTTACAAGATCAATTGCCAACCCTTTGCAATGGGAATGGCATTACAATTTATAGAATGAGAGGTGACTTATCATCTTCCTCATGACCCTCCATATGCCTTAATATGACTTAAGACTGTTCATATTCCACTTTAAATATTTAAGCCCCTTTTATAATATTAAGGCGACTTAATTTACATTATGTTTCTAAAGTCACTTTTAAGTGACTTAAAGGCATATCAAAAAGTGCAAACCCCAATGAAGAATTAGAACATTTGAAAGCAAGAGAAAGTTGGGGGGAAGAGGAGATAGAAGAGAGAGAGAGAGAGAGAGAGAAAAGAAGAAGAGTAGATGTTTCTGATGAAGTCGTTGATCCACATTGATGGAAAGCTCCAAATGCAGTGAAACTCTAAATCTTCAAACTCCTTGCACATTGTGAAACTCCTCCAAATTAGCTCCCAAACGCTCACCCAGTTGAATGAACTAAGGTGGATCTAAAATTTCCTATGAAAAATGGCTAGGATGCTCCTGAACAATAATGTCCCCTTGAATGATTAGCCTTGTACATCCCATTGTGCCAAAACTTCTCTTTGAGTGTAACTTACTATTTTTAGTAAGTGTGAAAAAGTAACTCCCTCGATCCTTAGCTAAGTGTTGTGACCTTGATTCCCCTTTCTCCCTATGTTCCTCACTTATTTGGATCAAATTTATATTTTTAATAGGTGCTCGAGGGCCCACTTACTATTTTTAGTAAGTGCCAAAAATTTCCGTTCTAGTGAATTCTCAACTATAGTGCACCTCTGATATCTTCATCTCCTTCACAGGTTCTTTTGTTAATGACTTTCCCGAAATAGCAGTTCTTATGTAGTAGACTGCTATTTTTAGAAAGTTGGCCTTTGGGAGTTGGATTGATGTGGAATGAATTTTTTTGATATGGGTTTTTTCCCAATATCATCCCTTTGAAATTTTCAGGCCCGCCTGCTTAATAATCTAAGAGATTTTAAAGTTTTAATTTTCAAACAGCGGTGCTTCTAGAAAAGTGCGGAGCCATTAATGGACCTCAAAATTACAGGTCTGGTTTTCTCCTCCATTTGCAAAGAAACTTATATTTTTTATGTGGGTTTTTTCTTCTGGTGCTTTATGTGCGATCTTACTTCAATCCAAAGAATGGTTTGGGAAATACCACTTCTTTTTTTGTTGAGCCGGAAAGGAGATTTATTCATTGTGGATGCTCTATCACACGAGGGGGGATTTTGAAGGTGTATTTTTATGGTCTTTGGAAAAGGAATGAATAACAACATTTTTGTTGTTTCATGCACCACTGGCTTGCAATATTTCTTCAGATCTTCGTTTTTAGGCTATGGAGATTTTCATTGTTTTCTTCCTCTTGTTCTTCATTTCTCCTTCTCATTTCGATGAAAAATCCTTCTGAGACCTACACATAGCTGTGGGGAATGTGTTTCAGTTCTTGGGTTGAGCAGGTCTGAGCATTTGTAATGGCGTAATGATGGTAGAATGTTGCAGAGGAAGGATGAAGATTGTCTGTGCACAAGAGTGGAAGCAGCTGGAAGCATTGAGCGACAGTTAGATTTTTTGAATTTTTTGAAATCATGGAAGGAGAAGCTTGGGTGAATTTTTCATTACTTGATTTCCTTGACCTCAAGGATGTGAGGGACATCAAATTCCATGGTGTTCAAGAGGACGACACATGGCGGCGATTTCTGACGACAAAGAATGAAGGTGGAAAAAGTTGCTTTAAAGCACTTGGGGCTGGAAATTGGTCACATGGGTGTCCAAATGACTCCCTATGGGGGATGGGTGAATTTTTCCATGTCTGATGTCCCCCACCTCAGGTACATAAGGGACATCAGTTTCACGGTGGTCTGGAGGTAACACGGTGTGCCCAATCCAACAAAGCAGGGGAATTTCCACATGGGTTTCCAAACGACTCCCTATGGGGGCTAGGCACATTTTCTAAGGTCTAATGTACCTGACCTTAGGGATGTTAGGGACATGAAATCTGATCAGGCTCCGTGTAATTGACACGTGTCCTCTCAAAAAAATGACTAAGTCTTGAACTGCGTTTGAGAGGGTAACTTAGAACGAAGATAACTTGAGCTCCCGGTGGAATTTATTGGTGAAATTTTATATGATCCTAACTAGAAATGTCATTTGAATCCAATTATGGGGGTTTCATGTCTTTATTTGGCCATATGATCCCTAAAAATTGGATTTTTGATCTGGTACTCCACTTGTGCCTGAGAAAAACTACATGTCAATCATATGCCAAGGTGTTGTGAAAAATATTATTTTACCATCATGTAGGTATTAGAATCATATTTCCGATGATGTTTTTTTACTTCTAAATCCATCTGGAGCTCTCAAAATCTTCTTCTGAAGCTCAGTAGTTGTTTTAGGCCTGTGTACCGCCTAGGCTTGTGAACCTTGTTTTTTACTCAGACTGCTCCAAGTCTTGCAAAACTTCCCCAAACCTTCAAAAATAATTTCCATTATGTTCTAAGGTATTCTGTTCACCTCTGTGTTGAATTTTTCCCTTCCGTTCCACTCCAGGGGGTTGAATCCAATCCTGGGAAGGCTAGCGATAAGCCCTTCCTTATCGCGAGGAAGATAGTGTCTTTTAGAACTCCCTAAAATCACCTAGGTGGAATGAGTCAACTTTACTAAATCACCTAGGAGAAAAATTTGACATCAAATAGGAGGTGATCAAATTGATGGATTTGAACTGGGGTGCCTAGGAATGAAAAATTTGCCATAGGGGTATAGTTGTTGTGCTTGGAAACTTCCAATTTCCTTGTTGCACATTTTCACTAAAACAAAGCCCATGCATGCTAGAACATCACTCACCTAGATCGAGTGCTCACCAAAGTGTGAAAAGGTACTAGGCCCTTCCTTAGGGTTATTGTTACGGGATGTTTATCATGACGAATACTTTAATTATTTAGTTCTATGGCTAATATATCCTCCTATAGTGCATATTCATATCTAGATCTAGAACATAACAGACTTAATAGATAACCATAATGGAATCAAGCATGCAATACTGAAATATAACCATGATAACACCTTGTTTTAGTCCATAATCTCCATTATATTAATTACAGTAAATACATAGAATCTTCCTTACAATCATAGTAGTATACGCTCATGCGCATAACAGATTTGATAGCATAATCTCACTATAACCTAGTTCTCACACGTATATCTATGTTCTCTCTCTCTCTACTACACAGTTCAATATATATTTATAAGGGTGGGTACTTTCCCTTCACCTCTTATCGAATCCCAAAATAGGTTACATACTACTATTAGTCACTCATAGTTACAAAAATAGGCTTACATGCAAGAATGCTAACAATAGATCTCTCTTAGTCAACTATCAGTTCATAATTCTATCTTTAGCCTGCATCTATGCAAAGTGCTTCATATCTGATCATCCAAAATAGCCAATGTGTGATGTGCAAGTCTCTAATAGTTTGAGTGCTCCACACACTATCTCTAAAATATATCCTCATCGTAAAAATGGCTAAGTCCGAACTGCTTTCTGTTCTTCATACATAATCCTTTCCAATACTTCTATACATTTGAATGTGCTATGCTTTCTCACGTGAACCTTCTATATTTTCTTCACTAAGTGATAGAGTCTGAATGATCAACATTGCCCCACACTAGTTGGATTGCCTCCTCGACAATGTTTCTCTCCAAATCAATAAACAAATATTAATAGAAGAATAGAAAGAATTTTGATGAATAAAAGAATTTTTACCCTACAAGTATCTTCTTCCGCAACCCTTTGAACAATCAATTTGATATATTCTTATTTTATCTTTACCTCTAACGTCCGCCATTCATTGACATAGCCTCCACTTTCTCTAGAATATCCACTGTAATTGAATCTAATTCATCCCTTGTAATCTCTCCTTTTTCATTTTATAAGACCAACACAATGCTAGACATTCCAGTCATTCTCCCTTCCAACAAGTCCATCTTTTGAGTGATGAGTTTTCCAAGTTCATCCAACCTTTCCCTATATGGTTCCTAAGCTGTTGTAAGGGCCTCGTGCTTCTGCTTAACAAGTGCTAATCATTCCTGCGTAGCCAAATTTCTCATCCTTCATGGCCTTCAGGACTTAATTGTCTTCTAAAATGGTCTTGGTCCTTATAACAACCTCTGGCATTGTACAAATATTCAGCACTTGATCCACCTTCTTCAGTTCCTCTTATAAGCTCTAAAGCAATCCTTCATATGATGTAATCTTCTACATCACCAAAGCCTTTTCTTGCTCTACTTCCTATGTTGGATCCTTTGGTTAGCATGCATAGAGGTTCATCTTCAAGCACTAAGTCCACCAATGTACTTACATAATGTATTGCCAAAGGAAATGTCTTGGGTACCTTTGGCTCTAGGTGTGGCCTAGCCTTCATGACATTATCACCAATCTCCTCTGTCATGCTAATAAACACAACATTCTTCTTTTGGGCCAAGTCTCTTTCCTACTTTAGGTGTGTTATTTCCTCATCCTTAGTCTTGATCTCCTCCCTTAGCACCCTAATTGTTTCAGATTTATCCATATTCCGTTGTGCGACCTCTATCGAGACCTTCACCAAAGCATTTCTTATTTGCTCATCAAACATAACAAAGTAGGCTTTACTATTATGTGTCTATCCCGAGGTGTCTTTTTCAACCTTCTTGAAATGCATGACTCCTCACACACATAAAATTTTGGTTCATCCATGTGCATGTGCATCAACCATGACAATTTCTTCCTTATGTGCACTGTTTCCATATCTTCATCCATTAACTCCCAACCATACAACTCTTTTTGTGCCATTATGCTTTGGAAATGGGTGTGGAAAATTTTACCTGTGTCCTCGGTGTAGCCCATGGCTGGTGGAATATACTCCCCACTTTTCTTCTTGATCTAGGCTACTTAGGAATTTGGGCTTCAAGATTTGGAACTTGTGTGGTTATGTCCTGAGAAGTCTTTGTTGTTGTCTCTTCTGCCCCTTTTTCTTCCTCTTCTCCATCCTTCATTTCTTCATCTTTTTGTTCTTCCACATTCTCTAGAGGTGTAGGATAATTGGGCGTGCTTTCCTCTGACTCTTCCGCTTCCTCATTCAACTTTAATTTCCTTCTCCTTTTCTCATTTGTCTCCTTCTATGGAGAGATTCAAGGTGATCTGCGTACTATTTGTAGAGTAGCACCTTAGGTCCTTGTTCTCCTGAATACTCTCTTGAATTGACACTCTCCTTGGACTACATCCAAGTCCTCATCATCTTCCTCTTATGGCTAAGGTGGAGTATTTGCACACTTAGCTTCATCCTTATTTAGAGGTTGTCTTCTACCTCTGTGTTCCAAGCCACCACTATCTTCATGCTCCTCATCTTCATCATCAACCTGAATTATTTCTATGGGCTTAGGCACTAGAATATTTTCCATTGTATGCTTACCTTTTGGCGGCCCTGGGAGCGTGAACTCATTCTCCACATACTTAGCATTCTCTAGCTTGGGTTTGAGTTACAGGTACACAATATCTGCTCTGTGTCCCCAACAGCCAAGCTTACATGTTTCATGCTTATAATATCTAAAATAATTCTTTTAATGTATGCATTGCACCTAGATATACATACTTTTTCCTCAGAGTGTGGTAGTCGCAATCTACCTTATCTACATTGAAGGTTAGGTAGCACGCATCTGAAAACCAAGTGAACTGATGCCTAGAAATATCTTGTTGTGAAGGCATACAACAGTTTGCACCATGGGCTCCAATCCTGTCCTTCATCGTAAATTTCATGATGCAAAAACGTTGGTATACAAAAAATGAAATACCTTACCCACCACCGAAGGAAAATCCTTGGGTATGCACCACTCTTATTCGAATGCCACACAAAGTCTATCGTACCAAATCTTTCAGCCTCTACTTAAATGGTCCACTCATTAATCCATCACACAAATACTTGCCAAATCTTTCCGTAGGTGACTTGTGTTCGTGGGGTACTCCCAAATCTTCTCCTTTGGCCCATCAGGTACCCTAATTTCCATGAATACTAAAGATAATAATACAACACCAAAACTTATTCTATCACCTGTCTGCACTTCTTCAATGATTGTCTTTGCCATGTGATTTGCAATATATTAGATCACTCCTTGAGACATTATCTTGGCAACATGTAACCACATTTTTTTTACCCGACCACCTTCCTTGGTCATTCGGCTTTGTCATAAAATGTGTAGCTTCCGCACTACTTGGGTACTTTAAAAAAATTTCAAAGTCCATGCCGTGCGAACCCTTGGTATACCCCATCTCCTTCCTCATCTCCAAGATTTTGGCTTTATTAGTTAAATCACTATCTAGATCCAACCCTGCAACCCTTAGTCCTATCACTGTTGAAATCAAAGTAGATGTGATTCTCACCCTCTGTCTAAAAAAGTAAAAGAAGTCCTCATGGACTCTGCTCATTAGCCATCGATACAATGGTTCATACTTTCCAAAGTATGGCAGCTCATACAACTGGTAAACTCCATTCTGCTTCAGCAACTTCTCACCCATGTCATCGTATACTGGCATATCCTCTGTCATGCACTTGTTCATTTTGTGCTCAAGACACATCGAGATCCTTCTTATTATCTAATGTTCGATGGTTGTAGTCGTTGATTTTACATTGGTGGATATGGGAATCCCATTCTTGTCCCATAATCACAAATGACCTTCGAATCTTTGCATTTCTAAGAAATTACTCTTGGGATAAATTTCTTCTTCCACTTCAACCTTCTTCTTCCCTTTATCTCCTAATGCAGGTGCTTTCTTTGGTGCCATTTGAAAAAAACTCTTTTCTTCCCTCTATAGTCGAGCAAGTAAAAACCCTAGCTTAAATCTCCATGCCCTAGTGGAAATCATGTGCCCTAGCTCATTTGTAACTATTTCATTATTTTCTTTACTTGATTGAAAAGAAACATATAAGGATAAGGGCCAAGGAGGAATACCTATTTATCCGGTGGAGTTGATGGTTTTTGTGCACGTTATGACTTCTCAATCCAATGTTGATTATGAGAGCTTCCTTTTGGCTAGAAGGAACTACTTGGGATTGAAAACAAGACCACAAAAGAGGAGTTAAATAATATATGATAAAGTGGGTGCCTAGCATGTGCTAGATCTAGAAGTGTGATACTCCCTAGATGACTATCAATCCATTATTTAAAACAATGTAATGCGAGAAATAAACAAACTCCTACTATAGTTGATATGATTTAGGTATCTCATTCAAACATAATAAGTAAATATAATATAACAAGCTAGGTTATATTTAGATATGAAGAGTGGGTAGGTATCAGGGTGTTGGAACTCATCAGGGTCATGTTCTAGGTTGTTTGGGTCACTTGGTAAAAGGTAGGTTGGATCGGTATTGTGGATGTGTAAAACAGAGACCAACATTGGTCTAGTATGGTGGCGATGGTTTAGGAGAGACCAATGATGGTCAGGGGTAACCAGCATCTGTAAAGTTAGGTTCAATAAAAAAATTATTACAGAGTCTGGGTGAGGTTAGATAGAGCTAAAGGAGAGGATGGGGAGGTCTGTAAAGGTCTCAGGTATACTCAGAGGTAGGTAGTAGGTGAGAATGGGTGATTTGGTGGTGTGGGTAGAGGAATGGCTGAATTTACAAGTAGGTAGGAGATGGGAAATGGACATGCAAAGTATAAACTGATAACAGAAGTAACAAAGGCTATTATACTGAAATGGACTATGCTAGGTTACTGCAATATAGGTTTTGATGACTAAATGGTGATGGAAGTTGATCAGAAGAATGATGTTTGGTGTCACAGTAGTGCTTCCTGGAATGCTTCCATGAGTACAATACCTTTGGATCTTTCTGGTGTTGGTTGTGGATGTCTAGGTGTGTGAAAAGACTCTGGTTCTACTTGCATGCATCTCTCTTCTTGTCTCCTTGATCTCAAAATGTGTGCCAACCCAAAAACAAGATTACTAAGGTGAATAAATGGTAACAACGATGGTTTTGGGTTGACCGCGTGTCGCTTTAGGGGTGACCGGTGTCGCTTAAGATGGGATTCCCTATGTTTACTAAAAATGGCGAGAGCTTTTCGATTTCTTGGGCTAGGGTTGGTTTATTATTGTAGATCAGAACAAAATCTTCCCTTCTAATGAGCGGGAATGTGGTTAGAGAAATATTAGGTATGTGCTTTTAGGGTTAGACCAAATCTTAGCTCATTAAGGTAAGTAAGATCAGGTCTTAGTTAGTTATGGAAACATGCCAAGAATATGAGGTGGCTAGGTGAGGTGTCTAGGTGAGGTGGAGGGGTGAGGTGGAAATTTAGCTTAATTAAAATAATTAAGTAATGAATGTTGTGAGGATGGGTATTAATTTAATTAAGTTAATTAAATTAATATTAATGTGGGGTGGAAGGGGCCATGGTTAGGTAAATATGTTTGAGTTGGTTATTCGATGAGGGGGCAAGGGAGTGTGACCCAATTTTGGTGTCTACATTTTGCCCCTTTTTGTTGCGTAACTTGTATTGCTAAGTGACATTGAAAAAAATAAGATATGGTTGCCCCATGTGTGGGTGAAGGTAACCCCCCTCAAACTAGGAGCCGATGAAGTGAGAGAAGGAAGCTGGTGAGTGGTTTGATAAAAGGAGGAGGTGGGTGGTTTGAGAAAATAGGGTTAGGTGTGAAGAAGGTGATGGTCAAGGGTATGGTGATTGTAAGAGGTAGGGTGGGTGATTAGGTAGAGCATTTAGACGTACACACATGTTGGGAAATTCCATGAGATAACAGGGTTTCTCAACATAACAAATGTACATTAGCTAGGGTCGTAAAGGTCATCCAAACAAGGGTTGTTGAAGTCTAGTATCCAGGGTAAAGGATATGATCCGGGCACTCAACGAGGTAAGATGTAAGGAATGCGTAGGTGTGGTTCCTGAGTCCAACATCTAAAAGGTCAAGGTTTGTTTAGATAAGGGTCATGGCCATAGGTAAGGTAAGGCTATTAGGTTGAGCAAAACAGGTACCATCATTACAAGACACAATGGGTGAGGACATGGGGATATCCACCTAATCAATGGTTAGGTAGGTAGGTGTGGGTAGGGTAGGTGGAGGTAAAAAAGGTAATGGGGTAAAGGTAAAATTGGGAAAATAGGGAAATGGGCCAGGGTCAAAAGGTAGTGCACGAATGTACACACACGTATAAACTACAACACGGTACCAGAGTGAAAATATTTCAAACTCTACATTGGCTAAGGTCGATAGGTCTATCCAAATAGGGTTGAAGTGATTCGGTATCCAAGGTATAGGATATGGTGTGGAAACACAACGTAGGTCAGGTGTAGGAATGTTTAGGTATGTTTTGGTACACCAAAGGTTGGGTTAGGATAAATAACATGGTAATAGGCAAGGTAAATCCAGTAGGTAAAACAACATGGGTAACAGCTCCACAAGGTATAGTGAGCTCAGGGGTTCAAAGGTCATGAAAATTGTTCCAGGTCAAGGCATATAAGTCACGGTATGGGTACAACCGAGGTACGGGTAAAAACAATAGGTCCCTAAATGTAATTTAGGATGGGGCAGAGAAGGAGGAGGAGGAGACAGGTGAGACAGATATGGAGGATATCTAGCGGGGGGATACCTGATAGCTATATGTACCTCCATTTTGGTGTAGTTGTTTATTTTTGATATATACCATCATGCATGAGGAGACAAAGAGAGTGAGGATGTATACAAGAGTTTTTATTATTTTTGATCATATACCGGCCTATGTGCCAAAGATGGTGAGGTTGTATATGAGATTTTTTTGTTATTTTTATCATATACCGGCCTGCGTGCTAAAGATGGTGAGGTTATATATGAGAGGTTTTGAGAGATTGTGATTATTATTTGGCATCAGTGTATATTGTATGGATACATAGATTTTTATGATGAGATGGATGATTGGCTGATGATGTACTTGTGTTGGTAGAATTTGATTATTATGTATAGATGGATGGAAAATAGGTGTGTTTAGGCATGGTGGAGTCAGGTCATAGGCATGGTTGAGTTAGGTGGTAGGCATGGTTGAGTCAGGTGGTAGGCATGGTGAGTCAGGTCATAGGCATGGTTGGATTAGGTTATATAGGCATGGTTGATTTAGGTCATAGGCACATGGATTCAAGTTATAGGCATGGTTAGTTTAGGTCATAGGCATGGTGGAGTCAAGTTGGTTTAGGCATGAGGTAATGTCCAAGTTGTAGGTAACATGGGGGAAAATGGTGATGTATATATAGGTTATGATTTTAATTTCCAAATATGTGCTATAGTGGAAATGTGAAAATGATAAATGAATGATTTGATGATGTAATAAAGATGTGTATTAATTGATGCTTATTTGGTTTAATTTCCAGTTATTGATATAAAATGAAAACTAACTAGGGTAGAATGTGAATAGGAAAGTGAAAGGGGGAATTGGTTAGGGTAAAGAGTGGCTGAGCTAACCTCCAAGGGCCCCATGCCCTCGAAGTGCGCCTACATAGTCCCGGTGAAAAGGGACCTCAGGCCGATGTAGTTCTCCCATAAGCTAGGGAAGATTATGATAAAGTAGAGGAATGGGTTGGTAGGTGTGAGGCATGGTTGAATGTAGGTTATAGGCATGATTGAATGTAGGTCATAGGCATGGTTGAGTTTAGGTCATAGGCATGGTTGAGTGATTTGTTAAATATAGGTGTCAATGATCTGGTCCTATATAGGATAATCAATAAGTAATGATGGAGGTGAATGGTAAGAGGTAGTAAAAGAGCCACTTAATTGATAAGAACCCTAATGAGTCGACCATACCTAAGAGGGGATCATGAATGTAAGACCCTAAAGGTGTTGCATAATAGACCATTCTAAGGGTGAAGAAAGTCACATAATCACAAAAATGTCATGGTTGTGGCAAGTCCCTTGAGGAAAGAGGAAATTGGGTGAAAAAGGAAAGGAGGTGAGAATGGGTGGTTTAGCTTAACTTAGTGTATGACAACGTGTTTTTGAAACAAGAAACCCATGATCAAAAATAGGCAAGTCCATGATGAAAATTTCATCTTTTTCTTCATTGGTTTGTTTTTAATAGACTGATCGATGCGGGAAGTCTATACGGGATGAGTATATTATCTCCTTGAGGTCTTCATGAAGCTGATCGATGCAGGAAGCTTTTGGATATTTATTATATTTTGTAATGACTTTATATAGTTGTCCTTCAAGGGAACATTCTATTTATGATGACATATAAAGAAGAGATGTCCCTTTATGGGAGTCATCTTTTTGGAAGTTTGACTTAAGGAGTTACATCCCTTTTCTTTTGGATGTTTAAGTCATGGACAAGACTATAGAGGAAGAGTAGGTTCTTATTCAGATGAAAAAACCATAGTACCCAAGAGTTAACTATGAAAGGGGGTTTGAGTGATGAATGACCATGGGATTCCATCCTGGAGGAGATGAAAAGTATCCATGAGAATCATGCTATGAGTAGAGTCATGGTACTCATATTGAAGATAAGGTGAAAGGTGACAGGTAATCACATGATTCTTGTTTAGTCATGGATCGTCAAAAATGGGTAATATGGAAGGTGGACAGCACTCAAGGGATGAGTATCAACTAACAGAAAGTGGTATAAAACTTGATGTCAACAATAAAATGGTTGAAGATGCAAGGCATTAAGGGGCATAGGTTCAAGTTTAGCTTGAGTGAAGAAAAAATAAGCACCTAACCCATAGGCATAGGTAACAATATAGGGTCCGAGCCAATTAGGAGAAAATTTTCCCCATTTATTTTTCTCCTCTTTGGTTACATGTTGATTTCCGTTCGGGATGAGGTCACCAACGTGAAGGTTCGGTCATGAACATGTTTTTCATAGGCACGTTTGATAAATTTTTGGTAGATTTGAAGATGGTCAAGAGCATTGAGATGACGTTCATCTAATAACTCAAGTTGTGCCAAACAATCTTGGTAAAATTCATCGTTGTTGAGAATGTCTTGGAGTGAGATGCGGAGAGATGGAATCTAGACTTCGAGAGGTAAGACAACCTCGGTACCGTAGACCAAAGAAAGGGTGTGGTAGTAGTCAAAGTGCAAATACTAGTGCAATAAGCCCACAAGGAGAAAGGAATGTGTGTATGCCAATCCTTCCAGTATCATTGACTACCTTCATAAGAATTTTGTTCAAGGTTTTATTGGTTGATTCGGCTTGACCATTGGTTTGTGGGTAATAAGGTGATGAGAAACTAAGTTGGATGCCAAAAGTGTCACATAGTTTGCGTAGGGTTTTGTTTTTTAATTGTTTTCCATTATCAATGATGAGGTGGTGAGGAACACCAAAGCAAAAAATGATGTGATGGTTAATGAATTCACATATTTTCTTAGCTTTCATAGAAATGAGGGGGATGGCTTCTACCCATTTAGTATAATATTCAGTAGTGGTTATGATCCATTGGTGGCATTGTGAAGAATGGGGATTGATCTCACCGACAAGATCCAAACCCCATTGAGAGAAATTCCAAAGGTATCATGCGACCTATAAGGCATGACTAGGTGTGTGATGGAGGTAAGCATGTTGCTGGAATTTTACGCAATGTTTGACATAAGCATAATAGTCATGATTTAGGGTTGGCTAATAATAGCCTAGGTGAAGAATGCATTTTGCGACAACCAAACCACTAAAGAAACCTCCACAAATTCCATCATGGACTTCCTTAATGCTGTAGGGAATTTCAGAACTTGTAAGGCATCATAAAGAGAATGTCGTCAAAGCCACGCTTTTAAATAAGACCACTCATGATGACATAAAGGGAGACACTTTTAAGAAAGGTATGTTGTCCATTACGAGTGAGATCGGATGGGTAGAATGGAAAGGGAAAAGATAATCTACATATTTCTTATACCAAAGGTCACGTGGGTCAAGGGAAACAGTCCCAATGGAGTAGACCTCATGAGGTAAATAAGAGGGTGATTGTAGATGTTGTATTGTGACAAATATTTTAGAGTCAGTGGACAAAGTAGGTATCGAGAAGCCAAATAGGCATGGTATCTCGCTAAATTATTGGTAGAGCATGGGGTGGTTTGGAGTGCGTAATGGTCAAAGGTGGTCAAAAGTATGTCTACATGTTGTTTATACTGTTGAAGTATCTCATTACGACACTGGTATATACCATTGACTTGGTTTATAACTAACTAAGAATCACCAAAGATATTGAGTGACTTAACATCTAAGGCATAGGTAGCCTGGAGACCTATTACGAGTGCTTTGTATTCAACAATATTATTTGTACAATCGAAATAAATTTTTAAATACAAAGGCATAGGTTCACCATCAAGAGGAATGAGGATAACACCAGCCCCACCCCCACGCTAACACTTGGAGCCATCGAAGAAGAGTGTCATTTGGTAAGTGGGTTTGTCCAGGGAAAGGGTAGCTATGGACTCATCTGGGAAGTCAAAGTTAGATGGTTGATTCCTGAAAATAGGTGTGTCAACCATTTGTTCAGCGATATCCTAGGCCTTGATGGAATTTTGATGAATGAATTCGAGGTTGAGGTTGGAAAGAAGCATAATTCAACGTGTGGCACGTTGATGTTGATAGGTTTTGGCATACATATAATGTAATGGGTCAGTATTAGTAATGACAAAGGTTTTGTGATTGAGTAGGTAATGGCAGAGTTTAGTGGTGATGAAAACTAAGGCTAAGCAGAGTTTTTGTAATGGGTATATCTAGTTTCATATTCTAGAAGGGTACGACTTATGTAATAAACCGCTTGCTCTCTGTGTTGCTCATCACGATGAGTGAGCATGGCACCCAAAGAATGGTCAGTGGCAGAAATATATAAGTAAAAGGGCTGGTCATATTTAGGAGGAATGAGTACTGGTGGTTGAAGAAGGTATTGTTTTAAGGCCTCAAAGGATTTATGGAATTCATCATCCCATTTGAATGAAACATATTTCTTGAGAAGATGATGAAATGGTTGATGACAGTTGGAAAGTTACGAGATAAAATGACAAATGGATTGCAACTTACCTTGTAGGATTCAAAGTTGGTGGAGATTAGTTGGTGGAGGCATTTCCATAATAGCCTTGACTTTAGTAGGATCGACTTCTATGCGACGCAAAGAAACAATGAAACCCAAGAGTTTTCCAGAAAGTACCGCAAAGACGCACTTCTTTGGTTGAAGATGAACACAATACTTGATGAGGTGGTCAAATATGACCTTAAGGATGGGCATGTGTTTGGTTTGATGTTTGATTCAACAAGAAGATCATTTACATAATCTTCCAATATGTGATGCATGATGTCATGGAAGATGTAAGTCATGGTTCGGTGATATGTAGCACCAATTTTTTTAGGCCAAAATACTTTACTCGATAGTAGAAAGTCCCCAAGTGGTGATGAAGGTAGTCTTGTGTTGATCCTATGAAGCTAGTAGTATTTTATTGTAACCCTAGAAACTATCCATGAGTGATAGCATTTCATGGCCGGTGGTGAGATCAACTAGTTGGTCAATGCCTAGTAGGGGAAAATACAGAGTCCCCTATCACCTATGTGATAGGAATGATGTTAGAAATCCATGGGGGATAGTTAATGGGTAAGATAAAGGAAACCGAGAGAAGGTGTTGAAGCTCTTATTTGACCAGAAGAGCAATGCAAGGATGTATTTTCTACAAATTTTGTTTGATGGGTTTGGCATCACGAATGGTTACGATATCGTGGACCATGATTTTTGGGTCAATACTTGCAATATCAAAGCATAGAACCGGGAAAACGCATTGCTATGGTATCAAAGGAAAGAGGTGAAGGCTTCCTGTTTAGTAGTGTCTAAGGAGTGGCCTATATTTAGAATATGGGGTCCTCCTAAGTGTTAATGTTGATTTCAATGGTTGATTCATTTAACATAGTTTGCATCTCAGAAGGTAACGACTGGTGAATATAAGAATCTTCTGCACCAAGGTAAGTGAGGATGGATTCATCATCCTGACATTGAACGACATTAATAGAAGGTGTATCGTCATCGATCATGTCAAGATATAGGAATGGGAGAGAAGAGGAAGCCTCACCATCGTGTTGATAGGTCAGAGGTCCCAGGGAAATGGTGTTTATGAAAAAAAAAAGTTAGGGGGAATAGATTCGAGATCTATGGATTCCGTAGGTGAAGATGGTAACATGGGTGAATGAGGTGGGGAAGGTGTTTTTTTAATGAGGTCGATGCGAGCCTTCTTGGGAAGTGGTGCATCAAAACTGATGCACCTACGATCATTGTGTTTTTACATGACTATAGGAAATGATAAGTACAGCAACCCCTGTTCATAAAATTTGAAGCCAAATCTTGTTATGTTTGTGGATCCTATTTTCATGTTAGAGTGTGGTACACCTTCTATGTGTTACACTTGGGTATTTTTAAGGCGGTCTTGCTCACCGGTGAGCGGGTCAAGGGGGTTCGGGGGCGAAGTCCCTCGAAGTAAATTTTCATGGGTGGTTTATTAACCCATGGGTAATGGGTAACCGTTATGGGCTATTTTTGGGCCCATGGTTTTTTAGTACCTATTGTTTTGATACCCATGGTTTTTTGCCCATAGTTTTGATACCCACGGTTTTATATCAAACTACTTAAGCAATTGTCTATTTATATGATCTCATGCATATGATACATAAACAAGAAAATGTATTGCAGATGTGTTTTAAATTTGGGTGTGAATTTATAGATTTTGTTGAGCATAGCTCCAAACAAATCTGGGTATTGTATTGAGAGAGTGGAGGCTTGTAATAAAATCTGAGCAAATGATTCTTGGTGGACGTAGCCCAAATTGGGTGAACCACGTTAAGTCTTGTCTCTCTGTGTTGTGTTATTTATTCTACACTTTTATTTGAGATCTGTAATATTTTCTACATATTAGTTTCTACTGTTGTGATTCTGTAAGGGATTATTCCGCATATTTTATCTCTTATTCCCTAACAATTGGTATCAGAGCCTAGTTTGGTTTGCTGAAGTGTTGAATCATAGGGAAATTTTTTAGCTTGAGTGGGAGCTATGGTAGATGATGGAAGATCTAGGATTGATAAATTCAATGCGGGAGAATTTTAGTCTTTGGAATATGTAGATGGAAGATTACCTTTATCGAATGATATTTATACTCTATTAGTGAGAGAAGGTGAACAAACCCTCAAGTATGATAGATGCGGAATGGGATTTGTTGGATCGGGGAAGGCACTTGGAATGATCGGCTATGTCTTGTATCTTGAGATTATTTAATGTTTCAAAGGAAAAGACTAAAAAGATCTAATGGATGCATTAGGGAAGTTGTATGAAAACCCTCTCGCCTCTAACAAGATATTTTTAATGAAAAAGTTGTTTAATATGAAGATGTCCGAGAATGGTTCAAGAGTTGAGATCATTTTAATGATTTCAATATGGTTGTGAATATGCTAGGTTCGAGACAAGAAGAAACAACAGGAAGAAAACAAGGAGGCAAATTTGGCATTGGGTAATGTATGTTAGGATGCTTTGATTCTTTCTTTGCATAATATTACTGAATCTTGGGTTTTAGATTTAGGGCTTCTTTTCATGCTACTCCACATAGGCATTATTTTGTTGATTATGTTCAAGGGGATTTTGGGCATGTTTTTCTTGGTGATGATGAGCCTTGCAGTATAGTTGGAAAAGGTTTTGTTCAAGGTAAGATGCAGAATGGGAATACATGGCTATTAAAGGATGTCAGACATGTGCCTACATTAAGGAGAAATTTGATATGGTGGGGCAATTAGAAAGTGATGGTCAGTCTTTGTGATATTTATGATGACTCTTGGAAGGTTACCAAGGGTGCTCTTATGGTGGCAAGAGCTAAGAAGGTTGGAACCTTATATTTATCCACTAAAGTACTAATGATTATAATCTTGTGGATTGAGATGTAGATATAACATTATGGCACTATAGGCTCTGGTCATATGAGCCATAAGGGCATGGACATCATAAAGAAGAATTTGTCGGATATACAAAAACAAGTTTGGATTTATGTGAGAACCGCATATATGGGAAACAGAGCGAGTAAGGTTTCTCAAGGTTGGACCTATGAAGAAAGAAAGAAAGTTAGAAGCTGGTACATTTTGATGTGTGGGGGTAGCTCGGGTATCATCTCTTGGGGTTCAAGTTATTATGTTACTTTTATTGATGATGTAACAAGGAAAGTTTGGGTTTATTATATTAGAAACAAATTTGATGTATTTGACACTTTTGTTAAATGGAAAGCCTTGGTAGAGAATGAAACAGGTCTTAAGCTAAAATGTCTCGAAGTCGATAATGGAGGGAGTATTGCAGAAGAATGAATTTAATGATTATTGTTCTAAGAATGGAATCCACAGGAAAAAGATGGTTCCAGGAACCCCGCAGCAGAATGGGGTGTCAGAAAGGATGAACAGAACAATAATGGAATGTGCTAAGAGCATGAGGTTACATGCAGGACTGCCTCTTTCTTTTTGGGCAAAAGCGGTGAGCATAGCTGTGTACTTCATAAACAAAGGACCCTCAAGTGCCTTGGATGGAGGCATACCTGAGGAGGATTGGTATGGTAAGAAATTTGATTATTCATTTCTTAGAGTCTTTGGATGTGAGGTGTTTGTTCATATAGACAAGGATGATAGGACCAAGCTAGAGGCTAAATAGAAAAATGTACTTTCATTGGTTATGGTGGTGATGACTTTGGATTTAAATGTTGGAGTATTAAGGACAAGAAAATCATTCAATCTAGGGATGTGGTCTTTAATGAGAAAGTCATGTATAAGCAACAGTTGCAGGAAAACAGGAAGAATCCAAGAAAGAATATGCAGTGGTAGAGGATCTTCTAGATGGGACAGTGACCCATGAATCAGTTTAGGAACCGACTCAACAGAACCCCAAACTCCTACAGTGAGGAGGTCTTCTAGGGTAAGAAAAGAACCTGAACGTTTTTCTCCTTCTCTTTATTATTTATTACTCACTAATAGTGGAGAACCAGAGAGCTTTGATGAAGCAATGCAAGTAGATGCCAAGAAGAAGTGGGGAAAGCCATGGATGAGGAGCATAAGTCTCTCATGGAGAACCAGACTTGGGATTTGGTGAAGCTACCGAAGGCAAAAGAGCATTGCAGAACAAGTGGGTGTACAGAGTTAAAGACGAAGAAGGAGGAAAGAAAAGATATAAGGCCCGGTTGGTGGTCAAGGGGTTTGCATAGAAACAAGGTATAGATTTTGATGAGATCTTTTCTCCTGTAGTAAAAATGACTTCTATTAGAATTGTTCTTGGAATAGTGGCAGCAGAAGACTTGCACTTAGAACAGTTAGATGTAAAGACTACATTTCTCCATGGTGATTTAGAGGAGGAACTATATATGCAGCAACCAGAGGGCTATGAGGTCAAAGGTAAAGAGGAGATGGTGTAAACTGAAGAAGAGCTTGTATGGCTTGAAACAAGCTCCACATCAATGGTATAAGAAGTTTGATAGCTTCATGATGGAGCAAGGTTATATTAGATGTCATTTTGACCATTACGTGTATACAAAGAAATTTGAGGATGGAAGTTATATTATCCTATGTTTGTATGTTGATGACATGTTGGTTGCAGGTAAAAACATGCAGGAAATAAAAGTACTCAAGAAACAACTAAGTGAATCATTTGATATGAAGGATTTGGGGGCAGCCAGAAAAATCCTTGGTATGAGGATAACTCGGGATAGGAAGGAACGGAAGATGAATTTATCTTAGGAAGAGTACATTAAGAAGGTATTGGATAGGTTTAACATGCATGATGCTAAACCGGTTGGGACTCCTTTGGTAGGCCATTTTAAGTTATCAAAGGAGTAGTGTCCCAAGACATAGCAGGAAAGAAACCAGATGTCCAAGGTACCTTACTCATCAGTAGTTGGAAGTTTGATGTATGCTATGGTGTGTACTAGGCCTGATATTTCCCATGCAATGGGAGCTGTGAGTAGATTTATGAGTGATCCAGGTAAAGAGCATTGATAAGCACTAAAGTGGATCCTTCGGTATTTGAGAGGGACCATGGGTATAGTTTTATGCTACAGTGGATTAGACACCACTTTATGTGGTTATGTAGATTCAGACATGGCTGGAAATGTAGACAGTAGGAGGAGCATGATAGGTTATATTTACACTATAGGTGGGACAACAATAAGCTGGATTTCACAACTACAGAAGCTGGTGGCTTTATCAACCATGGAGGCTGAGTATGTTGCTGCCACAAAGGCAAGAAAAGAGATGATTTGGTTACAACAATTACTTGAGGAGTTGGGGCATAAGCAGGAGGAATGTAAGTTGTATAGTGATAGTCAGAGTGCTATACACCTAGCTAAGAACTCTACTTTCCACTCCAGGATGAAGCATATACAGTTGAGATATCACTTCATCAAGATAACTTTGGAGGAAGATAAGTTGAAGTTGGAGAAGATTCATACCAATCAGAATCCTGCAGACATGATGACCAAGGTGGTCACAAGGGATAAACTAAAGCTATGTTTAGCTTTGGTTGGCCTTCGCAGATGATAGTGAAGGGTTGAGAAGCTTTCTTAGTGAAAATCAGTCTCCAAGTGGGAGATTGTTATGTTTGTGGAGCCTATTTTCATGTTAGAGTGTGGTACACCTTCTATGTGTTACACTCGGGTATTTTTACGGTGGTCCCACTCGCCGGTGAGCGGGTCAGGGGGGTTGAGGGTGAAGCCCCAAAGAAAATTTTCATGGGTGGTTTATTAACCCATGGGTAATGGGTAATTATGGGTTGTTTTTGGGCCCATGGTTTTTTGGTACCCATTATTTTGATACCCACGGTTTTTTGCCCATGGTTTTGATACCCACGGTTTTTGCCCATGGTTTTTATACCCACGGTTTTGTATCAAACTACTTAAGTAATTGTTTATTTATATGATCTTATGCATATGATACATAAACAAGAAAATGTATTGCAGATGTGTTTTGAATTCGGGTGTGAATTCTGTAGATTTTGTTAAGCATAGCTCGAAATGGATCTGGGTATTATATTGAGAGAGTGGAGGCTTGTAATAAAATCTAACCAAGTGATTCTTGGTGGAATTAGCCCAAATTGGGTGAACCACGTTAAGTCTTGTCTCTCTGTGTTGTGTTATTTATTCTAGACTTTTATTTGAGATCTGTAATATTTTCTACATATTAGTTTCTGTTGTTGCAATTATATAAGGGATTATTCCACATATTTTATCTCTTATTCCCTAACAAATCCTTTCCACGCACACCGGTGGAGGAAAGTGTGAGTGAAGCGGCGGTGAGTGAGGGAGTGTAGGACGGATGAAAATGGTTGCGTTCGGGATGGAGGTTCAGGTTTATAGGTGGCAATATCAAGTCCCCATATGTTATATTAGTGTGAAGGTGGTGTTATCCATATTTCACCCCCCGGGAAAAATATTGGATCAGCCATGACCCCGCATAGAAAGAATCGGAGAAAAATGTTTAAATCTTACAAATGAGTTGCAGAGGGACTTTACAATGGAATGGTGTGGCCTACGAAAGTTTAAATGACCTTGTGTAAGAAGAAAGAGAAGAAACGGCTCTGTCACGCGAATCTATGTCCTAAATCTATGTGACAAACTCAAGTAGGCTCTAAAATGAAAAAAAGGGTGGGAAAGGAGGTCGAGCAAAGTGTTAGAAGAACCGTGAAGCTCGATACGAAGAAGTGGAAAATATTTGAAGTCTTCGAGCTTAAAATGGCTCAAAACATGCTAAAAAAAATGACTAAGTATAGAGATCAAGCAGAAGCCTCCACGTGTTTGAATGTCGCTCCTCCAAAGATACAGATCAAAGGGGTAGGCTTAAATAGTGAAAAACCTCCACGCATCCCATTTCAAAAGGGAACATGGTCAGGTTGAATAGTCAAAGCAATTATGCAGACCAACGGATGATGTCAAGTGTTGGCACAACGCTAAATCAAGAGCAAAAGAAAGAGAGTCTTGGGAAAATGTCTTCCACTCCATTAGTGTGGGATCCGATGGCTTCCACTACTTGGATATTGAGATTTTGGTCTGCCATCTTCTCTCATATGACAAACAAGCATGGGGAACTAGGCTCGATAGATCATGGGTAGGATTTGTAGGGGCATTGTTGGCTAGTAGTTGAGCTTCAAATCAAGTCTCCTACCTCTTTTCTCCTTCCCTCTTCACCACATCTATAAAAGAAGGAGCTAGTCTCATCACTCTTGATTAGACATTATTTTTGTAGGCTCCCCCTTTTTTTCCGGCAAAGAAACACGTGGGATTTAGAGACCTTCCACTAAATTGTAATATATTTCTACCTTTTGGCCACTTTGTAATGCATTATATCAATCTGCAGAGCAATAAAACACATATGTGATTGAATTTAGATCCTCTCTTGTCTCTTTTTCTTTCATCTGATCTTTCATTATAGATCTAGTTATCTGGGCTTAGTTATTATATGCATTTGGTTGGTTTGTGTCTATTTGCAAAACAAATGTTCATCATTCCTTTGGTGCATCACCTTATAGATTAGTTTGATTTCATGTATTCCTTTCACCCTATCTCCTTGACAAGTTTTAGATTAGGTATAGAGAGAAATCCTCTGCAAGCTCTCACGTATGCACCTAAATAGAGGAATAGGAACCAACCTTTAATTTGGAGAGCTTTCCCATTTTGCAAGTTCCCACACCTTGGGGAAAGTTCAATGTTATGCAATCACACCAGATGATTTACGCCTTAGAAAATTAGATTTTTAGAACTCATTTGGGGTCTTTGTGTTTTCGCACTAACTTGCTTTGGCACACCTAGTGGGACAAGAAGTCTTCACTTTATTTCATCAAGTTGATGTGTTCTTGGTGGGATTCAGACTTTTAAGGCACATGCAAGCACATCTCATAACTCCATCTAGTCAATGACCCATCCTCTAAGTTCCAGACTTTTTCCATCCCATTTCCACTTATTTTCATTCATTTTCTTCTTCCATCTCTTTCATTTTCTCCCATTCCATGAGGTTGTGCAGTCATGACTTCATTCCCTTCATGGAACTCACACTATAGTAAAATGGTCCACCTCCAATGTATTTCCCAACTCCTCCAAATCAACATTATGATCAAATATAGAACCATTATGCTTACCCATATGAGTAGTGTCGAAACCAGTTTGACTATAAAACTTATCAAGGATAAGGGGATGCATATAATGACAATAGTTATGCAGGATTCTGGTCTATTGGATAAGATTAAAAAAATAGAGGCTAGCATGTTACGATCCGGGGCTACAGACAGAGATGAAGGCTTTTAGAATTGGATATAGGGCACCTTGTCCATGGGAAGGCCCTTTTCTAAGACATTGCAGCAGGCCTTAGGAGAAGCTAGACTTCATGATTGGAATGTTGCCCCAACTTGCACAATGGAATGAGGAGATCGGGGCTTATGAGCAAGGTGCAAGACAACCTTGTCAATGGGTAAGTCAATCAATAACTCCATGTCTTTCATTTTCTCCCCCTCAATATTTATCATTTTAGTAGAGGCAAGAATAAATCCCCTCACTTGCTGCCCCAAGTGTTGAATTCATTTCTCCATTCCCTATACTTCCACCCCATTTCAATTCTTCTCCCCTTTTCCTTTCCATGTAGTCCCCCTCCAAACATACAAGAGGTTACACCTCCCTCCTCACCAAAAACAATTGCAAAGGTGGTTGAACCCCAACCTATCACTCCTCTTACTTTCCCAAACCCATGTTGGGAAGATAATCAAGAATCTAGTCAAGGAAAACAAGAAGTGGAGCCCAACAGAGAAGAAATAATAGACAACTTGAAGAGTTGGGCTGCCAAATTTGGGTTTATAAAGATCCCCTTGATGGTCAAGCCAATAGAGGAGGTCAGGGTTGAAGAACCTAGTGGTGGCTAAGGCTGATTTTGTAGTAGAAGAAGATCAAGAACAACAAGAAGAAAATCAGTAGTCTATTTATGGCTCTTTGCCTAAAGAGGATGCTGATCTGATCCAAGCTGCACAACAAGAAAAGGAGGAGGAACAATCAGCTCCAAGTCCCATTAAAAAGGAAAAGTTGAGAGATATCAAATCAGTGTTGAAGCCACTCATTGAAGAAGGCATCATTGAAGATTCTTTGCTTTCATTTCAAGGAACTGATTTGATTTATGAACCTTTAATGGAGGAGGACCATATAGTTTCAGAGGCCCCAAGTGTGGAGCAGGCTATAGAAGAACTTTCATTTCTTCCTCCCACTTCATCCCCTTCAAGCTTGATGTTGAAGAAGAGTTTGATCTTTAAAATTCATGTTTGAGAGTGAAGGAATCCATGGTGATCAATATATAGATAAGGAAGGCACCATAGAGGAGGTAGAGCACATGCAACAGGACAACAAGGAGACACAGTGCTGTCAGACTTGGAAGATTACTTTAATGAAGATGATCCTAAGGAGATAACATCATTTTTTCCTCCATATTCAACCTTCAAAGCACATGAACTTGATACCATGAAGGAGAAAATCTAAGTACAACAAACTGAATTCCATAATATCCCTCTGGAACTAAGGTCAGAAGATCTTGATCTTCCATGTTCTTCAAAGGAGGAAGATAAAAGGTAGGAGGATGTCAACATCTCTCTCACACCATCCACCCAAGAAGGTCCACAAGAAGACTCCATTTTTGGAGTTAAATTTCAAAGCAATGGGAAAACTTCAAGGACTAGACCTTACCCGATTAGGTACTTGGCTTCATTAGAGCCAAGGGAGAAGCCAAAACTAGTCATGTCCATTTCAAGGCATGAGGATGATATGCAAAGCACCAAGGATCAGTTGTCATACCTCTTCAATCCAAATGTAGAGAAACTAAAAGAGGTATTTGATTTGTCTCCACTGATAATTGGTTATTGGAAGGAGGACCAGCTTCTTGTTAGTTTTTCACTCATCCAATGAGCCAACTTCAATGCCAAATGAATTTCCTAATGGCATTTTTGAGGAAGCGAAGCTATTTCTCCCTACCAATTGCAGGTTTTGTTTGAGTTCCTTTTTCTCTTGGTTAGAGTAGAGTAGGTAGGTTTGTTTTTTAGTGGAAGAAGTGATTTCTCACACTCTGCATATCCCACTTAGGGTATGTATGATTTTCAGTTTGTACATAGTTTTTGGTGTTGTTGTATTGCTCTTGCATAGCACATTCAATTGGATTTTGGTGAAGTTCAACTTCAAGTTTCAGTGGGGTTCCAAGTGATTTAGGGATCAGATCTTCAAAATTTTAAATTAATTTCATGTTTATCGGGAAGACTCCATGCCTAAAGGATGCTTCAAGGCCACTTTGGTCTCTTCATTTAGAAGTTAGATGTCCTCGTGAGTCACCAAATTATTATCAATATTTCACCCCCAAGAAAAATATTAGATAAGCCAAGACCCTACATAGAAATAATCGAGAGAAAAAATTTTAAATCTTGCAAAATGAGTTGCAGAGGACTTTACAATGGAATGGCATGGTCTATAAAAGTTTGAACAACCCTATGTGAGAAGAAAGAGAAGAAACGGCTCTCTGCCATGACGATACGTGTCCTAAATATATGTAATGTGAGATTTAGGTAGGCTCTAAAATGAAAAATAAGGGTTAGGAAAGGAGGCCGAGCATTTTCAGTAAGAACTAGAAGCTCAAGAAGAAGAAGAGGTGAAGATTTGAAGTCTTCGGGTTTGAAACGGATCGAGAATAGGCTAAAAAATGACTAAGTGTAGAGATAAAGCGGAAGCCTCCTCGTGTTTGAGAGCTCCTCCAAAGATACAAATCAAAGGGGTAGGCTTAAAAAGTGCCAAACCTCCACCCATCCCATTTCAAAAGGGGACAGGTCGGGTTAAATTGTCAAAGCAATGAAGTAGACCGGTGGAGGATGTCAAGTATTGGCATGATGCTAAATCAAGAGAAAAATAAAGAGATTCTGGAAAACATCTTCCACTAGTGAGGGATCGATGGCTTCCACTACCCGGATATTGATATTTTGATCTTCCATATTCTCTAATATGACAAAAAAGCATGGGGAACTAGGCTTGATGGATCGTGGGTAGGATTTTTAGGGGCATTTTGTCGGGCCATTAGTTGAGCTTCGAATGAAGTCTCCTACCTCTTTTCTCCTTCCCTCTTCACCTCATCTATAAAAGAAGGATCTGGTCTCATCACTCTTGGTTGGAAATTCTTTGTTTGCAGGATCCCCTTTTCTTCGGCAAAGAAACTCGTGGTGTTTCGGACCTTTCACTAAAGCTGTAATACATTTCTACCTTTTGGCCACTTTCTAATGCATTGTATTAATCTGAGAACAATAAAACATGTCTTTGTTGAATTTAGATCCTCTCTTGTCTCTTTTTCTTTCATCGATCTTTCATTATAGATATGGTTATACGGGCTTAGTTATTTTATGCATTTGGTTGGTTTGTGTCTATTGGTATTAATTTAATAGCTTAATTTAATTTCATGTATTCCTTTCACCCTGTCTCCCTAGCAAGTTTTAGATTAGGTATAGAGATAAATCCTCTGCAAACTCTCATGTATGCACCTAAATAGAGGAATAGGAGCTAGCCTTTAACTGAGAGCTTTCCCTTTTTGCAAGGTTTCATATCTTGGGAAAGTTCAATGTTATGCAATCACACGAGATGATTACGCCTTAGAAAATAAAATTTTTAGAACTCATTTAGGAGTGTTGTGATTTGCACTAACAGGTGGGGGAAAGGAAAAATGTCACCGATGTAGATTTCATAGGGGGTGTTGACGTAGGTTCCCATACTCTTGTGGGGTGAGGAAGGTGTCGATATTGTATAGGAGGTATTCCCCCAGAGTGAGGTGTTGAAAAACACCTTCTAAGGGATCAATAGTTGATATGTGGGTAGTGGGGATAGATGACTTGTTAGAAGATGGGAAAATACATGAGTCAATGGTAGAGGATACGATGGCAGTAGGGATAGCAAGGTTAGATGTGGGAGAGGTAGTGGCAATCTTGGTGGATGGGCTTGTGGGTGGATGTGAAGTAGGCATATTGGTAGATGCTTTGACCTGGTACAAGCATATCATTGGGCTGGTATAACATGTTACAGGTATTGAAAGGAGACGTGTTGGTAGGGATGGTATAATTATGTCCCCGTGTTCAAATTTGAGGCTCTGATGTAAAGTCGAAGGGACACAACCCATGGTGAGGATTCAAGGTCATCCGAGCAACAAGTTATATTGGAACTCTCCTTCGGATGTATAATAGTTTCGGGACAATGTGGGGACCTACGCGAACATGGAGAATGATGGTACCCAAAGGTAGAGGACATGGTGCCATTGAAGGAGCGCAGCATAAATGGGTTACCATGCATGTAATTGGTAGGTATTCACATTTGGTCATATGCATGGGAGGAGATGATGTTAATACTAGCACCACCATTGATCATAATACATCATATGCGTATATTATTGATAAATATGGAGATGAAAAGAGCAGGATCGGGGTCATCAAACTAGAAGGGAATGAATCGTAATGCTAGGTTAAAACAACCCACTTGAGACCCATGAACAACCTAGGTTTAGTTAGAAAATTAAGGAATAATTTTTTTTTATTAGGAGTTAACGACCAAAGTCTCAAAGACAATTAAATTCAACTGATAACTTTTCCCATTATAAAGCAACAAGTGTAATAAGTCCACACCTAGCTCAAATCTCCCTAGGGATTAATTTAAATACTGATTACACTGACATTTTAGCTAAATATTCCCTGATTAAAAATTTTAGGGTTAAGGGACCCAAAACAATTAAATACCCAAGGTATTTAATTCCACAAGATCAAGACAAGAGCAGGGTTAAATTACAGTGAGGAAAGGAATACCTATTTAAAACATCAGAGTAAGGTCTCACTTACCCACTCCCCGAACTCGATTAAGAGTGTCTATAACCAGGTTACAAGGCAACAACTGCCACTAACAGATTTCAGAACAAGTCTAAAATTACTAGATCATACTTTTCATTTATTAACAATTATCAAGGTCACATGGTTCAAATTTTAGGGTTAGAAGTTTTAGTTAGGTTCAGGGAGTAATTTACCCCCATACCCAACTCTCTAACAGGCTCATAGTTTCAACCTAATTTTTCTCATACATAATGCTTCCAAAATTTCCCTAAATCATTCCCATTGGATAGGAAATTTTCTCACCTTTCGGTGATATAAATAAGTCCTCCTAACTCCTTCTGGAACTCAAGATATGAGCAAGAGGACTTTAGAGGTCAAATTTTCCCCAAGGGGGACACATGTCAAGCAGGGTGAAAAACCCCTTTGGCGGGTTGGCGGGTCATGGGGCAGCTTAAGGAAATTTCCTTGCATGGGAGAAATTTCAAAAATACACCCATGCCTCTACGGGTCCTCCAGGGACATGTGGCAACCTCAGAGACAACGCCAGGGAATAGGGGAAAGTTGGAGTGGCGGAAGGATTTGGGGCATTTCACCCAAAGAAGAGGAAAAACCAAACAACACTCCCACACCCACGGGTCCGCTTGGGGACATGTGGCACTCCATGGTTGGCCATGGGGAGAAGAGAGAAGGAGGGGTGTGGAGTGGTGGGGAGATGCAGAGAATTTTTCCAAAAGGGACAAAGGGGAGAAAGGGAAACATTAGGTGCACGGGTCCGCGCGTCCGTGGAGGGGTCACACCAAGGCGAGGGTGGGAGTGTGGGGCCGCGGAGAGTTTTATGGAATTTTTCCAAAGGCAAAAATTCTAAGGTGATGAAGTTCGCCTCCTTCTTTGTCAGCCGCCCTAAGGTGCCATGTGGCACCCTCTAGTTGGCTGCGGGCCGGCGGGGAAAAGAAGAAAAATTTTCCAAAATTTTTCAAAAAGGCTAAGGGCAAAAGAAAATGTAGCACCTCCGCCACTGTCTCATGAGGACACATGGCAGCCTCTGATTGGCTATGGGCCAGGAGGAGGAAAAGGTGAAAATTTTCCCAAGCCAAAAGTTTCAAAAAAAAATTCCTAAGGATTTTTAAATGGGAAATTTTCGATCCGTGGGCCCACTAGGGAAAATTTTCCCAAATTTTCCTGCCAAGTCCCAAAAATTCAAAGTGCCATAAATTTTATTAGGAAGTTCAGTTTTAGGCAAACAAGGACTTTTGGGAAAGCTCTCAATGCCCTCTTTGCACAAAAACCATAAAATTTACTTTTTGTTGAAGTTTAAGGGGTAAATTTTGCAAAAAAGATCTGCAGGTTTTTTAATAAGCCAACTGGCAATTTCCAACTTTTCAATTTGTTTAAATTGGATCTCCTCCTTCACTCAACATACCAAACAGGCATGGAGAATTGATCTAGGGAGGGTTTAAAGTGTTTTAGAGAAGTTTATTTGTTCAATTGATTCAAAATGGTTGAGGAAGAGATTAAGCTCAATTTTGCAATGGTTCGAGTTATTCTCTTAAATCTTCTTTGTCAATTGAGTTCATTGCTAATATATCATGTGGAATTTTATTGTTTCCAAGTTGATTTAAAAGTGCAGGTCTAAACTATACATTTTTATTAAAATTATTTTCTAGTGTTAAGTTTATGACAGAAATCCAGTTTCTAGAAATTTGTTTATCAAATTCATCATTCGAGTGTGGTTTTTATTTCTAAACTAACCCAATACATTTAATTGTTTACAAACAAACCATTTCAAAGTTAAATTGAAAATATGATTTTCCAATTTAATATATATCAAAAGAGGCAATGCAATATAATTTATACACATGCATTACTTTTATTTTTTCATTTTCTAAACAAGGTTCCAATCCCAATTTAATATTTCTAATTTCATCACAACAATGCAAATGAGAAATGAACTTGCAATTCTTTATTGACTTCAATTAAACAACTTTACATATTTCAATGTTGGAAACCAATAACAACATTTAACTTATTTCTTTCCAATGTATAGACTATAATGCAAGTATCTTTCACATTTCAAATATATGACTTCATAATCAATTTACATAATTCTTTCTTCACAAAAAGCATATTACAATTTCATCCACATCATGTGGGAAAAGATTACAACTAAATAGGTTTCCATAAGGGACTGCCAAAGCTGTATTTTCTTTTACTCCTAGGATAGCAACATGCTCATTTTCTTTTTCTCCAAGTTGATCACAACAAAAGAGGGGAAAGGAAAGCGGTCTCCACCCAACCAAGACATCCAATGAAAGGAGAAGCCTTCCTTCATCATTGGCCCCCGATCTCAACCAAAATACAATCAAAGGTGTAATTCAACCATGGCAACAACTGGCTTCCACAACACAACATTCTTTCACATACACATTTTTTTTAAAAAAAACACAATGCAACACAACACAACAGTTCACAACTGCATTTAAAAACATTTCAAAATAGAACTCAGGCTTGATCATGCAAGCCAAAGGAGCAAGGCCTATGGGGGAAGCTGCTTATGCCTCCCAATTAGGAATTGGGCATCCACCAATAACAAACCGCCAAATAATTCATCACACACATTTCCTTATGCCCCCACAAATCCCTCCTTATGCCCCCCACATATTTCCTTATGCCCCCCACAAAGTAAGAAATGCAAGCTATTTATTTTCCATGGTGGATCCCAAACCCAAAATCCCTCCACAAAACTTTGATGCCAATGACATTTCCTTATGACCCCACATGGATTCCCCATAGCCTTCTCTTACACCTTCCTAAGGCAATCTACCCAACCAGCCAACAAATTCAATAAAACATTCTCCATACACACACAGCAAGAAAAAATAATAGCAATAAAAGAAGGAATAAACTCCTACCTCTCCATGGTAAATTTGGTGTCCAAACAACAAGCTCCAAGTGCCAAAACACAGTCCAAACCTAGAAAACTCCAAGCATGTAAATCTTTCTCCAACTTCCTAAAAAAAATAAGAGCTCAAACAAAAAAATGTGCCCCCAATAAAGAATGCAAAAAGATTCAACAACCCCAAAACAAGAAGAGAGTTTGAATTATATAGAAGAGCGAAATAAGAGGATGATGTGGATCCATGTAGGATGCCACATCAAACATCCTCAAAATTCAAACACAAAAGACAAGATTTCATTCTCCCAAGCACAATAAAGAGGTGGGTGAAAAATGACAAGTTACTTGCACACTCAAAAGAGCCCACACCTCAAGGAACAACAATTATTTAAAATGTAAGAAAGTGCAATTAAAAACATGCACAAGATGAATAAAATGCATTATAAAAAGTCACAAATCACTTCCCCAACCATAAGTATGGTTGGTAACATAAATTTAGAGGCATGGGACAAGTTTTACTTGTCCCACAAGCCTCCAAAAATATCCCCCAAGGTCAAATTCGAATTTCCATGGAGGTGGAGTATTTCTTACTCTAAAATCTGACTTACACAAGATCTTACACATCACTTAAAATTAAATACAATAGAAAACAACTCTTATAATTACTTTCCCATATCCCAATTTAATTTATTTAAATTTTAATCATATGATTCTCACATTAATCCATCACAATCTTAATTAATTAGAAGAAGGAATACATTAATAATAAAATACATACAACAATAAATAAACGTTAACCATATTAACAAAAATACACAACCCATGATCACATATAAAGATGATTCCCCCCATGGGAATCCCTAACAAAATACTGACACACACACACACACACACACACACACACACAAAGACATGTTGCCATGGTGACCTTGTTGAATTCACCTAGAATTCTATTGTGGTTGGTCTCGATCCCCCGATGTTTGTTGTGATATTTAACCTGCAAAACACAAATACCTCCTTTGGCCTCATGGCCATATCAGAACATTCAAAATGAATATAAATAAAATCACAAAACCAACTATATAAATGAATCACAACAACATCGAAGTAATAACTACATCATTTGCATTTTTAATCAACAACTATATCATCATCAAATAATTTCCATTTTCTAGGTTTACTCCAAATATCAAATATCACATGTCCAAAAACATCTACAATATAACCATGTCGACAACATGTCAACAACTATATAAAATGTCTCCAACAATCATCATGCATCATATATGAATCAGATCCAACAATAATCTAGGATCTGACATCTAACACCATACTAAATCCAAACTATAAGGATGTCCATCATATAGTCTACAGTATCATGATCAGTAATAAAAGGTGCCAAAGGGAAGTGGGCACTACATCCCCCTCCCCTTAGACTTGACTTCCTCCTGGAAGTCACAGGAAAGAGAGATAGGAATAACTACAATAGAAAAAGGATCACTCCCATTATGGGATTGTTTGCTTCAAACAAGTGTGGGTCTACAGAACTCCAGTTTGGTCAATGTATTTTAACAAGGAGAAGGGAGATTGCAAGGGATGAGTTCTAAACTTTTTGCATGCAAGGCTACTCGATTATTTCAATTTGAGTAACTTTACACTATCAAACAAGATGCAACACATAACAATATAACATGAAGTGTTCCAAAAAATTATTAAGAGTAACCACCAAGTAAGATAATTTCATGGAGAATTTCCATAACTTGAGATGACCACATAGTTTCCTCAACATACCACATTAATAGAGGTTAAGGTTTCTACACATCTAAGCCATGATTTCAAGGTTCATTATTTAGACAAGGATAGAAAAATCAACTATGACCAAATTTGTACAAGGAACAAGTCTACTCAAGGTCCCACCAATTGAGATCACACAAAATGAGGTTAACCAACAAGGAAACCCAAATCAACAAGCATTTAAAAATAAGGAACTATTCAAGGAAAGCACTTTTATAACTCGAGAGGGCACAATTAACTTTTCATGGTAATACTAAGCAAATTCATGACCACAAGGTTTCCTATAGTCTGATTTTTACACTTTTGTTTTAAGAATCAAACACACCATACCAACCAAATCTAAAGAGGTCAACCATATGGAAAAATAAATGTGTGTGTGTGTGTGTGTTGTGTGTGTGTGTCTCCCTAGCAACTAACATATCAATTCAAGCACCATACATTAAAGCACAATGGGGATTATTTATCTTATTTCCTACTCAAGCTTGGAATAACCATAAAGAGAGCACAAGGAACACCAAGGACCACTCAAGGTTGCTAGGGAGAAGAGCAAGTAACATGGGGTCCAATCAAATCCAAGGGTGAATAACATCATCTTGCACTTTCCATCCTAATGGGAAGAAGGGCTTCAACAACAAGGTGACCCAAGAGAATATGAAGAAAAAAATACTTCCCAAAGTTATCTTATATCCTTAACATATGTTGCCTTAAAATTACAATAACTTAGGTCTCCAAGGACAAGACAACACGCATAGAGGTTGCTTCTAAAAAAATAGATAAGTCTCAATCCAAAAAGGACCACAACTCACATCCATCGAGCTATGGGATGATAAGGGTGTGATGACCCAAAACAACCCACAAAAAAATGCACATACATCCATGGACAAGAATTAGTAAGCAACTAGAACACATTACTATCCACCGGTTGTTTCACAATTTCAGATAGGTGATAAAACTACAAGCTCAACTATATATTGCACTCAATACACATAAATTTTACCCATTTTATAAATCAACTTATTAAGTCAAAAGTTATAGCTTTGCTTGATAGGAACATTCCTTTCATGCTTCCTTAATTACAAACTTCCTTCTATTATAAATGTTAGTGGAAATTCACAAGCACCCCGGATGAGTTATAGATCTAATTTTCTAAGGCAAACTCATCTGGTGTGAATACACAACATTAAGCTTTCGAAAGTGTGGGACCTTTGCAAATGGGAAAGCTCTCCATAAAAGGTTGGTTCCTTTTCCTAAACTACCGCCATGAGCTATTCCTAGTGCAGGCAAGCTAATCTAATACTAATCTAACTATGCCAAGGAGACAAAGAGAGAGAAAAGAGGGAAAATAGAGCCTACACTAAAATTGTGATACACCGGAGAAAGAAAATGTTAAACATCTATCAAAGCGCCATGGAACAAGAAGAGGTGAGCAATGGGAAGGATGGACAAGTGCATCACAGGCCCAAGGATAGATTTCACACAAAAATGTTCCAAAACTCCATGAACATAGCTCCAAACCTGCAATGAACATTCAAACATGCACAAATACCTACAATGAAGAGAGGCAAGAAGAAAACAAGCAAAAATGAGCAAGGATGGACAGATGCATCACAAAACACATTTTGTTTCTCAGAAGTTTGCACAAAACATCATTTTAATGGTAAAAGGAAAAAATTCCATTACAGAGCATGGGAGGAGGTTCTAACTCCATTTTCAACCCTCGGGAAGAAAAGAAGGGAGGGCAGAGTAGAAAAGATGAACAACTTTTTACAAATGAGCCAAAATTGGCTTTTAACCATTAAGCGAGAATGGAAAGAAAGGAAAACACGAGAAAATTTGATTTGCAACTCCAACCACCAAAAATTCTTCTAATTACCCTACAAAATGATGGGTTCCCATGGAAAATCCCATACTTCAAAGTACATTGCTCTGCAGATCCAAAAATGACCCATACTTCATTAAATTTGGTGGTTGGTAACCATTTATGTGTTTTTTACATGCCAGGGACATTTCTCCATTTTTCTCACACAAATATCCATTAAAATGCAAAATTTAACCCTTCATCATTAGAGAATTTCCCCATCTTTCCAATGACACCAAGAACACAAAAATTTGAGTTCGGATCAAAAATTATGGCCCTACGAAGATTTAGGGAAAAATTAGGGCAAAAATGGATTGGAGGGTGAAACTTTAAAATTTTCCCTTTTTTGAATTTGGGAAAATTTCCCCAAAAATCCCCATGCCCCACCACTCCGCTACCATGTGGCACTTCCCTATTCGCTGATGGAAACGTGGGCCCAAACCTACCTTTTCCACCCTTTGATTTTCCATTGGGAAAATTTCCCAACTTCACCCTATACCCTCCGTCCCAGTGACACATGTCACTTCCTCATTGGTTGGTGGGGATGCGCTTCCAATTTTTCTTTTCCACCTTGGCGGGATTTTGGGTCATATTTTTCCCTTGCGCCATTTTGACCACTTTGGCAAATTTTTCCAAATTCTTTCACGCCTCCAACCTCCGCCTTCTGGACACGTGACACGTGGTTCGTTGGGCCTCCATTTTCTTTGGTTCGAACCCTTTGGAAATTTTTCTCACTCACCTCCACCAAACTACCATTCCACTGCCATGTGGTGCTTCCTATTGGTTGGTGTGGGCCTCAAGTCATTTCTTTTCCTCCGCAGGTAAAAAAATTTCTTTGCACCCTTTGATTATTTTGGTGAAAAGCCAAAAATCACTCCACCTCTCCGCCTCTTGCTGACCTTATGGACACGCGTCATCTTTCTATTGGTTCACGGGGCATCGGGCCAAAATTTCTTTGTGCCCCCACCGATCCTATTGGAAAATTTTCTCACTCACCTCCACCGACCCGCCATTCCGCTGCCACATGGAACTTTCTGATTGGTTGCGAACCTTCCTAGGAAAATTTCCCTCAAAAACTCCGCTGAGCCATAACTTGCAAAATACAAGGAAATAGAAGGAAAATTTTACCTTTACGGAAAGGTAAAGAAATTCTCTATCCGATGAAGCCATTTCTAGAAAATTTTGAGTCCTAAAAAGTAAAAAAATTGGTGAGGCACAAGGAAGGAAGGAATGAAAGGAAGTTAGCCAAAATGAGCAAGGGGTTTATTTTGGATAACAATTTTGGCGACTCAGAGGGGTCATCTACCTACTAGATGAATGATCAATAGCCTTTGAAGCATCCATTGGGCATGGAGTCATGAGTCATAGCACAAAACTGATCTAAAATTTCAAAACTTATTTCTCTCGAGCCACTTGAAGCCCACTGAACTCTGGAGTTGTTCTCACCAAAATGCCACTAAAATGAACTGCAAGAGAAAACCAAGAAAGCACCAAAAACTATGTACAAAACTTAAAATCATAAATGCTCCAAATGGAACATGTAGAGTGTGCACAAGCACTTCTTCTACTGAAAAGCAAACCTACCTACTCTACTCTAACTAGAAGCAAAGGTGAGCTAAAAAACCCTTATTTGGTTGTGCAAAATAGCTTCCTTTCTTCAAAATTAGCAGCCACGCAAATGATTTGGAGCTGAGTATGGCTCTTTAGGATGAGTGGAAAATCAACAATAAGCTAGTCTTCTACCCAAATTAGCAAGGTGTCAACTGAAAACAAATCCAATAACTCTTTTAGTTGCTCTCGCATTTGGATTGAAGAGGTATGACAACTGATCCTTGGAACTTTGCATATCATCATAATGCTTAGAGGCAAGCATGGTGGTTGTGGCTTCTCCTTTGGATCCAATGAAGCTAAATATCTGATTGGGCAAGGTCTAATCCATTTGATATGCCCATAACTCTAATTTTCCATTCCAAAAATGGAATCTTCTTGCAGACCTTATTGAATGGATGGTGTGGAAGCAATGGTAGAACCTTTTTGCCCTTTGTCTTCCTTCATGGCAACATGGAACTCCTCCACAATATGTAGCTCATCATTACTGATTGCAACATCCAATGAAGATTATTTTGCATTGTTGTAACCTACTGTAATACATTATTGGCTTTGGAGTTCCTCCATTGTAGTTTTTGGAAGATCAAATTCTTCCAACTTTGATTCAAGAGGCATGTTGCAAACTACATGCTGTTATCCTTGAATTCTCTCCTCCATGGCAGCAATTTCTTTTTGTTGGAGAATGAATGGTGAAGAAGAAAATATTATAGTTTTAGCTGGCTCTTCATCCAAACATTCTTCTAAGTCTGATGGCAAATCAAACTCTTTAATGCCCTATTGTTGCAAGGTCTCTCCCTCTTGTATGGTGACCTCCAAGTCTACATTTTCTTCACCATGTGTAATTTCATTTTAAAACATGAAACTTTTCAATTCAAACTCATCCAAAAATTAGATTTTGGAGAGATGAAGTGGGAGAGAAACATAAAATTTCTTGTGCCTCTTGCTCAAAATTTGGACCTGTTTTGTTCACCTCCATAATGGCTTCATCAATCAAATCAGCCCCTTCAAATGAAAGCAAAAATGTATCAATAATGCTTCCTTCTTCTGTTGCTGCAAAAACTGACTTGATCTCATCCATTTGCTCCTCTTCAATGGGATTTGGAGCTGGTTGTTCTTCCTCTACTGCTTGAAGAAAATCTTGCTCTTGAATGAACTCTTCCTCTAGCATGAGGTTTTCAAATCAAACTCTTCAATCTGCTGCTCTAGAGGACAAGTTGGGGCTGCAAGATCTCTTTTAGAGCTTTCCTCCTCCAAGGCTGATTGTGTAACTTCTATTGGATCAGCATTCTCTTTGGGAAAAGTGCCAACATGGACACTCAACTCATCACAAACAAGCTGTTATTTTTCTTGCTTCACTGTTGTTATAAAATCAGCCTTGTTTGCCACTTGTTCTCCAACTCCAACCTCTTCTGCAGGCTTAACCAGCAAGGGGATCTTCTCAATTCCATATCTAAGAGCCAAACTTACTAAGCTCTTAATCATTCCTTCTTTGCTTGGCTCTTTCTCTTGTTGTCCTTCATGACTGATTTTTGCAATTTCTTCTTCCCCACATGGAATTGGGAATGCAAGAGGAGGGGTGGGTTGTAACTCAATTGATTTTGTAATTTTTTATGGTGTTGGAGGAGGTAGAAATTCTTGTTTCTTTGGAGGGAATGGCTGTTTGGAAGGGAAAAGGATAGAAGAATTGAGATGGGGTGGAAGACTAGGGAATGGAGAAATGGAATTAACTCTTGGGGCAGCATTGACTAGATTTAGAATTTGGCATTCCAAATGAGATGGTGCTACTTGAGGAATGGAAAGAGAAAAACTAGATGATGGTGTAGAACTTACCCATTGACAAGGTTGTTCAGCACCAAGTTTATAGGCCTCTATCTCTGTTGTCCATTGTGCAAGTTGGGGCAGCATCTCCATCATGAAGTCCAACTTCTCCTGAGGGCTGAAGTGTCTTGGAAAAGGGCCTCCCCATGGACAAGGAGTCCTGTAACCAATTCTAAAATCCTTCATTTGAGTTGTTGCTCTTGATTGCACCATTTTTGCCTCCATCTTTTGGATTTTCTCCACAAAATCAGCATCTTCCATTTGATTGTCTTCATTGCATGCGTACCCTTGCTCTTGATATGCTTCACAACCAAACTAATTTTGGTATTGCTCATATGGGTAAGCATGCTGATCTTGAATTTGATCAAAATGTTGATTTGAAGGAGTTGTAAAACATGTTGGAGGTGAAATATATTGCTATTGTTGTAAATGTGAATTCCATGATGGAAATGAAGTCATGATTACACAACTTCATGGAATGAAAGGAGATGGAAATAAGAATGGATGAAAATGGATAGAAAATAGGTCTGCAACTCAGAGAATGAGTTATTTACCAGATGGAGTTCCAGATGTGCTTTTGAATATGCCTCCAAAGGTTGAATCCTTAACAGGAACACACCAACCTATCAAAAATAAGTTGGAAGACCTCTAAGGTCCCATTGGGCATGCCAAAGCTGTTAGTGTAAATTCAAAGCACCCTAGATGAGTTATAGATCTATTTTTCTAAGGAAAACTCATCGGTGTGAATGCACAACATTGAGCTTTCTAAAGTGTGGGACCTTTGCAAGTGGGGAAAGCTCTCCATAGAAGGTTGGTTCCTCTTCCTAAACTACCTGCCATGAGCTATTCCAATGGAGGAAATCTAATCTAATCCTAATCTAACTATGTCAAGGAGACAGAGAGAGAGAGAGAGAGAAAATATGGAAAAACAAAGCCTACACTAAAACGGTGATACACAAGAGAAGGAAAATGTTGAACATCTATCAAAACTGCCATGGAACAAGAAGAGGTGAGCAATGGGAAGGATGGACAAGTGCATCATAGGCCCAAGGATAGATTTCACACATAAAATGTTCCAAAACTCCATGAACATAGCTCCAAACCTACAATGAACATTCAAACATGCATGAAATATAACTGTAATGAAGAGAGGCAAGAAGAAAACAAAAAAATGAGCAAGGATGGATAGATGCATCACAAAACACATTTTTTTTGCTCCAGAAGTTTGACACAGAACATCATTTTAATGGTAAAAGGAAAAAAATTCCATTACAGATCATGGGAGGAGGTTCTAACTCCATTTTCAACCCTAGGGAAGAAAAGAAGGGAGGGCAGAGTAGAAAAGATGAACAACTTGTTACAAATGAGCCAAAACTAGCTTTTAACCATTGAGCAAAATGGAAGAAAGGAGAAAACGCAAGAAAATTTGATTTGCAACTCCAACCACCAAAAAAATCTTCTAATTACCCTGCAAAATGATGGGTTCCCATGGAAAATCCCATACTTCAAAGTACATTGCTTTGCAGATCCAAAAATGACCCATACTTCATTAAATTTGGTGGTTGGTAACCATTTCTGTGTTTTTACATGCTAGGGACATTTCTCCATTTTTCTCACACAAATATCCATCAGAATGCAAAATTAAACCCTTCATCATTAGATAATTTCCCTAGCTTTCCAATGACACCAAGAATACAAAAATATGAGCTTTGGATCAAAAGTTATGGCCCTCTAAAGATTTAGGGAAAAATTAGGGAAAAAATGGATTGGCGGGCCAAAACTTTAAAATTTTCCCTTTTTTGAATTTGGGAAAATTTCCCCAAAAATCTCCGCACCCCACTAGTCTACTACCACTTGTCACTACCCTATTCGTTGATGAAATCGTGGGCCCAAGCCTACCTTTCCCCTTTGATTTTCCATTGGGAAAATTTCCCAACTTTGCCCCGCGCTCTATTATCCCGGTGACACGTGTCACTTCCTCATTGGTTGGCGGGGATGTGCTTCCAATTTTTCTTTTTCACCTTGGTAGGATTTTAGGTCATATTTTTCCCTTACACCATTTTGACCACTTTGGAAAATTTCGCCAAATTCTTCTACGCCTTTGACCTCCATCTCCGATTGGACACATGGTGACCTCCTATTGGTTCATGGGGCATCGGGCCAAAAATTTCTTTGCCCCCTGAGCCAGCTCGTTGGAAATTTTTCTCACTCACCTCTGTTGACCCACCATTCTGTCACCATGTGGTGCTTCCTTATTAGTTGGCACAAGCCTCAAGCCATTTCTTTTCCTCCACGGGCCTACGAGAAAAAAAAATTTCTTTGCGCCCTTCGATTATTTTGGTGAAAAGCCAAAATCACTCGCCTCCCGCCGACCTTATGGACATGCATCATCTTTCTATTGGTTCGCGGCGCATTGGGCCAAAAACTTTCTTTGCGACCTGCCAAGCCCATTGGAAATTTTTCTTGCTCACCTCCACCAACCCACCATTACGTCACACGTGGCACTTTTTGATTGGTTGTGGACCTTCCTAGGGAAAATTTCCCTCAAAAAATTCATTGAGCCATAACTTACAAAATACAAGGAGTTAGAAGGAAAATTTACCTTTCGGAAAGGTGAGGAAATTCTCTATCCGATGAATCCATTTATAGAAAATTTTGAGTGCCTAAAAAGTGAAAAAAATTGACTGAGGCACTAGGAAGGAATGAATAAAAGGAAGTTAGGCAAAAATGAGCAAGGGGCTTATTTTGGATAACAATGGCATCATCATCGTTTACATTATAAAGAGCACCACTAAGGTGGGCATGATGCCTCACCATTCTATATAGGTAGGGAGAATTTATTTTACTCGTAAGGAAGGTGGATGGACAATATTTTGTTTCTATTCTTCTACATGGTTTTTTTGTATTTCTTCTATTAATCTATCAAGGGTAAACAAGGATCACTTCCCTTTTTCTATGCTCTAGTTTATTTGTTAAGTTCTAAGGTCAAATCTCCTTAATTATAGTTTTATAGTGTTTTAATTGAGTTGTCTTATTAATCAACTTTTGATGAGAAGGAAGGTTCAAACACATCACAAAATTACTTTTATGGGAAGGAGATACAAATCAACACACCACATTTTGATTCTAAAGTAACAAGAGACATTCAACATAGAAAACACATTATTAATTTTTCTATAAAAACTAGGAAACAATGAACCAACATGCATCACACCAAGATTTCAAAAATTCACCAAATAATTTCAAGCATCATTAAATATTCTTAGTGGGTCTCCATAAGTTTCATAATAAATTTTCAAGGAAGGCTCATTAAAGAGTTATAATCTTACTTTTACGAACCTATTAATGTTTAACAAATTTTTTTTGGTTTAGGATGGTAACATTTTACTCCCCTAATAACCAAAGAAGGTTTTCTAATCAATACTCATGTCCCCATAAGATACCACTAGCCAAGCAACTAGATGACAATGCAACTTTACTCCAAGGAACCACATCCACACTAAAAGGCATCAAATGCAATAGGGCAACCAAATAATTTACTAATCATGGACTTTGACCAAGAGTTAAAGTTTTTTTTTAAAGAGGAAGTACAATATAAGCACCATCGAGATTAAATATTAAGATCTACCAAACTAACATTTCTAAGAGAAAGATCCAAAAGACCCAAAACATCCATAAGTGTTTCCAAGTAACCCAAAGATTAATAGCTCATAGAATGTTATTCATAGTAAAGGAAATTTAAGGTAAGGGTAAAACTTATTTATAAGTCAAGAGAGTAAAAAAGTACACTTAAATAAAACACAACTTTGCTTGATAGGCTGAAATCTATCCATAATTACCAAGATGCATACATTCCATGAGTCAAAACTTTCTATGATGCAACCAAGAACCCAAGATATAATTTAACATGCCATCGATGAAAAGTCACTATCAAAACAAACACTTTTCAGTAACATTTATAGTCAACCAAAGAGGCAATCCAATCCTAACAAAATCTAAAAGCCCATAAATAACCACTTCTACTCCAACGAGGGTCAAGCTCTTACCAAATTGAAATAGAATCACCACTACCACTGTCAGACTACCCTCTAGACCACACTACACAACAAACTATCTTTCTAGTAAGGTCAAGCAACGAAAGGGTTACTCTAAGATCTTAGACACACTTAAGATTCTATGCATCCATAGCCAAGGCATGACTTAACGGACCAAAAATACATTCTAAGAACCTAGGGTGTACCCCCATACGACAAAATATTACGATACAAACAACATAGAACTAGCTCAACAACGTGTAAGTGAGAATCACGTAACACTTGGCTAAGTATCAACAATATAATGAGGTGAGTCACTAATAAAATAAGTCTAAGAAATATCAGGAATCAATAAAAGTGGCTAAGTAGCCACATTGCAGAAAGTTTGAAAATTCTGGCAAGAATTCTAAATAAATAAAAGATCCTCAGAGCTTCTCAATCCAATCATAAAATAAGATGTTGGTCCTTGATAAAATACACAAGATTATGAATGGAAAACACAAAATTTTACACCACATTCACTTTGCTGACCCTTCATGTACCCCAATAGGGGTACTCTATCTCAAGGTTAGTTCCAAAAACACATACAGGATTAGGTCCTAAATGACACCCAGACTTAGTGTCCACTCTCTCATACGGGTAACAAACTAGAAAACTGATAACCAGACCCTCTTTCCTAACCACTGAAGGAAGGAAGCTCTAAACAGCTTCTAATCAACTCTTCCCGACCTAGAACACAACCACTACTACCCAACCACAAGAATCACATCATACAACTCATCATTCCAACAACTCCAATAAGGAAGGGTCTCAACAAAGGGATTAATGCATCATACAATTAAATCAAGTTTTAGGACTAGAAGTTCACAAAATCAATTTAATCGACATTCTTAGTTACCCAGGTTTAGAAAAATGTCACTAAGCAAGCACAACAACTCAAACAACTTATTATTATTTTATTATCATTTTAATTTTGGTAGTTCAAATGAATAGAGTAATGTAATATTTCTTCATGCTTATTTCTTCTTTCAATTTTCAAACAAGTTTGTTTTCTTAGATTCAAAAGTGTGTTAGGTTTATAGTTCATGTCTCAAGTTTTCTAGTGTGCCCAATGGCCCAAGCTTTTGAACCACTACTCTGATACCAAGTGTAATGCCCAGTTAAAACAACCCACTTGAGACCCATGAACAACCTAGGTTTAGTTAGAAAATTAAGGAATAATTTTTTTATTAGGAGTTAATGACCAAAGTCTCAAAGACAATTAAATTCAACTGATAAATTTTCCCATTATAAAGCAACAAGTGTAATAAGTCCACACCTAGCTCAAATATCCCTAGGGATTAATTTAAATATTGACTACTACATGACATTTTAGCCAAATAATCCTAATTAAAAATTTTAGGTTAAGGGACCAAAAAAATTAAATACCCAAGGTATTTAATTCCACAAGATCAAGACAAGAGCAGGGTTAAATTATAGTGAGGAAAGGAATACCTATTTAAAACATCAAAGTAAGGTCTCACTTACCCACTCCCCGAACTCGATTAAGAGTGTCTATAACCAGGTTACAAGGCAAAAACTACCACTAATAGATTTTGGAACAAGTATAAAATTACTAGATCATACTTTTCATTTATTAACAATTATCAAGGTCACATGGTTCAAATTTTAGGGTTAGAAGTTTCAGTTAGGTTCAGGGAGTAATTTACCCCCATACCCAACTCTCTAACAGGATCAGAGTTTCAACCTAATTTTTCTCATACCTAATGCTTCCAAAATTTCCCTAAATCATTCCCATTGGATAGGAAATTTTCTCACCTTTCAGTGATATAAATAAGTCCTCCTAACTCCTTTTGGAACTCAAGATATGAGCAAGTGGACTTTAGAGGTCAAATTTTCCCCTAAGGGGGACACGTGTCAAGCAGGGGTGAAAAACCCCTTTGGTGGGTTGGCGGGTCGTGGGGCGGCTTAAGGAAATTTTCCTTGTGTAGGAGAAATTTCCCAAATGCGCCCACACCTCTGTGGGTCCTCTAGGGACATGTGGCATCCTCAGAGACAACACCGGGAAGAGGGAAAGGCAGAGCGGTGGAAGGATTTGGGGCATTTCACCCAAAGAAGAGGAAAACCAAACAGTGTTCCCGCACTTACGGTCCACTTGGGGACACATGGCACTCCATGGTTGGCTATGGGGAGAAGAGAGATGGAGGGGCATGGAGCAATGGGGAGATGTGAAGAATTTTTCCAAAAGGGACAAAGGGGAGAAAGAGAAACATTGGGCGCGAGGGTCCAGTGCGGGCAGGGCATGCGGAGAGTTTTATGGAATTTTTCCAAAGGAAAAAACTTCTAAGGTGATGAAGTTCTCCCTCCTCCACTGTCACCCCAAGGTGCCATGTGGCACCCTTTGGTTGGCTACGGGCCGGCGGGGAAAAGAAGAAAAATTTCCAATTTTTTTAAAAAAGGCTAAGGGCAAAAGAAAATGTCGTGCCTCCATCACTGTCTCGTGAGGACACGTGGTAGCCTCTGATTGGCTGCATGCCAGAGGAGGAAAATGTGAAAATTTTCCCTAGCCAAAAGTTTCTAAAAATTTTCATAAGGATTTTTAAATGGGAATTTTTCGGGTTGCAAGCCCGCCAGGAAAAATTTTCCCAAATTTTCCCGCCAAGGCCCAAAAAATTCAAAGTGCCATAAATTTCATTAGGAAGCTTAGTTTTGGGCAAACAATGAATTATTGGAAAGGTCCCGATGCCGTCTTTGCACATAAACCATTAAATTTACTTTTTTTGAAGTTTAATGGGTAAATTTTGCAAAAAATGATCTGCAAGTTTTTTAATAAGCCAATTGTCAATTTCCAACTTTTCAATTTGTTTAAATTGGATCTCCTCCTTCAATCAACATACCAAATAGACATGGAGAATTGATCTAGGGAGGGTTTAATTTTTTTAGAGAATTTGATTTTTTGAATTGATTAAAAATGGTTAGGAAGAGATTAAGCTCAATTTTGCAATGGTTCGAGTTATTCTCTTAAATCTTCTTTGTCAATTGAGTTCATTACTAATATATCATGTGGAATTTTAAGGTTTCCAAGTTGATTTAAAAGTACAGGTCTGAACTATGCATTTTTATTAAAATTAATTGCCAGTGTTAAGTTTGTGACAGAAATCCCATTTCTAGAAATTTGTTTATCAAATTCATCATTCGAGTGTGGTTTTTATTTCTAAACTAACCCAATACATTTAATTGTTTACAAACAAACCATTTCAAAGTTAAATTGAAAATCTGATTTTCCAATTTAATATATATCAAAAGAGGCAATGCAATACAATTTCTACACACGCATTACTTTTTTTTTCATTTTCTAAACAAGGTTCCAATCCCAATTTGATATTTCCAATTTCATCACAACAATGCAAATGAGAAATGAACTTGCAATTATTTATTGACTTCAATTAAACAACTTTACATATTTCAATGTTGGAAACCAATAACAACATTTAACTTATTTCTTTCCAATGTACAGAGTAGAATGCAAGTATCTTTCACATTTCAAATATATGACTTCATAATCAATTTACATACATCTTTCTTCACAAAAATCATATTACAATTTCATCCACATCATGTGGGAAAATATTACAATGAATGGGTTTCCACAAGGGACTGTCAAATTGTATTTTCTTTTTCTCCAGGATAACAACATGCTCATTTTCTTTTTCTTCAAGTTGATCACAACAAAAGAGGGGGAAATGCAACGCTCTCCACACAACCAAGACATATAATGAAAGGAGAAATCCTTCCTTCATTATTGTCCCCTGAGCCCTAACCAAAATAAAATCAAAGGTGTAATTCAACCATGGCAACAACTGGCTTCCACAACATAGCATTCTTTCACATACACATTTTTAAAAAAAACACAATGCAACACAACACAATAGTTCACAAATGCATTTAAAAGCATTTCAAAATAAAACTCGGGCTTGATCATGCAAGCCAAAGGAGCAAGGCCTATGGGCGAAGCTACTTATGCCTCCCAATTGGGAATTGGGAATCCACCAATAACAAACCACCAAATAATTCATCAGACACATTTCCTTATGCCCTCCAAAAATCCCTCCTTATGCCCCCATAGATTTCCTTATGCCCCCCACAAAGTAAGAAATGCAAGCTATTTCTTTTCCATGGTGGATCCCAAACCCAAACTCCCTCCACAAAACTCTGATGCCAATGGCATTTCCTTATGCCCCCACATGGATTCCCCATAGCCTTCTCCTACACCTTCCTAAGGCAGTCTACCCAACCAACCAACAAATGCAATAAAACATTCTCCATACACACACATAACAAGAAAATAACAGCAATAAAAGAAGGAATAAAATCCTACCTCTCCATGGTAACTTTGGTGTCCAAACAACAAGATTCAAGTGCCAAAACACAGTCCAAAATAGAAAAATCCAAGCATGCAAAGCTTTCTCCAACTTCCTAAAAAAACAAGAGCTCCAAACAGCAAAAATCCACCCCAAGGAAGAATGCAAAAAGGTTCAACAACCCCCAAACAAGAAGAGAGTTTGAATTATATAGAAGATGGAAAGAAGAGGATGATGTGGATCCATGTAGGATGCCACATCAAACATCCTCAAAATTCAAACACAAAAGACAAGATTTCATTCTCCCAAGCACAATAAAGAGGTGGGTGAAAAATGACAAGTTACTTGCACACTCAAAAGAGCCCACACCTCAAGGAACAAAATTATTTAAAATATAAGAAAGTGAAATTAAAAACATGCACAAGATGAATAAAATGCATTATAAAAAGTCACAAATCACTTCCCAACCATAAGTATGGTTGGTAACATAAATTTAGAGGCATGGGACAAGTTTTACTTGTCCCACAAGCCTCCAAAAATATCCCCCAAGGTCAAATTCGAATTTCCATGGAGGTGGAGTATTTCTTACTCCAAAATCTGAATTACACAAGATCTTACACATCACTTACAAATTAAATACAATCCAACAACTCTTATAATTACTTTCCCATATCCCAATTTAATTTATTTAAATTTTAATCATATGATTCTCACATTAATCCATCACAATCTTAATTAATTAGAAGAAGGAATACATTACTAATAAAATACATACAACAATAAATAAACATTAACCATATTAACAAAAATACACAACCCATGGTCACATATAAAGATGATTCCCCATGGGAATCCCTAACAAAATACAACACACACACAAGACATGTTGCCATGGTGACCTTGTTGAATTCACCTAGAATTCTATTGTGGTTGGTCTCCGATCCCCGATGTTTGTTGTGATATTTAACCTACAAAAAAAATACCTCCTTTGGCCTCGTGGCCATATCAGAACATTCAAAATGAATATAAATAAAATCACAAAACCAACTATATAAATGAATCACAACAACATCGAAGTAACAACTACATCATTTACATTTTTAATCAACAACTATATCATCATCAAATAATTTCCATTTTCTAGGTTTACTCCAAATATCAAATATCACATGTCTGAACAACATCTACAATATAACCATGTCTGACAACATGTCAACAACTATATAAAATGTCTCCAACAATCATCATGCATCATATATGAATCAGATCCAACAATAATCTAGGATCTGACATCTAACACCATACTAAATACAAACTATAAGGATGTCCATCATATAGTCTACAATATCATGATCAGTAATAAAAGGTGCCAAAGGGAAGTGGGCACTACACGATCTCTTCATCCGAAAAGCTAAAGGTGGTTACTTGGCTAGTAGGTGGAGGCATAGAGGAAGGCGATGACCTAGTGAGAGAGGTAACGTGGTGAGGGGTAATGATGGAGGCTACGGGTGTGGGATTATTTTGTAAATCCTAAATAGATTGAAGGACCTCCATAAGGGCTTGATGATGTGACTCGAGAGGTTTGGATGAGGTCATATAAATACATTTTGAGAGGGGATTGATTTAGTTGTTTTAGCCTTGTCCAATGTGTGACTCCCTCGGAAATAGGATATGCAGAGCCTCAAATGATGACTTTTGGTATTTGTGTGGATGGTATTTTGGAGTACTGTACAGTTTAGTTGATGGACCAGTTGACTTTTCTCTACCCTTTTCTTTCGATCATGGGTGGTAACATGAACCATGTTAATTTGAGGGAGGTGGATGAAGAGGGTGTGTCATGGAAGGTATAGTGACATGACGTGAAAAAACCTAATGGGGGATATGATCCTTGTGAAATGAGTAGGGCGCATTGGCATTTGGGTGGTGGTTTGGCTAACTCTCTTATACAGACCATGTTGATCTCGAATCTCAAGGGTGGATCAAAGTTGTGGGGGTGAATATTTTTTTGTTGAGTAGGTAATGGAAGAAGATGAGTGGAAATTGGTGAACGTGAAATGGGGTCCTCACCAAGAAGATCTTCATCATCAAAATTTTCTTGGGAGGACATAATTGGACAACGGTAGTTTTAAAGCCTTATGATTCTCTACATCGTGTCCTGGCACACGATGGTAAGCACAAATATTAGTTTCATCAAACCCTTTTGGTTTGGGTTTGAGTGGGTTGTAAGGTCTAAGAGGTGGTAATGTGATGACAAAATTTTCAAGAATATTGGTCAAGATTTTGGCATATGACGCTCTTGCTAGTGGATCACAATGGGAGGTGAATGTGGGTTTGGGTACAAGTATGGTTGATTGTGGAGGAAGAGGCTTTACAGGAGGGGGAATGGTTTGGTCCACTAGTTTGGTGTGTGGAGTGGTCTTCAGTCTTGGTTGCATCTACTTGGGTACGGGTAGAAGATGGTAGAAGATTTGGTTGGTTTAACTACCTTATTGGAAGGTAGCATATTTTTAACTTTAGGTTACACCTTTTTGGGAAAAGGTGACATAGGTGTATGAGATGTAGAGGGAAAAGTAGATGGTGGAAGAGGACAAGGTTACCCACGGGGGTAACCGAGTTGTTGTGGAGGTGGTTGGTAGAGGTTGGGTAGAAGGTGTGAGTGGAAGAGAAGAAAGTGTCATGGGTAGTGAAGAATTTATGGACGAGAGTGGTGGTATGGGTGGTAAGAAGGTTATAGGTGATGGAAGAGGTTGTGTGGATCACTTGGGTATATTAGAGGTTCATGATGAGGAGGTGGGCTGATGTATTCTTGGTTTACCAGTGGAAGGAGGTTGTTTGGCCAAGGTCGAGGGTGAGGTCCTAGGATGGATGGAAGGGGTGAAGGTGACAATGGTGTGGTAGGCGAGGTTGGTGTATGAGGCCTAGGAGGTGGGTCTTTTTAGGGTCTGGAGTAATTTTAGTGTTGGTTTTGGAAGACGTGACTAAATCCAATTTGATGGGTGGGTGAGCAAGGCTCGATGTCGGCATGACCCCTAAGGTAGTGATGGGTTTAAGTAAGGGAGATGATATAGGCGTGGGAAGGTGTTTGGGTGTAGATGTATGTTGGGTTGTGGGAAAAGGTGTGTGTTGGGCTATGGGTGGTGACATGGAAGCTTTTGCAATAGTCATGGTTGTGTTTGTTTTGGTCACTTGAAACACTTTTGGATTGATAGTGGAGATGTTGGTGAGTGACAACTACATTTGGGTTGAAACAGGAAGTAGAAGGTGATCCCAAAGTAAGGCTCTATAAACATAATCCAGAGATTGACCAAGTGTGAAAATGGTACCATTGTAAGTGAGGCCGACATGGATCAAGTATCAATCCCATAAAATGTGTTTGAGACACGGGAAATAGCTAGCCTCGATTCTATGGGTAAGAGAGCTAAAAGTAGATCAATGAGATCTTGCAAGTCCGATGGTGAATGGTCATCTAAAGGCAATAGTATTTATATAGGATCCTCCATGTGTAGAGGAGAGGATGGGCCAAATGAGGAGGTGTACTCTCATTGTGATGGTGTAGGTTGGGAACATGTATCTCATATGAGTAGGGAGAGGTGCCCATGACAATTTGCTTAGAAATTTGAGGGGTCAAAGGCGGCATGCTAACTATAGGCTCTTCCATGGGTGAAGGAGAAAATAAAGGGAGTTCCTCTATGGGTGGAGGAGTATATGAAATAGGTTCTTACGTAGGTAGGGGATCTCAAGTTAAGATTTCATCTATAGAAGTAACATGAGGCAATTAGGAAGCAACTAGTATGTCATCGAAAATAGCGTGGACCTCACGAACATTTCTATCATTGGTTAAAGTGTCACCAACTTGATTGGAAGATGGGGCATGATTAGGGAATGGTTTCTTGAAGATATGTAGGTTTTGGTTAGCGGGAGCATTAGGTTATCCAAGACTAGATCTCCGTTGTCTAACATTTCGGGATTATATTATTGAAGGTGATGTAGTTATTGTCACTATGACCTTTGACACAAAGATAGTTATGAAAGTCATGTTCCTTATACCATGCATGCATGCACACTCGGTGGTCAAAACCTAGTGTGTGGTTTTATAGGTGGAAAGGTAATGGCACCATCCTTAATAAGATTTTCCAAAACAAAAGCATAAGGTTCTCCTATTGAAGTGTACTTTTGTTGTTCTCATCTGAACTGGAAAGCTTGGAAGGGAGAGAGATTAGAAGGAGGTTTGGCTAGGTTTGATTGATGAGGGGGGCAGATTTGAGGACTAAGGCATTGCGAGATACTTTGGGTTTTGAATATTTTTGGGGTTTTGAAGACTAAGAAGCATTACTTTATTTTAACGTGATGTTCTTGTTACGTAACTGAATTTTCTTATCTTCGATAGCACAAATTTCTAATTTTCATGCCATGGTGAATGCCTCGTCAAAAGTGCAAAAGGTCTACACCTACAAGGTTGGTGAGATGTGTCTAGCACAATCCTGAGTAAACAAATCTATGAGTTCAATTTGAGGTAATTGAAATGTGAGCTAGTTAATTAGGCTACACCAACGAGCAACAAAGTCATTGATAGACTCATCGTCATACTATCGTGTGGAATAAAGATCAGTCATGGTGACTTTCTTAACAATTTTGATTGAGAAGTGGTCTAAGAAGGCTTGGGCTACTTGATTAAATGAGTAGATGGAATGTCTAGGTAGCCCATTGTACTAGTCTAATGTAGGTCCTGTCAAGGACATCGGGAAGGTCCGTAGGAGTAAAGCGTCATCATGGGAAATTAGGTAACACCCATGTTTGAAAGACTGCAAATGTTGTTGTGGGTCTTCTTTACTATTGAAATGGTTGAATTGACATTTCCTAATGTACAAGGTATGGGTGAATAGGGATGGACGGATGAATGGGCTCATTATAGATTTCATCATAGGTGAGAGAATTACATGAGCAAAACCGATGCTTCTAGCATCTGCATCTTTTCCATCATTAATTTGATGAGGTCATTGGTAGGTTGTGATGGAAGGGCTCCTCTTATGGTGTAGGAGGGTTGGTACTGAACATATGATGTGGGTGGCATTCCAGTGTATGGCGATGCCGAATAGGAAGGTTGAGAATAGGGGACCAACATAGAGGGCATATATCCAGAATGGGTGATGAACGAGATAGGGGGTTGTTGATAGTATGTGTATGTAGGTGGGATAGTCGTGCACTGACCCTAGTATTGATTAGGGGCGGATATTGTGGGATGGAGAGGAAAAGGTTATGGAATGGAGTATGGCTCACCAACACCACATGTGATTGTGTTATAATTGGTATCTATGAGACAATGCGTGTGGATGGGGTTATGGTCGGGTGTTGATGAAGGGACAAAAGCTACTACAAGTGCGGAATGATACTATATATGTAGTAGTCATATCAAGTATGGGGCCTATCTATGAAACCACTAGGGGAAAAGTAGGTGATGGTAACATTGCATTATTAGGGGCTAATTTGTAAAAGTGGGAATAAGGGCAGGAGAGATGGATACATGCATGCCATATATCAACTGACCTGAGGAGTCTTGGGTGGAAGAGTGGGAAAGGTAGAACTGTAAGGCCATCTGCAGGATTCTAGTCAAGAAGTCGTGCAAATTCCTCATCACCTATGGCAATGGTGGTAGGTAGGGTTGGATCCATGGGTGATAGGACAGAGGGTGGTGAAGGACTAGGTGGGAGTGGTTGACGACTAGCGTGGAATATAAGAGTGTTAGCTTGGTTACGAGTCAACACCATGTGAATGAATGTATATCAGGTGATGATGTATCCTGTAGATGGCATAGAGAGCAGTGGGAATGAAGAAAATAGGTGTCTATAGGTGGATTTGGGAAATGTATCAGCTAATATTCAGCATAGGGTATGGTAACTAAAACGGTTAAGGATGATCGATACTAGTTCAGGGGTAACCGACGTCGATTATTGTGAGATAGGAATAATTTACCAAATGAGGCAAAGACTAGTGACGGTTAGATGAACAAGTTGTATGATGACTGTTTATCAAATCATAGAGAGTATAGAGACTCATAAGAACTCTGACAACAAAGAAAATGAAATAAGTGTTCTTTGGGCAATTTAACCAAAAAGAATAGAAAACCGATGTTGGTCGGGGAGGATCGATGCCGGTGGATAAATTGATGCCGGTTACTGTGAAAATTGGAAAAATGTAGAAAAATGGATTGTTGTGAATTTGAGTCAGATAAATAATCAACCCAGAGATCTAGAGATGATGCAATGAAGTCTTAACACAATCAGAAGAAAGTCAGAATACTCCAACTGTGGTTGTGGAGTGTGAAAGGAAAAAGAATGGAAAAATGGAGAAACGTATCCTCACACCTCAAAAATGCACGTCAATCAAATGCTAAAAACACGTACCTAAAAGTGATTTTTAATGTGTTGAGCTTATGCTATTTAGAAGACTAACTCATGAATTTAGAGTAGATTTTTTTGTGAGGAAGGCTTCATACGAAGAAGGATATCTAAAAGGAGAGGTTTCATGTTATGTTATGGTGGGGGTGGGCCATCCTCTGAGGTAATGACTTGATAGAAGTAACAAGCTAGGGAGTACCTTGCCAATCCTCTTATCATGTGATCACTGACAGGCATTCCCAGGTAAGATGTTGTTTAAGAAAGATGTGTATATTTCAATTTTGTGTAGTTTGGTAAGACACAGAAAGAGAGAGAATGTGATTTCTACGATTCTTTGTGTCAACCATCAACTAGGCATGACTTCCAGCATATAGGTTTCCCTCATTTTAATGTGAGCTAAATGCAGCAAATCAAAATGTAATGCAACCAATTTTATGTTCGATGAAGAAAATGATGAATAGGAGAGGGTATGCTCTTTCACTAAATGCAGAAAGCAAAAAGAAGAGTGATTCCTTTTAAATGCACCAAGAGAAATGTTTCTTTTAGAGCAATTAGAAAGAAGAGAGGATTACCAGAGAAGAATATTAATGTGTAAGACTTTTAAAGGGAAAAAAACACACAACTTTTGCCTAGGAATGAGGAAAATGTAATAAAACCCCTAATGGGTCCCCCTAAGGGCATGCCAAAATGTTTCACCATTTTCTTTACTTGATTAAGATGAAACATATAATGGTAAGGGCCAAGGAGGAATACTGTTTATGTTGGTTAGTTGATGGTTGTTGTGCATGTTCGACTTCTCGATCCAATGCTGATTGTGAGAGCTTCCTTTTGGCTGGGAGGAACTACCTAAGATAGAAAACAAGACCACAAAAGAGGAGTTAAATAATATATGACAGTGGACTGCCTAGCGTGTACTAGATCCGGGAAGTGTGATACTCCCTAGATGGCTATCAATCCACTATTTAAAACAACTTAATGTGAGAAATAAACAAATTCCTATTGTATTTTATATGATTTAGGTATCTCATTTAAACACAATAAGTAAATCTAATATAACAGGCTAGGTTATAGTCAGATCTGAAGGGTGGGTAGGCATCAGGTTGTTAGAACTTGTCGGGGTTAGGTTCGGGGTTGTTTGGATCACTTGGTAAAAGGTAGGTTGCCTATGTTATTGACAGAGGTGTAAAACACAGAGACCAACGTTGATCTAGTATGACTAGAGAAGGTTTAGGAGAGACCAGAAACGACGGTTAGGGGTAACCGATGTTGGTATAGTGGGTGATGTGTAGTTCAATAAAAAAATTATTACAGAGTCTGGGTGAGGTTAGATAGAGCTAAAAGAGGGGATGGGGAGGTCTATAAAGGTCTGGTATACTCAAAGGTAGGTAGTAGGTGAGAATGGGTGATTTGGTGGTGTGGGTAGAGGAATGGCTGAATATACAAGCAGGTAGGAGATGGGAAATGGACATGTAAAGTATAAACTGATAATAGAAGTAACAAAGGCTATTATACTAAAATGGACTATGCTAGTAGAAGGTATACTTACTGTGATATAGGTTTGATGGCTAAATGGTGATGGAAGTTGATCAGAAGAATGGTGTTTGGTGTCACAGTAGTGCTTCTTGGAATGCTTCTATGAGTGCAATACCTCTAGATCTTCCTAGTGCTGGTTGTGGATGTCTAGGTGTGTGAAAAGACTTTGGTTCTACTTACATCTAACTCTTTTCATGTCTCCTTGATCTCAGAATGTGTCAGCCCAAAAACAAGGTTTCTAAGGTGAATAAATGGTAACTAACGATAGTTTCAAGTTGACCAACATCGATTTAGGGGTGACCGATGTCGGTTAAGGTGGGATTCCCTAGGTTTACTAAAAATGGTAGAGATTTCTGATTTCTTGGGCTAGGTTGGTTTATTCTCATGGATCATAATGAAAGATTCCCTTCTAATGAGCGGGAATGTGGTTAGATAAATCTTAGGCATGTGCTTTTAGGGTTAGACCAAATCTTAGCTCATTAAGGCAAGTAAGATCAGGTCTTAGTTAGTTATGGAAACATGCCAAGAATAGGTCTAGGGTGAGGTGGCTAGGTGAGGTGTCTAGGTGAGGTGGAAATTTAGCTTAATTAAAATAATTAAGTAATGAATGTTGTGAGGATGGGTATTAATTTATGACTCGATAAAGGAATAAGTTAATTAAATTAATATGGATGTGGGGTGGAAGGGGCCATGATTAGGTAAATATGTTTGATTTGGTTGTTCAACGGGGGGCCAAGGGTAGTGTGACCCAATTTTGATGTCTACTGATAACTCGTTTTCTTTACTCAAACCCTTCTCCCATGGGAGCGAAAGCTTCTCACTAGGGCACAACCCTTCTCTCCATGTGCTGGTTTCACACTATTCACACCTCAACTCGATTGTTTGGCTCATTATCGTAGACACCAAATTTGTGTCTTACGACCCCTTGTGACCCGCATCTCATCTCGCAATCTAACCTCATTACCTAAACTTTACACAATTATTTATTAATTACCTTGTAATTGATAAATCCACATCACCTTACCCGCCACCTCACTTTGCCACCTCATCATGACCTAGCCCTAACCCTAAACTAACCTAATTAAGACCTGTGACTTGGTCTAGACTCACATCCATAACTAATGCCTCCTTACTCGCACCCAAAGCCGACCTTCTAGCCACTTGACCAAGCCCGCAACTGATCTCTCGGGAGAAAAGCAGGGAAGGTGGGCTATTTTACTAAAAATAGCCTACTTTTTCCTTACCGATGCGGTTCTACTCGCCGCCGTCGGTTACGTAACCGCCATCGGTTCCCTGTAAATGGGCTTCCCAAACCAAAACAACGGATCGGAATTTCATTTTGGAGATCAGTCGAAGGATTTTTGAATCAAAGGAGAGTCCAAAGCGATTAGCAGAGTCCAGAACTTCACTTGACCAAGCAGAGACGAGTGAAGAAACCAGAAGAGTTGGCAGCCAAGGAGATCAACTGGCATCTTCGTCAAAAACCAGTAAGTTACATCTTGCATGTCCTCCATTATAACATTTCTTATGCTTTTGGAATTACAGTCCTCCCAAATCCGTTTCTGGATCCATTATCCAACGTACCATTGCCTCTAGCTGTCATTCTTTTGTTTCTAACCATCCCGTTTCCCAAAAACTATCCAAAAATCAGCCATTACAAACTCCACAACCAGCCCAGAAGATCCTAGAACCCACCGGTATCGGTTATCAGTAACCGCCATCGGTTATAGGTAACCGGCATCGGTTCCTTTGATCAAAAACCAGGAAAAACAGCCTTTCCCCTACCCAGTTCAGCCAAGCAATTTAATTGATATTTTACAGTATTTTGTGTTAACTCATATCGGCAGGGGAACTGACCACCTTCGAAAGGAAGTTTCATATTTCCTGGGTCCAAGGTAGTTCCCTCATTTATTATCTAATCAAATCTTGTGGTCTTGTGTTCTTATTTGCAGGTAGTCCTTCCCAGACAAAAAGGAGTTCTCCGCAGTCAACCTGATCTTTCTCTACGGTACGCGCACATCATCTCGACATTCTACAGGTATTCCTCCTAACCCTAACCTTATCTGTTTCTATAAGGAACGAAGCATTTCCGAGTGAAACATTTTGCACTTAGGTGGGACCCATTTAGGGTTTTTTTATTTCTCGCTTGCTTTCATATAGGGAGCATACTTGTTGTTTTCTTCTTCTAAAGATATTCACAAGGTATTTTATTATTAGTAAAAGAACTTGCTTTGTTTTTGCATCTTGCATTAGTAAAAGTCATCTCTTTTGCTTCATCGAATATCACTTTCGATTTGGGTTTTAAAACACATGCATTGCATTCCACGCTTGTTGTTTTTCAATTCTAGTGAACATAGATTAAGTAACAGTGTCGTACACGCATGTGGGGGTGATATCACGGTATTGACAGGAAATTAATCTTACATTCACCTGCACAACACATACCGAATCACTTCACAATTAACACAATGTGCTCAAACATCCCCCTTTTTTCCGCGGTATTCCTCGCTTAGATTGAGGTAACCTTATAAGCCAAAACAACTTGACATTTCCCCTAAGTCTCTTGTTTAGGATTACGACATCATTCTACGTCTAAAGGCATAAGCCCTTGATAATTAAAATTAACTCTAGGATTAATCTCTACGGGTTTACGTGTGCATCTTGCTTGTTTTCAAATCCTGTTTTCTCTGTCATACTTTGTCTTTGTGATCATAAGTTGCTAAATATACTCAACTGCTAAAAATCAAATTAGCAGCCCTTTGGTATCTTCTTACCTTGGATTTTTGACACCGGCATCGGTTAAGGGACCCGGCGTCGTTTGCTCGTAACCGACACCGGTTACATTAAACCGATATCGATTCTTGTCTTCATCACATTTACGACAAACCAAAGACTTGCCAAATTCATCATTCGAGGTTGTTTTTGTTCTTGATAGATTGAAACTTTCTGTGTGTTCTTGTCTATGGTTGTCATCACTCGGAAGCAAGCTGCCACCATGGTTTCACATGCCTCGCTCGTGTCTTTGCCTCGAATCACCCCTTCACATTCTATAGGGAACCCTACGGACACCAGTGAGATCCCCCAAATTCCTGTAGGAGACAAGGACTTTGCCAAATTTCTGGATGCTAATCCCAGCGCTGTACAATACTATTTGTCTCATGCCCCTGACCGTACGCCTGATGGTCAGCTCCTTATTGGCATGCCTATTAGTATAGCTGCTCATTTAGCTCCCACTCCTCCTGATAACACTGCCTTACTTCCTGCATCTCTAGCCCCGTCTCCCAATCCGACGGCTTCAGAGGTTCATACGACCCCGATTAGCTTTCCTTTGGTTAATCTTGGACCCCACGTATCGTTACCACCAACTGCCCCTATCTCATCTCTCTTTCAGACCACTCCATTCATGACTTACTCTCTGCCACCTATTCACACGAGCTTTCCTTCTCAAGCTCCGCCTACCTTTTCATTCCCATACACGTATCCAGTAACCTCAACACCTTATATGGGACATCCCTATTCTGTGGCACCATCATCTCATCCAACCACAGATTTCATCAAACAAATGATGGACAAAATGCAAAACCTGGAGGCTTCCGTTTCAGGAAGTCGTAGTACTTGACATACGAGCAAGTTTGTCGGGAGCCCATTCACCCTTCTGTCCCCCTTCATTCATATCCTCCTCAATGGGAGTTGCCAAAGTTTACTCGTTTTAACAGTAAAGAGGATCCTCAACAACACTTGCGATCATTTAGACATGCTTGTTATTTGATTGCCCATGATGATGCCTTGTTACTCCGCACCTTTCCCATGTCCTTATCAGGACCTGCCTTGGAGTGGTACAGTGCTTTAACCCAGCACTCAATCTTCTCTTTTAACCAACTAGCCCAATCTTTCTTGGATCATTTCTCCATTAACATTGCCAAGAAAGTATCTATCACTGACCTCTATGCCATCCGACAATTTGAAGACGAATCTATCGCAGATTTCGTTGGACGATGGCGGGGCCTTATCAACCAACTTACGTATGCCTTGCCTCAAACCGAACTCATCGAACTATTTACGCGGGCCTGCGCTAAGCACATCTCCCCTACCCTCCAAATTCAAACTTTCCGCACATTCGACGAGGCCTTTACCATGGCTCGGAAGCTAGAAATTCGAGCCTTAGAAGAAGAGAAATTGCGGTTGCGTAACAAAAACCCCAATTTCCGAACTCCTGATTCTACCAACAAGTCAAACACCACCACTCCTCACGCGTCCACTTCTTCTAAATCAAAAGGAGCTGTCCACGCGGTAATGGTCAAATCTCAAACACCGTCCAATACTCCACCGAAAACCACTTATAAGTACAAAGCCGAGCCCATCAATTACACTCCCTTGGGAGAAACTTATGGCATCATCCTGGAGAAATTGCTCAAAGCTGGGGCTATCACCTTGCCCCCTGTTAAACCTCACTCTGGGTTTGACTCCACCCGCGCAATACCTTCCTGGTACAAAGAAAATGACTTTTGTAACTTTCACCGCGTAAAAGGACATAGTCATGAAAACTGCAAGATGTTGAAAAACATAGTGCAGGAAATGGTTGATGCAGGGGATATAACACTCGATAATCCTAACGCCCCTACTAACCGAAATCTGAAAATTTTCAACAAGCCATTCCCGAATCACTCGTCCAGCAGCAACGTAAACCAAGATATCTTAGCTGAGGAGAGTGTTCATGAGATCCATGCAGTCTTCGATTCTCAGCCAAAAGCCTCTATCGAGAAAATTTTGAATCAAGCCTCTTCACTAACACAGGAGCCCGAACCTCCTTTACCACCATCAAGCCAAAGCGAAATCGTTCCTTTACCCATAGAAGAGTTAACTGCCCAGGCTTCTCTTCCCATCAATGAGTCTTCTTACACCACATCCCTACAAGACTGTGAGCGGATGCTATCTAATTTATCTATTTCCCAAACGTCCCCTTCTACCACTCTTGCTACACAAGAGGAAGGCTCACCACTCCTTTTGACATCCTTAGACGAGAAATCTCTTACACTAACATCACCACATTCTTTTAATGTGACAGATCTCCTCGAACACGCCCTCCTACCTATTAGTCCCTCATCGCCTAAATCTTTTCAACGACCGGTTGACCTCCTAACATCTATTGATACAGTGCCTCATCTGCCTCCTGTGTCACACCCGCAATGGACTGGAATTACAACCCACCTTTCTTCCGTACCAAAATTACAAATCACACCTGGAGACTGTCATTCCACAGAAGATAGACAGGCCCTATGGGAACGTTTGAGTACCCCTTTTCCTACTCAAATGCAAATGACTAATCCTGATGTCTCCACCATCTACCCGAAGTGCTTACAGAAGCTTAAAATGCCCCTGTTCTCGCCTTCACCCCCCTCACCTCTACCAAATGCCCCGTCCACTTCTATCAACTTAACCAGATCTTCCCCTACGCTTGGGACCTCACCAATGCCCAGTCTAACACACCCGCCTAAGCGACTCGATCTATCCAAAAATAAATCCGTTCCGCCACCTAGGAGACGAACGCAATCCGGGCCTCTATCACAATTAAAACCCTCATCGTCACACCCACCTTCCATATTGGGACCTCATCCCTCCACATTACACCAATATATCATACCTCCTTTGTTTTCTGCAAAACGACCTACGCCTTCTACACCTATACAGAGATCAAAGGGTATCACAACATCGTTACCCCGCGTATCCGGTCCACTATCAACCCTAAACCAATCCCATCATCAAAGGATTTATTTTACTGTCACTCCCCTTTCTCCGTGGTTGTTTCCGCTACCACGCCATCATAACCTCATCATCTAACCAGCTGAACGTAACTTCTGTGTCCAAGAAACCACGTTTAGTGAAAAACATGTGTCAGCACCCCTCGGCTAAACCACCACCCATACGAACTAAACACGCCCAAACATTACCACAACCCACACAATCAATACCCTCATCCTCTTCCGATTTTGACCCACTCAAAGGATCTTACGCCAAAATCCTTGCTATGTTGGTGGAGAATGCGACCATCTCCCTACCTCCACTTAGACCTTATGACCCGTCTAAGCCCCGACCTGTGGATTATGATGAGTCTAAAATCTGCGCCTATCACCGCACACCTGGACATGATGTGGAAGGATGCAAAGCTCTAAAAACCATCCTTCGCCAGTCACCTCTTCCGGATAGAAAGATTAAGAAAGACAACTTACGAAGGGAGAGACCTCTAGCGTCAATTCCCTCTACTATACCATCTGTCCCCGCCTCACCAAGATCGATCATTATTACAACCCCACCTCTTGAAGACCATGAATTATCCCAACCATCTTCTTCATCTCGGGTCTACGAGATTTATATGATTAGTGTCGCTACTCGAGGACGGAAAAAACAATGGAAAAGCGAAAGAAAACACACTCGCTGCATCTCTCTTTCTCCTTCAACCATCCCGATTACACCACCACCTAAAGTGGTTATTCGCGGACCCACCTATCCCGTCTCTAATGGAGTTGCCCACCGAACCATGATCAAACAGCTTCATCAATCGCCCGTAAAAATGACACTATATGATCTCATTCAGACTTCTAAATCTCATCGACAAGCTCTCGTTGAGATCCTTCAAGGGATAGAGGTTTTACCCAACGAAACCCTGCCCGTTGCCTCCATTCTAACACCCAATCACGTTGCCTCTCTCACCAAACAATCCATCTCCCCACCACTTGTCTCAAAACAACAAGCGCTGAGTTAGTTTCTCGGAAGATGAAATTATCGACTTTGGTGCAGAAGACCCTGACCCTGCCCTTTTCATTTCCGCTTACGTCCGAGACATTCGAGTACGTCGGGTTATGATTGATGGGGCGCTAGCCTAAACATCATCTCTTCAAAAGCCTTCCAACAAATGAACATCCCTTCTAGTTGCATGTGTGCCAACCCCATCATGTTGCGGTCATTTAATGACGCTTATTACTTCTACCTTAGGCACCGTGATCCTCAACATTCGTGTAGGCCGACGCACTTTACCCGAACTCTTCTATGTCCTTGAAGGAGAGTTCCAATATAATATATTGCTGGGTCGTCCTTGGATCCGGGCCATGGGATGCGTTCCCTCAACATTACATAGATGCATAAAATTTGAGTACGAGGGGAAGTCCTACACTGTAAAAGCTGATCCTCCCCCCTTCAAAACTTGCAATATGTTATACCGCCCAAATGATGTGCTTATACCAATTAAGACACCCATACATTCAACCCAACCATCCTCTTCAAATGTACCTCAACCATCCACCTCAAGCACCTACGCTTTCAATCGATGAAACCACCGTCGCACAAACCACTTCTCTTCCCGCGGCCAACATCCCAACCTCCGACCCCTTAGTAGATGTTTTCATCACCTCACGCTGGGGAGTACCGCCTATATAACGTTAGTTCTTTCCTACCCCGCAGGAGTACGGACAATTACATGCACATCCCACCTACGACCGTCGCGTGGGGGAGGTAATCTCTTACGGACCACCCCATTGTCGCACTAACCTAACGTATGGGGGTGTTGACGCATCCTCCATTACCCCTGAACCTCCTCTTGGTGTGGTTCCTTTCCAATCTGATTTCCAATACCTGACAAATCGACGCTTCGCCCTCACCTTCTTGACTCGCTGTGCTTGGAAAGGCTTTGGTTTCGGTCTTTATGAACAAGGCCGACACACGCTCATCCCCATCACCACACGCAAACATAATGATCGTAGTGGTCTTGGATTTCCAGGAACGCTTACCCCAAAAGAACCTCGTGACAGTTGCCTTCTGGAAGAGGACGACGTCACCCCTACCGAACCATCATCACCCATTTTGCCTTCGTCACCCACGGAGTCGATGGATCCTGAATCTATCCCTCCTAACTTTTCTCACCAACGATGATTTCCGCCAAGAGCGGTTAGCCCAATTGGAGCTTCTTGACGAACGTCGTCTTACAGCTCTTGATCATCTTCAAATCTATCAAAAACGCATCAAGCGTGCTTATGATAAGCGACTTCATGAGCGTACCTTTAAGGTTGGTGATCTCGTCCTCAAAGAGAATCAACATGTAACCAAACTAGGAAAAGAGCAAACGCGGAAAATTTGCTCCCAATTGGATTGGGCCTTATATAATCACTCACACCTATGGATCAGGCACTTATCGTTTAGCTTCGCTTAATGGTAAACCTGAGCCTGAACCCCTTAATGCCTTGCATCTTCGACCATTCTACTGTTGAAATTAGTGTTATATCACTTCTTATCCGCCTACTGCTCGTCCCTTGAGCTCACATACCACCACATACACTTGTCTCTTACATCTCGAAATAAAATCAAGCTCACCCCTCACCTCCCCTTACGATGCCTTCCCCTTCTTAGTCTAGTCCATGACTTCAAAGTATTAAAATAAGCCGTATTCTTATGGGATTTTCTTGAGTCAAACTTCCTACCAAACTAGATGCTTCACGCCCAAAGAACATCTAGTCATCTAAATTAAATATAGACTGCTCCCTCGAAGGACAGCTATATGCCAAACTATTGCTGCTCTTATATATAGACTGCTCCCCCGAAGGACAGCTATGCACTAAAATCATATTTGCTACTATAAATAGACTGCTCCCTCGAAGGACAGCTATACATAGTCAGCCCTTATCAGAAGCTTCTCGCATTGATCAGCTTCGCGAAGACCTCAAGAATAATACAATCAATATCCCTTATAGACTTCCCGCATCGATCAGTCTATCTTCAGTAAAATAAAAGCCTCATTCAAAGGAACTTTTGAGTCATGGACTTGTCTATTTAGGGTAGGTTCTCTCTCGTCAGAACACTCACTTTGTAACAAGTTCCCCATACCTCAACTATACCATCCACCTCTACCTCGCCATTTTCTTCCACTCAAGGGACGTGTCGTACACCTGATATGTTGTGATCATACAACTCTTTTCACCTATTGACTTCTCATCTATGCACAGTGCCTAGGGCTTCAGGCTCGTTCTACGTTGTGTGGTTTGTTTAGCTCTTTTCACCCATGAAGCATTCTTTTCTCTTTGTCTCGCATCTAGGATTATGTGTTGACCTTAATCGGGACATGGTTCCCTCCTACTTGGGTAGGCTAACTTTCGCTTCTCTTATACCCTCTACAACGTCTTCAATTCGTTACCAACACCATCAACCTTACCTCACCAATATTACTATCAATACCTTTACCACAGCCAACCAATCACCTAACCATACCTAAATTACCCGAATTCACCTCTCCCCTGGTCCTAAGGGAGAACTACATCGGATCCCGAGGCCCTTCCTTGCTTTGTGCAATGGGCTATGTAGGCAAAGACTTAGGAGACACGGGGTCTCCCAAGGTTAGCTCGACCATCCCCTACCATAACCTATCATGTGTGGTAAATATAAATGTTTTATTCTGCTTCTAAGAAACCGGCATCAGTCACCTCACCGACACCGGTCATTTCTAGCCGATATCGGTTTAAATTCCTACCTTCCCCAACTTCGCCTTTATTCACCAATCTCCTTTCCCACCACATCGCCTATATGCTCCATTGCTTTACCCGTTTTTGACTTCACTGCCCGACCCAAGGCCGCAACCAACCATCCGGCTCGACCCAAGGCCTCATCCCAACCATTCGGCCCGACTCCAAGGCCTCGTCCCAACCATTCGGCCCGACCCAAGGCCTCGCCCTACCTATTTGGCCCGACCCAAGGCCTCGACCTACCTATTTGGCCCGACCCAAGGCCTCACCCTACCTATTTGGCCCGACCCAAGGCCTCAACCTACCTATTTGGCCCGACCCAAGGCCTCGCCCCACTTATTTGGCCCGACCCAAGGCCTCAACCTACCTATTTGGCCCGACCCAAGGCCTCAACCTACCTATTTGGCCCGACCCAAGGCCTCGCCCTACCAATTGGCCCGACCCAAGGCCTCGCCCTACCTATTTGGCCCGACCCAAGGCCTCGCCCTACCAATTGGCCCGACCCAAGGCCTCAACCCACTTATTTGGCTCTCGACCCAAGGCCTCGCCCTATCAATTTGGCCCGACCAAGGCCTCACCCCTACCGTTATGGTCGACCATGGCCACCACCCAATAACTTGGCCCGACCCAAGGCCGCATCACTTCCATACCATACCCACAATTAATGTTTTATTTTATCCATCCATCATGTACCTTGTGTTCAATCGAGCTCACTGTTCATGTTTTAGCATGATTAGGGTCCTTGACTTGATCGTCAACCAGCTTTGCCCTGCACTCTAGACCGTGGACGTTTATCTCAACCAAACCAACCATTCGCATTCGAACATGCCTAAACGTTCTGTACCTCACCGTTATATACCCCGGAGCTACTTCCTATGCCTTGGATACCAGGATTATATCACCCTTGTTTGGATAAACTATCGACCTTTACCTACACATTGCTGGTTTGCTTGTCAAATCATGTACCTCGCCGCATCTATGTGCATTTCAACATGCGTCCCGCTTCCTTAGACCTACCCCACCACCTTACCATCCTCTCTACAACATATACCCTTTATCAACCCTATCCACGATTTCCCGTTCACTCAATCTCGTGATAGATTTGAGGGGGATTACCTATACCCTTAACAGAGTAACCACTTCATATTATTGTCTGTGCAACTTTACAAAACAAGCTACACGACAATAAGGGGCTAATGTAGACACCAAATTTGTGTCTTACGACCCTGTGACCCGCATCTCATCTCGTGATCTAACCTCATTACCTAAACTTTACACAATTATTTATTAATTACCTTGTAATTGATAAATCCACATCACCTTACCCGCCACCTCACTTTGCCACCTCATCATGACCTAGCCCTAACCCTAAACTAACCTAATTAAGACTCGTGACTTGGTCAGACTCACATCCATTACTAATGCCTCCTTACTCGCACCCAAAGCCGACCTTCTAGCCACTTGACCAAGCCCGCAACCCGATCTCTCGGGAGAAAACGGGGAAGGTGGGCTATTTTATTAAAAATAGCCTACTTTTTCCTTACCGATGCCGGTTCTACTCGACCGCCTCAGTTCACGTGAACCGCCATCGGTTCCTCGTAAATGGGCTTCCCAAACCAAAACAATGGATCGGAATTTCATTTTGGAGATCATCGAAGGATTGTTGAATCAAAGGAGAGTCCAAAGCGATTAGCAGAGTCCAATTTCACTTGACCAGCGAGAGACGAGTGAAGAAACCGAGAAGAGTTGGCAGACCAAGGAGATCAATGGCATCTTCGTCAAAACCGATGAAGTTACATCTTGCATGTCCTCCATTATAACATTTCTTATGCTTTTGGAATTATAGTCCTCCCAAACCCGTTTCGGATCCATTATCCAACGTACCATTGCCTTTTGTCATTCTTTTGTTTCTAACCATCCCATTTCCCAAAACTATCCAAAATCAGCCATTACAAACTCCACAACCAGCCCAGAAGATCCTAGAACCCACCGGTATCGGTTAGAAGTAACCGCCATCGGTTATAGGTAATAAAGCATCGGTTCCTTTGATCAAAACCAGGAAAACAGCCTTTCCCTACCCAATTCAGCCAAGCAATTTAATTGATATTTCTGAGTATTTTGTGTTAACTCATATCGGCAGGGCTCACCACCTTCGAAAGGAAGTTTCATATTTCCGGGTCCAAGGCAGTTCCTCATTTATTATCTAATCAAATCTTGTGGTCTTGTGTTCTTATTTGCAGTAGTCCTTCCCGGAAAAAGGAGTTCTCCGATCAACCCGATCTTTCTCTATGAGTACGCGCACATCATCTCGACATTCTCACAGGTATTCCTCCTAACCCTAACCTTATCTGTTTATAAGGAACGAAGCATTTCGAGTGAAACACATTCGTACTTAACCCTTTTCAAATTCTCTCAATTGCAATAAAAATGAACTTGCATCTCATCCTTATATAGAATTTCAAAATTTAGTGCATTTATTACTCCTCCACCTACCAACAATCCTCTCATTAAGTGACCATTTTCATTATTTCCATATGGTACATCTTCACGCCCAAGCTATAACCTTCTAGTGCACCCTTCTACCTTTTGGCTACGGAATTCTCTTCAGTGCGCTTCCATACACCTAAGTACCTCATCATTGTGCCTTCCATTAGTAGTCTTTCTAGTCCCTACTTACCTTGTGTTATACTTGTTTCTTCATTCCTCTCTCTATGGCCCCTATGTCTAGAAGTAATCTCTCTTGTTTTTCAATTCTCCACCCTTGAATATCACCCATAGATAGTTCCTTTCATGACCTAGCCCACACTAAGGGTATGTGCAGTCCTCTGCACATAAAAATTATTCAAATAGTAATTAGCTTCTGGCGTGTAAACGTGCTTATTACACAAACACACCAACTGAATTGACAAAACATAGTGACAAAGAAGGAAACACATTAAGGGAATGCAGAATTGAAAACCTAATCTAAATGGCAATATTGCCTTATTACAAACACCAAGAAGACTTATTTATAGTAGGGCTTCATCCTACTCCCGTTGAAGTAACCAAGTAACTATATTCCATCAAGTGCCTCTAACTAACAAGCGCCTGATTCGAGTATGTGAGTGATAACATATGACCCCAACCAATGTACCTTGAGTTTACCTAGATGGTGCAAAAACTTAGAATCATAAAGGAGCACCATTTGTCCTATCTCCAACTTTTTATCCCTGATGTGCCTATCATGCCATGCTTTTTGCCTGGCCTTCTCTTGTTTTTGACTCCAACGTGTTATGGCTCATCACTCATCCAACTTGATTAAATTTTCAATGTGTTCTTCTAATGATTTCTCATCAACAAGACCTCTAGTGTGCAATACGCAAAGAAGGTAACATAAATTCCATAGGAAGAATTACTTTTGTGCTAAACACTAACTGAAATGGTGTGTATTTGTTCAACCTTTTATATGTTGTCCGATATGCCTAAAGTAATACAGATAATTTATCATCCCAATCCTTTCTTCCAACATCACAAATTTTTGTCAATGTCTGGCTCAAAATTTTGTTGAAATCCTCAGTAGTTCCATTTTCCTAAGGATGATAGGGTGTAGTCTTATGGTGTGCAATCATGAATTCATCTAATAGAATTTTGATTGTCTCATTAAGAAAATGTGTGCCCCTATCACTAGTCAAACAAGGACATCCATACCTTGTAATAATATTTTCCTAAAGAAACCTAGCTATTGTGGCCATTGTACAATCCTTTGTAGGTATTGCTTCTTCCCACCTTGTCAAATAATATGTGCAAGTTATGATGTAACGTGATCCATTTCTATGCACAACTGGTGAAATAGGACCCACAAAATATATAGCCCATTTCTCAAATGGTTCTACACTAGTAATGGGTCTTAGAGGCATTTCATCTCATTGACTGGTTTCCCAAGAAGTTGATAATGATCGCAAGCCTTACAAAATTCCTTACAATCTTTGTACATGGTATCCCACCATAATCCAATAAGTAGAATCTTGCATGCAGTGGAATCACTGACATAGTGGCCACCTAAAATACCTTCATGATCTTCTTCCATAATATCTATGTGCTCATGTTCCAATACACAACGGCATAGTACTTCATCTCGGCCTAACTTGTGTAGGTCACCACTGATTAACATATAGGGGCTGCACATATGGCAAGTTGTTTCTTCTCCAAGGATTTCATTCCTTCTGGTGTCATCCCTATTCGTAGAAAGACAACAATGTCCTCTAGTTCTAATGGCACTCGTTGTAACCTATATAACTATGCATCTGGCATGGTATCCTCAATTGCATGTGCTTCTTCTCCTAAATGTATTCTTGATAGATGGTCTAGTCCAAAATTACTTTTCCCTGGTTTTACCAAAACTGTGAAATCAAATTCTTGAAATAAGAGCACCCATCGACATATGCACCCTTGTAAAATAGGCTTGTTTACCAAATAATTCAATGCCATGTGATCTGTATAAAATATGAATGGTGTAGCTAGTAGGTACTAACGGAATTTATGTAGTATATAGATCATTGACAAAGATTCATGCTCTATAGTTTTCTAATATTGTTATGCAGGAGTTAACTTTATACTAGTAAAATAGATAGGATGATCTACAATACCTTCTCAGGTTGAGCCAACATCGTGCCAATGGCCATGCCAGAGGCGTCAAAATTTACAAGAAAGGGTTGGTCCAATGAAGGAAAACACGAGAATAGGTGCGGTAGTAATTTTTTCCTTTAATTTCTCGAATGCATGCTTACATGGTTCTCCCAGTAGAACATACCTTTCCCTTTTAGTAACTCCTCCAACGGTGTAGAAACTTTGGCATATCCTTTGATAAACTTTTTGTAATATCATGTATGACCCAAAAATCCACACACCTCACTCGATCGATAGGATCCCTTAGGCCTATAATGACTACAACCTTGGCTAGATCAACCAACAAACCTTCCTCTGATTATGTGTCCTAGCAATATCCCAAATAGTGTAGCAAATATGCGCTTCTTCCTGTTCAAGGAGATACTCAACTATCTACATCCTTCAAACATTAAGTGAAAATTGTCACAAAAATCCTTAACTAATCCATACACCATCCAATCATCTAAATATACCTGTAAGAAGTTGTGAATAAATTCCTTGAAAGCTTGAACAACTATACACGAAAATATAGCAGGCACATTTTTTAGACCAAAAGGCATTACAATATAAGCAAAGCTACCCCATTCAATAGTAAGTGTAGTCTTTTCCTGATCCTCTGGGTAATCCAAACTTGATGATACCCAGAGAACCCATCTGTAAACGTATAGATTTCACACCCTACAACACTTTCTAGTATTTCTTCAGAGAATGGTGTAGGAAAGGGATCAGTCACACATGCAGCATTCAGCTCCCTGTAGTCTACACAAATCCTGATCCATCCATCCTTCTTGATACTAATCACCATTGGAATAACCCATTCTGACTCATCAAGGGGCTTGATAATTCCATCAACATTTTTTCAATCTCTTCTTTGACCTTTTCATGCAAGTTTGGGTTCATCCTTTAGGGTATCTTTCTAACTGGGCACGCACCCTCTTTAAGCTTTATCTTCATCTCCCCAAACAATTCATGCATGCCTTTAAGTTCATGGTACCCCATAGGGAATAAGTCTTGATAATCCCTTAGTAACTCCATGATTTTTTTCACTTTAGATTCTAACCAATAGTCCCCAATTATGGCTTCCTTAGGCTCGGTCTCGATCTAATATTCACCCTCTTTGTCTTCATAGGTTCATGATAGGCGTGCATGGTCATATCTACACTATCTAATACCTCGCGCCTACCTATTGAATGGTTTACATCTAGATTTTCTACTTCCTCGTCATCCACTAAGTAGACCATTTTTCCTTTTTCCTTCTCAAGGCAAGCACGTTGAAGTAGTGTTGCATCAACCTTTGTTTCTTCAACAGATGCGCTCCTGAGTCTCCTTCATCCAATAACTCCTGAAGGAGTTCTTCAACCTTAGCACTATCTCCCATAGTTAAGTGCTTTATGACTTTCAATGCTTCTTCCACTAAAGGATTTGTAGAGAAGAATTCAAATGTCTAGGTCATTCCTGTAATTAAATCCTGCCAATTTCTAGTCTCTCTATGGAGTTTTGCATATACATACCAAGCACACACGCATCCTTGTAAAGTGGAATAAAACTTGTGCACCCATAGTGAAGGTGGTAAAGCTTCCTACCCCTCTATCTAAAGTCTCTCACACTTCTGAATGTGGTGCTAAACAAGTTGATTACCATGATAAGTGTAGATTTGAGTAGGTGCATTTCTCCTGAAGAACCTAGTAGCAAGAGAAATCCTAATTTCATTCCATCCTACAAGATTATCCTTGTGGGCCACCCACCAGCGTGTTATTATCCCATGTAGTGTATATGCTAGCATATTTCTTCTTTCCAATGGGTCTATCCATTGTTCTTCCATGGCACTCAAAAATACCATAGGATCTCCTTCTTCGATGTAACAAGGTACTGATTTGTTACCTATCCTCTGACATAACTTCTGTTTCCTTCCTCTAGGAAATATGCTCTTTAATTTGCACCCTACCAACTCATAAGTTCTATGAGCCCAATTATCACAAGCAACACTTGTAGTATCGCTAATAGACTATGCATCCTCCCACTGAATTATTCCTTCTTTAGTTGGCTCAAGTATCTCTAGATCTTGGATGGCACGTACATAAATCCTATTCAGATATTCTTCACTTAAAGGCTCAACATAGGGTAAAAATTTCCATATTTTAAAGGGATAGTAACTTGCTCCTCCTTGTTTTCAAAACTAATATATCCTTTGTTGAACCGAAGATCGTATTATTTACATAGCACCAAGGACACCCCAATAGAGCTGGGAAGCTATCTGACTCTATCAGCGCTAAAACCTTAAAGTCTCTAGTAAACTTGGCTCCTTGTATGGTAATGGATGCATCCTTCAAAACTCTAATGGGAGTGGCCTTAGTCTGATTAGCCATGAACAATACATTAGAGGATGGCTGAAATGGGGCTCTCCACATTTGAACCCATGCATCTAAGGTAAGAACATTGACTTCAGTGCTTGTATCAATCATTATATTACTCAATAGCCACCCATACACAACAACATTCAGAGTGATTTCCTTGTCATAATCTAGGTTATGATGGAGAAGATTCACATGCAAGATCTGTCATCTAGTCTTAATACTTACACATGGAATGTTTCCTTTAACCAATCCCTTAAAAATGGAATGATATTTTCCTAGTGCAACATTTTACACACTTCCTTAAGTCATCTATATCAGTTTGGACCATCTATGATACTTTATTTTGCTCCATCTTCCGTGATTTCTCTTTTAAGTATTGTATCTCACCCTGAAGATTCCTAAGAACTTCCATGGTTTCCTAATAAACCTCCTTTTAATGGGTAGGATCTAGGTACCATGCATGTAGAACCTCCTCCTTAATGATGGTAGGCTTCTGCTGCAATGCTTCTCTGGCGCGTTCCGCCTCAGCGTGGGTCATGATCTTCACTTGCAACACCTCGGACTCTGCTTCCAACTTAGGCATCCATTGATTTTCAATAGTGTGTTGTATCCTAACCATACCTGCACCTTTTTTTTCTTATTTATGTTTCTTACTAAGATGCTCATACAATTCTGGGCACTCCTCATAGCTATGGTTCTTTCCACAAAAAAACATGTAATATTCTGAGGACATTCACACCTGTAGTGGTCAAGAGATCTGCATGTATAACATGTTCCATGAGGGAACTCACTTCTTCCACCACCACGACCTCATCCTCCAAATCCACCATGGTATCCTCGACCTCTGCCATGACCACCTTCAAAACGCCCTTCATTCCGATCATAGCGCACTTGATTGTGATCCCTGGTCTTGATGCTCATTCTTTCCCTTAGAGTTATCTAAAACTCTTGTCTATTGTACACCAATATATATAGCATCATGGATCTAACCAATTAGCCGGTAGTCTTCCATGTCATGAGTCATGGACCTACAGATTTTACAATAGCTTGAAACGTTCTTCCTTATCATGCATTGTAATAATGGGCAGCGGCTAGCATCATGGTTTAAATGGCATATCTCACAATCAAAGTAGCATTGAGCGCATTGATCTATGAGGAAAATATATTTTTTTGACCTTCTACTTCACAATCTATGCACCAAATCCATGTGTGTGTCTCATGTGTTGAATTTGTTGATAGTTTCTCCAACTATTTTTCCATAGCTACGATCTGTGCTTCTAAAAATGGGCTCACCCCAATATCTATGCTTCCAACTGCCTCAGTGCATAAGGATGCTTCAAGTGCTTCGTGTGGATTAGTGTATGTCTTATGTGATAATGCCCTTCTAAAAGGGGTAATTCAAACCCCAATGAACCATTATGCATGTTGTCTTGCATGTATGTCATAAGAAAGCTTAGATAACAATGTTTTAAAATGGGCATCATACTCTCTAACACTTTCAATAGTGTCTTTCTTAATATCCTTGAGTGCACTTATACTCTTCTGCTCAAACTTAGGGATGTGAAACTCTTTAAGGAATGCATATTTTAAAGTTGTATAGTCTACACAAGTCTGATCAGGGTCAAACTTTTTGTACCAATTGTGTGCACATCCTTGTAATGTAGTAGAAAATTGGCTTTCCCTACACTCATAATTCATGATTCCTTTTGCGCACCATAGTATTTCACACATATGCACATGTTTAACAACATCTTCTATGCCTCTATATTCTAGAAGATGAAGAGACATCTCCATGTAAATATTTTGGGGTTGGTGCGGGCCTTGCCCACCTGATCCAAAACCTCATGTGTTTCCCCTACCTCCAAATCCACCAGATCTACTAAAGCTAGAGCTACCTAAGCCTCCTGATCCCGAACCTATGGTGGGGTCAGACTAGAAGATGTACTTCCCTATGTCCCAATAGTAGAACTGGACTATACCATGACAGTCACGACAGATTAATACTTCTTAAAGATAGTACATACATATGTGCGCCTAAATTTTGTGCATATGATACACCCGAAAAGGTACTCCCATATAACAAAAAGTTTTTGTATTGCCATCATTGTGCCTCTTATAATACTTTCTCCTACTCTCCCACTGCTTGAATTATCTTATTGACTGAGTGATGTACTAGATGCTAGAAAACCAAATGCAAGGGAAAAGTTGTTAGGTGGATTCAGATGTGTTCCCATGGCCCAGGTTGTCTCTATTGGTGCACTTCTACATGAGGCCGAGGAGGGTTCCCTATCATGTTTTCCCAAATGGGGAGTTCTTGAGGCTCAGCTTCCACATCTTCTATGTGAACTTCAACTCCTTCCCGAACTATCTTTCTCCACAACACCATTTTCTCTACAACCTCCTGTTGCTTCTCTACCTCCCTCTTGCACGCCTCATTATACTTAAGTCACCTTTCCTCTCTCTTCCTTTCTACCACTAAGTCTACCATATTTCACCAAACCTGCTCCTACCCCTGCATGTGGTGGGGTTTAGTTATCCATCGGTTTACTCTCCAAATTCAAATTTACCATCAGGATCTTGATCGCCAAAGTGGATTTCCTTGTAGGGTAAGTGCGGGAAGTTGATGGACAATATAGGGTCATCCGTGGACATCATATTGCAAATAACAACATAATATCAACTTGTAGGGATTATTATCAATACATACACACAAAATTAGACAAAATTATATTGATATGAATCGTAGCATCCGGAATCTAGTTTCTAAAATACTAATTTTTGTAAAAAATGGGCAAGATTAGATATATTAAACACTCAAAATTCAATGACTTGGTATTTTTTTTTTTAAAACGTTGATAAGATTATAGTCCATTTGCCCACAATTTGGATGACCAAAAATTGATATATATTTTTTTCCTTTGGTGAGAAGTTATATGCCACTATCTATCTTGGGATGGATTTTATTTTGTATTTTTTTGAGTAATATTTTATTTTTTATGATTTTTTCCGTGAAAGTGGTATGAAAACATAAAGAAAACAGAGCACTTTCCGTTTGCCCGCCATAACTTCATCAAAAAATATTGAAATCAAATAATTTTTTTTTTTAACATGTATATAATTTCACCACGGTTGGGATGGTATAAGTTTTATCACATTCTAATAAGTGAAACAAATTTTACAGTCTTAAACGTAGACATAAACATTCACAGGAAAAAGTGTCTTAAAGACCTACTATTAGTAAAAAATTATAAAATGATATTTATCCTCTTCTATTCACTTTAAAATTAGTATTTCTACAAAGCTAATAGTCTCCCCTACGCAATGGTACCATTTTTATGACATAGTTTTTACTTTTGGCACGGTTCAAGTCCACGGAAGACTAAATTTGATGTTTTGATGTTTTTAATGTAAAATTCAGGATTTGATGTCCACTTAATTGTCCCCCAACTTGGTGCACTTACCCGTAGTAATTTCCCCTTAGATATCATAAAAATTGGAATTCAGCTACCTCTAGACATGAATAAGTGGAAATTGAGTACTCCAAGATATAATTGTCTAAAACACCATGGAACCACGTATCCACAACTCGAGTCCAAATCAGATCAGCATCATAAAGGGCCTCGAAAATATTCCTGCATCTAGACAAGTGTGTGATTGCTCCAATTCCACTTATTCATAGACAATCATCCACTCTTACAATTCTACTAGAAAGATAGCAAAGAAGCTATCATATAAAATGTATTACAGGTTTTGTTCCACCCACATGCATGCGTTAAACTTAGACCTAGTGTTGAAACATCATGCATATTCTTCTTCCAGATCATGTATCCACTCCTCAACACTTTCTAAGGTCAACCGATATGTCTTCATCGTGAACCATCCTAAAAACAACTGAAAAAGAGGTCCTGGCAATGGAACCAATGATACAACCTAGAATTCAACAATACAATCCTAGACGCGTTGGTACATCACTCAGCCTAGACTAAGTGCTCACCCGAAGTGTGCAAAGGTACCAAACCCCTCTTTAGGGTTACTATTATAGGATGTTTAGCATGATGAAGACTTTAATCATTCAGATCTATGGCTAATATATCTTTCTACAGTGCATATTCAGATCTAGATCTAGAACATAACAGACTTAACAAATAACCATAATGGAATCAAGCATGTAATACTGAATTATAACCATGATAACACCTTATTTCAGTCCATAATCTCCATTATATTAATTACAGTAAATACACATAAGCTTCCTTACAATCACAGTAGTATACGCTCATGCGCGTAAAAGATTTGATAGCATAATTTCACTATAACCTAGTTCTCACACGTATATATATGTTATCTCTCTCTACTACATAGTTCAATATATATTTATAAGGGTGGGGACTTTCCCTTCACCACTTATCGAATCCAAAAATAGGTCCCATGCTACTATTAGCCACGCACCATTACAAAATAGGCTTACATGCAAGAATGCTAACAATAGATCTCTCTTAGTCAACTATCAGTTCACAATTCTATCTTTAGCCTACATCCATGCAAAGTGCTTCGTAGATGATCATCCAAAAATAGCCAATGCATGACACACAAGTCTCCAATCGGTTTGAGTGCTCCACATGCTATCTCCAAAAATATATCCTCATCGTAAAAATGGCTAAGTCCCAAACATGTTTCTGTTCTTTGCACACAATCCTTTCCGATAGTTTTCGTGACTTTAAATGTGCTCTTCTTTCTCATGTAAACCTTATGTATTTTCTTCACTAAGTGCCGAGTCCGACTGATCAACAATCGGTATTAAGAGTGTATCCGAACCACCCACATTGATATAAGTCAAGGTGATTTCTTTGAGATTGGATATATACACGAAAAGATAAACTTTCATCCAAGCTAGAGGTGAGTTGATGAGTGAATTGTGTGTAGTCAAGGAAATAGTGGGAGTGTTGGGTTAAATTCATATTCTCAATAAAGATAAGTGATTTTCAGTGGGTTTTTTACCTTTTATGGTTTTCCCACTTATATCTTGTGTTCATTTTCTTTCATTGTTATAATATATCCTCTAATGCATGTTGCAATTTGATCTATCTTTTATTAATTTTCACACATAAACTATAATCTTAGGCAAGTCATTTTGGTGGATCTATAAATCCATGTAATATTTATCCATGTAGTTTCCTAACATCCTTCACTTTGATACCTAGTCAAAAATATCTAAAAATCCAAATAATCAAGAAAAAATCTAAAAAAACATCATATACCTTTTAAAATCCCAAAAAAAAAAATATTCAAAAACTTTCAAGAACATTTCAAACCAATCAAAAATCTACAAGAAAATTTAACAACCCAAAATCCTAAACATTTGCAAAAAAATATAACTCCCAAAAAAATCAACATACTTATCACAATTACATATTAACTCATAGCCTAGTGTCCATTCCAAATACCCTACAAATAAATCAATCAAATAACCTAATCCACACCCTTGTGTGTATCCTCTCTTGGGGAAATATCGAATCTCATTATACCTTTGCTTTAGGGAAATGATCCAATCACTCTCAAATCATCTTATCATTCAATTATCACAATGAAACACATTAGGGACAAAGTTAAATGTCTTTATCTCGAGTTATGTTCCATTGATACTTTTAAAGTTAGTTGTTTGACCAATTGTAAGTTTATTGTTTGTTATATTGGTTCATTTATAGCCATGGTACATACATTTACGTTATACATTGGATTTGTTTTTACTTTTTTGTTTATTTTGTGTGTGTGTGTCTATGCATTTTTTTACACACATAATGGGTTTATCATCATGGTTATTTAATAATTATGGTGTCAAATCTATTATGAAACAACAAAATAGGTTTCTCTAAATGACAACATTTGAATGGAAGCTCAAACTACAACAAATTTAATCATATCATCTACTCAATCGCATACCCACCCACCCTTCTATTAAACCCTTCTTCTACATCGTAATTCGCATCCCAAATCCCTAATTTTGGCCTTTGACCCTCTGTTTCTCATTTTTGAGACCATTTTTCATGCGGCCATCTCTTATTCTTCCTATCAAGAGGTTTTCCACAGCTTTTTCGCATCACCCATCCGCTCAGGGGCACTCCTTGGCACAATTTAGCTTCGCTAGATCATCTAAATGCTTCTTTGGGGTAAATCAAGCAATATATAACCCTCCTTTCTCATCCATTCACTAATCTACAACGTGTCTCCTATCTTTAAAATGATATTACTTTGTAATAACACTTTAAAGAGGGGAAAATGTAGGCACCCCAAATATACCCATTACACTTTATAACATCCAAAAATAATACTAAATCCTTTATTCACCCATATCCTACTACTAGAATTAATTTAATTAATTCTATTATAATCACTTTACATTATACACTATACACCGATTTGGCTAATTTAATTATCTATTTAAATTAAAATAATCAATTATCTATTAATCTTCCACTCATCTCCACTTCACTATCTAACTCGCTCAAATTGAAATTTTCACTCCACTTAGTTCTAGAATTCTAAAAACATGGAAGAAAATATTCGAGTACAACCAACATTGGAATAAAATCAAAGAGCCAACCAATTAGAAATAAATCCTCTTAATTTCTCATTCAAATATCTAACCGCAAAAACAAGTCAACCATGCTAAATAAGGAAATTGAAATCAATAGCTTACAACTTAATGAATTCAATCTTCCTCAATCGATGACTTCTATTGCATTTATAAATAAGAATCTCCATTCTTCTCAACCTATCGTTTGAAGATTGGATGATTTTAAATGTTACTCTTCCAAAATATTATTTGAACTCACTTAAGTACACCTTTATGCTTCCTAATCCATCATTCAATCACCATCCAATCCATAATTTTCTCATAGTTGTGTTTCTCCCTTTCATTTGGAGTTTTTGGAGAAACCACATATCAAAGCAATCAAAGAAGCATTTTTAAGTTCATAAAGGACCCAACAAGATTTTTTCTTTAGCTAGTCCAATTCAAGGTGGCAAGAATCTTGTCAATAAGGTTTGTTGTTTGTTTTGTTATCAATACTTTCTCATTTTTGAGATTTATCTTGTACATAGATAGAGAGATTTATTTTGAGGATGGTTGGTATCATTATCCAAATATCTCTCCTAGTGATTTGGATAACTTGCATACACATCCTGCTCCCCTTCACATTCTTTTATCTCCTTCCATTTTCCCTTGTGTACCTTCCTCTTGCGTGCTCACTTTCTCTCCTATCCCAACGTGCACTGCTTGTGCGCACCTTTGCAAACTTACCTTCTAATCAGCTAAGTCCTTGACATTCCTCTTACACACATTTCCCACGCCCCTCTTCACCTCTTTCTTCCATTTCTCCTTTGCACCCACACTCCATGTGTTCACCTTCTTTCTAGTCAGCTCGGTGCATCTCCAAAAGTTAAATCCCAAGGGTAGGCTCAAATGAGCGCCAAGCTTCCATGCGTCCAGAGCCCCAAAATTTGGTCATTGAAAAGTCTTCGACTTAGCGGAGGGTGCCAAGTGTCTTAACAACACACATTCAAAAGTGGGATCCAGGCCAAAGACTCAAACTTGTGCCAGCCCTCCATGTAGAAAATGGTCAATAGAGGTCAAAACCAAAAGCAAAAGTGGGCCTAAAAATGACTAAGTATAGAGAACCAACGAAGCCTCCACATGGATCAATGACGCAATATCAAAAGGAAAGTCTAGAGGTAGTCCCCAAAGAAGCGTGGCCTTCCACGTGTCCCTAGTCCAAAAAAGGGACAGAGTCGAGGGTTGAATAGTCAAATGAGAGCGAGACCGGTGTAGAGTGTCAAGTGTTAGCACAATGTTGTTTCAAATATAAAATTTAGGGCGGGTTTCCAAACAAGTGCCAAGTTGCCACGTGTCTAAGGTCAGAATTTTGGCCCGCCAAGAAAAGAGACTTAGGAAAAATACAAAGGATCCCAAGGAGGCCGCCACGTGGACCTTGTATGGACAAAACTCTTCCTCCTACACGCCCAAATATTCAAATGAGCATATCTTTTGGCTCAGTGCTTGAAATCTAAAAAATCTGGCACCGTTGGAAAGATCTCGGCCTCATCTACACCTTGGAGATCTAAAACTTTAATTTTGGAGAGATTAGGTAGGGAGAAAATGGGAAAATGTCTATCAGGCCATTAACGTAGAATCAGATTTCTTCAACCACCAGATCTCATATGATTCGTTCCATTGTTCCTCCTCCTTTGAGGTGCCGAACAAATAATTGATGTACACAATGATTTGGGGGAAACATTGATGATGTTGGTTAAGATTCGACTTAATTTTCTCACTTATCTCTCTCTCCTTCTTTCCTCTAGGATGAATCTATAAAGACAGGGTTGGGGTTCATTATAATGGTTGGACACTCTGGATCCTTACGCATGTTGCTAAGGACTCCATATTTTTGTATTTTGAGTTGTAGACCTCCATGTTTGGCTCTTGCATGTGGATATCGGCCTCCTTATCATTGTAATAGTTTTGTGCATTCTTGGAAGTAATAGAAGCATCATTTTGTGACTATTCTCTATCCTAATGTGTTTGCATTCCTTCTTCTTGCCTCTTCTCTTGCATTGTGTATTGTTGTGCTACTTTAGGTCCCCTACAGTTCCATATTTGGTTGTGTTCCATGAGAACGATTTGGTGAACGCGTGTTTTGTTGTGTTACTCATGCCTAGCCTCCTTTCACACATCCCCTATCATTCTCACTCAAAATAGATAGTGTTCACCCCTCTTTTCTGGTGCTATCACCTTTTAGTGTAGTTTTCTTCATGTTATCCTTCTTTCCCCTGGTCCTTGGCATTCTTAGCTTAGTTTCCCCTTTCAACACTAGGAGTAGCAGTAGCAGTAGAAATAGATAGAGGAACCAGCCTTCTCTGGAGATCCATCCCAAGTGCATAAGGTCCCACAACTTGGGGATGGTTCCATTGTGGTCTCAAACACCTTAGTTGTTTTGAAATCGAGACGCGAGTGCACGTTTGAGCAACAAACAGCAGCACACACACCTGGATGGGACTGCATTGAAAGTTCAAATTTCATATCTCTAAGTTGGTGTGTGAACTTAGTGTTTCAGCCTTTAGAGGCTCATTTCAAACACATCTAGTGACTCCCAATATTTTAAGATCTCTTTTTGGAAGTCCTGAGCACCTTTTCATGAGAAGAGTACACATAAGAAGAAGTACAACAACTGAATACTCATTTGAATAAATACAGATATCCCTGAGAAAAATTTGTTCCATAAAACTCACGCATGCATCTCTATCTCTAGTGTGCCACACCCATTCAACTCCTCCTGAAAATAGACAACCTATGTGCCCTATAATGGCGCATCAGCCACCTCCTCCATTAAGAAGCTTTGCAAACTTTGATGGAGGGAGTCCCTTACTCCTGGTCATGCAACATGATATCCCAAATGGCACACTCAAGAGTATCCCTTACTTTACTAGTGAGAATCAAGTCACCCCTCAGGAGCATATCTAGGATGTGGAAAATGTGTGTTCACTCTATCTGATCACACATAATGATGTAGCAGTTAGGCTGCTTATAGCCTCTTTCAAAGGTAAAGCACTTCAATGGTACCGAGGCTTGAGACTTGGATCTATCACCACCTGGGATGAGCTGGGAACAACTCTATGTGTTATTTTGAAGAAAATTAGATCACCTATCTTTGGTGGAGCAACTGACAATAATAAAGAGGGTGCCCAATGAGAAGATGACTGATTTCAACATCAGATTTCAGAAGACTTGGGGACATAATCCTCTTATGGTAAGACCTATAGCCCAACATGTTATCCATTATTATCTGAAGGCACTCAATAGTGATATTTCAGTTATGATCTAATCTATGGGAGGTAGGACTCTACCAGCTACTTATAACATTACAAGTAAGGGCAAAAATAGTCTCATTCAAGTGGGAAAGTTGGCTCCTAGACCGCCCATGCCCTGGTTCCCATAAATGTTGCAAGAACCCCAACCTTCTATAGCCTCTATTCCTACTCCTGAGAAAAGTGTGCAACCATTTGCTTCAACATCCTATTCTCCATCACAGCAAAAGGAAGATGAAGAATTGAAGGCCTTGATCAAAAATTTATCAAACAAGGTCATATCATTAGAAAAGCAACAAGCACAAGCACAAGCATAGAATGTATTTCCAATCAAATGCATTCCAATCAGCCTTGGTGGAACCAATACAAAAATAAAAGATACACACCCAACCAAGTAGAATGATAGATGGCATCCTAATGCACATCTACCCTTACAAGTTATCCATCCCACACCTTCTCTCCCAACACCCAGCGCAAGAATCCAAGTGCTCATTCCAGTTCGAACAACTTGGCACAAGAATCAGAGTGGTGCTTCCCTTGCAAAATTCCTCATAGTCAATACCATTGTGCTAATGTTACATGCACCCAAGCCTTCATGATCTAGAATGCTTCATCTTGTGAGCCTTCAACAAGTGCCCATGAAGCAAATAATCTAGAAGGGCCAAAAGTTCCCTCAGATTCCAATTTGATGTTCTTTGGCACAGATGACTTATGTGTAATCAACCAAGCTATAGAAGATACAAACAGACACACGCCCAAGTTGCAGACAACACAAGATATAAGAAAATAATATTAGAGTCAGGCACGTAGGTCACAGTCCCAACAATACAAGTAGATATTCATAAGAAAAAAGAATCAAACAATACCTCTTATAGCAAAAGTGTTCAAATCCCTATGTAGGAGGTCCCACATAAAGCTTCCTTTAAAGCATGTGCCCATCCTTTAGTAGGCCAAGCTCTCGCTCTAGCTAAAATTTAGGATTCCACGTGTGTGAAAATAAAAAGGGATGTTGTTCCCCAAATGCACAAGGTAAGAGGGCTTTTTTCAACATTGTTGACCAAATGAAGAAAACAAACATAAACGTCACAATGTGGGATGCCCTGACCATTCCATCTCAGTGGGATCTGTCAGCATGCGATCCTCTGAAGCTCGCACAACTTCCGCACGCTAACCCGGTTATGTAGAAGCCACACGCTTCTATCAAAATATGCCAAGAAGAGGAGAAACAAGTAAGTAAAATTGATAAAACCCCACCCTTATATATTTCCTTGATTATAGACAAACACCTAGTGTATAACTGCTTGATTGACTCAGGTGTTAGTACTTTTGTTATGCCTAAGAAGATAGATAATGTCTTAGGTATGAAATATAGCCATTTGTCTAAAGGGGTCCTACAAATTGATGGCTCAATTGTAACAACATTAAGAGTCATCAAGGATCTTGAGTTAACCCTCCATGCATGTCCAAGCCTGAAAATTACTCAAGATGTGTCAATTATTGACCTGCCTCCTTTGTTTTCCCTATGTCTATCAAGAGAATTTATTGCTAAAGTGGGTGGTTACTTGTCTTCTGATTGGTCTCATATGTTACTCAAGACAAGGTATGGTACCCAATTTACCATACAAGCTGAGCCTATATTTTCTTATCATGTAGAGCCATATGTCCCATCCCCTCTCCAAGCCAATTGTCTTATCTAAGAAGAACAAGTTTCAGTTCTTGAAGAGAAGTCTCTTCCACCCTTTGTTCTAGACCTAGTACTTGATGAATGGGCAGAGAGGCATCACAAATTTGATCCCTATGCTAAAGAACTAGAAGCCTATGAAACTGGGCTTGGTACTTATTGCATTCTAGAAGAATATGTTATGCTTCCATGCGCACTCATAGGAGACAAAGTTCAAACTAGTCTATGGAAGTTATACTTTGATGGATCCAAGAAGAAGAAATGGCATAGGAGAAGTAGTGTTTCTCATTTCCCCTAAGGATGAGAAATTCTTCTTCGTGCATAGGCTTGTAGTTTGCATGTTCTAACAATGTGGCATAATATGAAGCACTAGTGCATGGCTTTCTTATTGCTGAAAAGAAGAAAATTAAAGTGTTGCAGATCTTTGGGGACATAGAATTGGTCATCCACCAGGTCACCAACAAATTCCAGACAAAGAATAAGCTTCTTAAAGCTTATAAACATAGATTTTGGGACCTACTTGAGAGCTTTGATGCCCTTAATCTGTAGGTAGTTCCACACAGAATGAACAAAGAAGCTGACCAAATGGCTACGCTCGGTTCACAATTTTCTCCTGCTGAGGACTTTGTCAAAGGAAACACTCAGCACATTAAGATGGTAATCAGACCATCCATTCAGATAATAACACTAGCTGGCAAGTGTTTGATAAGTGACATGCAGATCATCTAATTTATCTAGAATGAAGCTGAATTTTCATCAAGTATGCAAGCTGACTTGCATGACATCTATGGTGACCAAGTAATACAACTAAAGAAAAATAATTTGCCTAAAGGTTTGGTCACCTTAGAAAAAATTTATCCCTGATGATGAGTTCAAGGGTGAGGAAAGATACATGCAAGATGCACAACAAGATTGCTCTCCCATTACTATTGCATGCGGAAAGGAAGCTGCATGCTCACAGAGACTTATGCACATGAGGAAAAATAGGCCTTCATCTCTCTCTACCAAAAATACAGTGACATTTTCTCATGGGAGTATGAAGACCTCAAAGGTTTTGATCCAAGTGTTTCTCAACACTCCATTGACCTTGATCCTGGCATAAAGCCCGTTAGACGAAACATCGGCCAATCAATCCAAAGATAGAGCCCTCATGAGAAAGAAACTATCAAAACATTAAGGCAAAAATTATCTTTCCTATCAAATACTCTACCTTGGTCGCAAATCTGGTTCTAGTACGTAAGAAGAATGGTGAAATCAGACTTTGTGTTGATTTTAGATATTTTAATAAGGCATCTCTAAAGGATCACTATCCTTTGCCTTCAATGGAGCAGATTCTACAAACCGTGTTGGCGCACGCAAAGGTTATCCATGCTAGATGGGTATTCGGGTTATAACTATATCCTGGTCAAGGAAGAGGATCAATTCAAAACAAGAAGGGCAAAAAATAGTCTCATTCAAGGGGAAAGCATACCTAGACCGCCCATGCCTTGGTTTGTTCCCATAAATGTTGCAAGAACCCCAATGAATATAGCCTCTCAAATTCCTACTCCGAGAAAAGTGTGCAACCATTTGCCTCAACATCCTATTCTCCATCACAAAAAAAGGAAGATGAAGAATTGAAGGCCTTGATCATAAATTTATCAAACAAGGTCATATCATTAGAAAAGCAAGCACAAAGAGGTAATTCCAATCAGCCTTGGAAGGAACCAATACAAAAGTGCTCGAAAAAAGATACACACTTCCTTGAAAGAGAATGATAGATGGCATCCTAATGCACATCTACCCTTACAAGTTGTCCATCCCACACCTTCTCTATGCCAAGTATGAATCCAAGTGCTCATTCCAAGAACAACTTAGAAGGCATAAGAAAGTGGTGCTTACAAGATCTTGCAAAATTCCTCATAGTCGGTACCATTGTGCTAATGTTGCATGCACCCAAGCCTTCATGATCTAGAATGCTTCATCTTGTGAGCCTTCAAAAGTGCCTATGAAGCAAATAATCAGAAGGGCCAAAAGTTCCAAGTGGCCTTCATTCCAATTTGATGTTCTTTGGCAAGATTACTTATGTGTAATCAACCAAGCCATAGAAGATACAAACAGATCACGCCCTAGGTTCAGGACATGACAACACAAGATATAAGAAAATAATATTAGAGTCGGGAACGTAGGTCACAGATCTCCCAACATATCAATACAAGTAGATATTCATGTCACAAGAAATAAGAATAAAACAATACCTCCTATGAAAAAGTGTTCAAATCCCTATGTAAGAGGTCTGCCACATAAAGCTTCGTTTGAAGTAGCATGTGCCCATCCTTTAGTAGGCCAAGCCTCTGCTCTAGCTAAAATTTAGGATTCCACGTGTGAACAGTCAAAAAGGGATGTTGTTCCCCAAATGCACATGAGGTAAGAGGGATTTTTTTCAACATTGTTGACCAAATGAAGAAAACAAACATAAACGTGACAATGTGGGATGCCCTGACCATTCCATCTCGGCAGGATCTGTCAGTAGCGCGATTTGCATTGAAGATGGACAACTTCCGCACACTAACCCTTGTATGTCACACTGTTAAGGTTCTATCAAAATATGCCAAGAAGAGGAGAAAAAAAGTAAGTAAAATTGATAAAACTCCACCCTTATATATTTCCTTGATTATAGACAAACACCTAGTGTATAATTGCTTGATTGACTCGAGGTGTTAGTACTTTTGTTATGCCTAAAAGATAGATAATGTCTTAGATATGAAATATAGCCATTTGTCTAAAGGGGTCCTAAAAATTGATGGCTCAATTGTAACAACATTAAGAGTCATCAAGGATCTTGAGTTAACCCTCCATGCATGTCCAAGCCTAAAAATTACTTAAGATGCATCAATTATTGACTGCCTCCTTTGCTTTTCCCTATGTCTATCAAGAGAATTTATTGCTAAAGTGGGTGGTTACTTGTCTTTGATTGGTCTCATATGTTATTCAAGACAAGGTATAGTACCCAATTTACCATACAACCTGAGCCTATATTTTCTTATCATGTAGAGCCATATGTCCCATCCCCTCTCCAAAAATTGTCTTATCTAGAAAGACAAGTTTTTCAGTTCTTGAAGATTAAGTCTCTTCCACCCTTTGTTCTATTGGACCTAGACTTGATGAATGGGCAAAGAGAGGCATCACAAATTTGATCCCTATGCTAAAGAACTAAAAGCCTATGAATCGGGCTTGGTACTTATCGTGATTCTAGAAGAATATGTTATGCTTCCATGCGCAATCATAGAGACAAAGTTCAAACTAGTCTATGGAAGTTATACTTTGATGGATCCTTACAAGAAGAAATGGCATAGAGAGAAGTAGTGTTTCTCATTTCCCCTAAGGAATATAAATTCTTCTTCGTGCATAGGCTGTAGTTTGCATGTTCTAACAATGTGGCATAATATGAAGCACTAGTGCATGGCTTTCTTATCATCGAAAAGAAGAAAATTAAAGTGTTGCAGATCTTTGGGGACATCCAGAACTGGTCATCCACCAGTGTCACCAATAGATATGGACAAAGATAAGAATTCTTAAAGCTTATAAACATAGATTTTGGGACCTACTTGAGATCTGATGCCCTTTAATCTCAGGTAGTTCCATTAATGAAAGGAGAAGTCGACCAAATGGCTACGCTCGGTTCACAATTTTCTAATGATGAGGACTTTGTCAAAGGAAACAATCATCACATTAAGATGGTAATCGACCATCCATTCCAGATAATAACACTTCATCGGCAAGTGTTTGAAGATGACATGCGCAGATCATCTAATTTATCTAGAATGAAGCTGAAATTTCATCAAGTATGAAAGGACTTGCATGACATCTATGGTGACCAAGTAATGCTAAAGAAAAAATAATTTGCCTGAAGGTTTGGTCACCTTAGAGAAAAAATTTATCACGATGATGAGTTCAAGGGTGAGGAAAGATACATGCAAGATGCACAACAAGATTGCTCTCCCATTACTAGAAAGCGGAAAGGATCCGCTGCTCAGTCATCTAGTACTTATGCATGCACATGAGGAAAAAAGGCCTTCATCTCTCTCTACCAAAAATACTAGATGTGACATTTTCTCATGGGAGTATGAAGACCGCAAAGGTTTTAAAAGTGTTTCTCAACACTCCATTGACCTTGATCTGGCATAAATACAGTTTAGACAGAAACATCGGCCCGATCAATCCAAATAGAGCCCTCATGAGAAAGGAACTATCAAAACTCATTGAGGCAAAATTATCTTTCCTATCAAATACTCTACCTGGGTCACAAATCTGGTTCTAGTACGCAAGAAGAATGGTGAAATCAGACTTTGTGTTGATTTTAGATATTTTAATAAGGCATCTCTAAATGATCATTATCCTTTGCCTTCAATGGAGTAGATTCTACAAACGTGGCTGGCACGCAAAGGTTATCCATGCTAGATGGGTATTCGGGTTTAACTATATCCTGGTCAAGGAAGAGGATCAATTCAAAACAGCATTTACAACCAAGTGGGGAACATATGCGTACCATAAAATGCCCTTTGGTCTGTCAAATGCAAGCATAACATTTCAGTGCACCTATGGATATTACCTTCAAAGGTTACATCAATGAGTTCATCTTGGTTTACCTTGATGATATAACTATCTTCTCAAAGTAAGAGCATGGATCACATGGTGCACCTAGAAAAGGTCTTTGAGAGATGCAGAGAATTTGGGGTATCTCTTAACCCAAGAAGTGCAATTTTACGGTGGCTCAGGGAAGCTCTTGGGCCATGTAGTTTCAAAGGATGGCATTACGATTGATCCTAAGTGTGTTTCAGCCATCCTAGCCCTTTCCCTACCGGTGCACAAAAAGGCCTTACAATCCTTCCTTGGCAAGATTAACTTTGTTAGGTGTTTTATCCCTAACTTTGTGGGAATGGTTCGCCCATCACCCTTATGCTCAAGAAGGACATAGCCTTCAGATGGAAAATAGAGAAGGAAGAGAAAGATTCAACAAGATCAAGAAGGAGATTGCTTGTGTGCCAACACTCATCAATCTAGATTACTCAAAGGATTTCATCCTTTATGCTTATGGTGTTGATGTAAGCATTGTTGTTGTCCTAACATAGGAAAATGAACAAGGGCTGGAACAACCAGTGGCCTTCTTCAGCTAGATGCTGAAGGATTATGAATTGAAATATAGTCACACGAGAGAAGTAGGTCTTTGCTATCATGCATGCGCGCTTTATAAATTCAAGAGCATGCTCACTAAAAATCACATAAAGGTATTATTCTCCCACTCATCTATCATAGACTTCATCATGGGAGCATAAATTAGTGAGAAGAGAGCGAGATGGGTGAAAAAATCATGGAATATGATGTGACTATTAAGGCCACAAAGTTGGTAAGAGGCAATGCACTCTGCAAGCAGATTTCGAAGATGTGCAGAGTGAACCTGAGGCTTCATTATTTCTAAATGAAGACTTCCCACATGTAGAACATGAATAGAATATAGACCCCGATGTGTGTGACTAGATGAAGGACATGATCACATTCCTTTCCGAGGGTGCATACCCTCCTAGTTTGAACAAAGAAAAGAGAAGGCATCTAAGGTTACAATCCATCCCTTATGTTTTGATTGATGGAATTCTCTTCAAAAGAAATCTAGATGGCATGTTGTTAAGATGTATCAATGACGCGTAGACTAAACAAGTGTTAGCATAATTTCACGATGGATTCTCTGGTGGACACTTCTTTGCCAAAACTACAGTAATGAAGATCATAATGGTAGGTATCTTTTGGCCTACCTTGTTTGCAGATGCACATAGGTGGGTCACAAAATGCAAGGAGTGTGCTTTCTTTACAGGAAAGAAAATATTGGCAGCACTTCCCCTCCGACCAATCCAAGCAGATCAGCCTTTTGTGTAATGGGGTCTCAAACTTCATAGGCATGATCAATCTACCTTCAAGCGCTAGACATAAGTGGGTGCTGACAGCTACAAATTACTTCACCAGATGGAAAAAAGTTGTCACGCTTATGGAATCAATTGAGGTAGTCATCATTTACTTTATCGAAGGTTTAGTCACAAGGTTTGGCATTCCTCAAACCATTATCTCTGATAATGCAAAGGCCTTCCTTGGTGCTAAAATGACTGATTGGGCTTTAAGTCTGGGAATTTACCTAAAACCCTCTTCCAACTATTACTCTCAGGAAACGGTCTATCATAATCAATAAAACAAGAACATGATCAGAATCATGAAGCGCACAATGAACATCAACCAAAGACAGTGGCATACAAAGGTCTTGCATGCACTCTGGGCAGATAGAATCACAGTCAAAAAGGCAATAGGAACTTTGCCTTACAAGCTTTTCTATGGCAAGGAGGCTACCCTTCCTTTGACACTAGAACTAAATTCATTAGCGCTTGCCCAACAACTAGAATTTGAGGGCACGTGGATTAGAGAGAAATTAGGATGGTAGAGTTGGTTCATCTTGAAGAACTCAAAAACTCTACCATGATCAAGCTAGAACAACATCAACAAGCAACAAAGAAATGGTTTGAAAAGGCTAGGCCTCAAGCTTTCAAAGTTGGGGACTTAGTTCTAAAATGGGATGCTAACAAAGCTAAACCAGGTGCCATTCAAATTTTGATGCACTTTAGAGTGGCCCATACATCATCAAGTCTTGCAAAGAAGCTAACTCTTTCGAGTTAACTCATCCGGATGGAAGCGCACTGCAAATCCTAGTAAACAAGATTTATCTCAAACCCTTCCATTAGGTTTACTACATCATGTTGTATATATTAAGTAGTTTCAATTCCTCTAAGTGTGCTCCGCATGCATTGTTTGTTTGTACATAGTTCTTTCCCCTCGCATGCTTCCTACGTGCTCTTTTGTTACTTCCAGAATGTAGAGCTTCTCTCAGCAGTTGAGAGATTTAGAATAGAGTGCAGACATGATTTTCAAGTGATTACAAGGGCATTTTTATGATTGAACAAGTGGACTCCATGCCCAATGGATGCTTCAGGCTACTGATCTCTTTCATCTAGCAAGTAGATGGCCCCGAAAGTCACCAAAATTGTTATCTAAATAGATCTCCTAGTGATTTGGATAACTTGCATACACATCCTGCTCCCCTTCGCATTCTTCTATCTCCTTCCATTTTCCCCTATGCACCTTCCTCGTGCGCACTCGCTTTCTCTCCTATCCCATCATGCACTCCTTGCGCGCACCTCTATAGACTTACCTTCCAATCAGCTAAGTACCTGGCATTCCTCTTATGTGTATCACATGCGCGCCCCTCTTCACCACTTTCTTCCATTTCTCCTTTTCACCCACACTCCATGTGTTCACCTTCTTTCTAGTTAGCTTGGCACATCTCCAAAATTTGAATCCTGGGGTAGGCTCGGGACGAGCACCAAGCTTCCACACATCTAGATCCCCAAAAGTTTCATTGGCCATTGAAAAGTCTTCAACTTAGCGAGAGGGTGTCAAGTGTCTTAACGACGCACATTCAAAAGTAGGATCCAAACCAAAGACTCAAAATTGTGCCACTTCTCCCATGTAGCAAATGATCAATAGAGGTCAAAACCAAAACCAAAAGTGTGCCTAACAACGACTAATTATAGAGAACCAGTGGAAGCCTCCTCGTGGATTAACGATGAAAATATCGAAGGAAAGTCTAGAGGTGTTGTCCACTCAAAATTCCCCTGCTCTTAAGAAAGTGAAAATTTAAAATTTTGAGTTTAAGTGTCTTTTCTGTTGTGCTGATAATGTGAAAAGCCAAAGAAATTGAGAAAATATGCGTTTTTGGGTCATTTTGTGTGTTTTTCGGGCCTGTCGGACATTTTTGTCCCGCGTGTCCCAAGTTCAATTGGGCCCTCTGTTCCCCGATCGGCCGGTTCACCCGAAGTCTGTTCTTTTCGGGCCCGTCGGAACTTTTTGTCCCAAATGTCCCAAGTTCACCCGGACCAATTGTTCCATTTTCATCCGATTCGGCCGAGCCGCGTACTTCACTTCTTTTGTCCCAAATGTCCCAAGTTCGCCTGGACCAATTGTTCCATTTTCATCCGATTCAGCCGAGCCGCGTACTTCGCGTACTTTTGTCCCACATGTTCCAAGAGCATTTGTGCGTCTTTTCCCCGCTTCACCCGAATCGGCCGAGCCGCGTACTTCACGCTTTCGCGTCCCACATGTCCCAAATGAACCAAAGTGCTATTTGTGCTAATTTTTCCCGCTCTACCCGAATACCTTGCTTTTCAAATTAGTAGCGCATTCATTGCCTTTCTCTCTCCTAAACGGCTATATAACGAGCAAACCCCCTATGCGTTTTGCACACTGCTTTCCTGCTATCTTTTGCTCGAACCTTTGCAATCTAAATTCCTGTGCGCATATCCATTCCCTCTGCATTTCATCCCAAGTATAGCTTGCAGCTCTTCTCTCTGGATTACTACCAACATGAAGATCAAATTTCAGGGGCAAGAACAAATCTCACCACTAGAGTCTGCCGTTCCCGATATCGGGGACAGTGAAGTTCGCCATCTTGACTTTAGTGATTTTTGGTCAAGGATGACAGACGCAAACCCTACGCCAATGGCACAGATGATTCATGACAGCGGTTTGGCTTTCACTGGTGGTTTCCCAATCTCTGTGCAATGTGCAGATATAGTGCTTTCATGCGGAGCTCATTTCAACCCTGATTCGAGCAATATACACGTGGCAGAGACATAGCCGAGGCATTGAAGAGATTCAGGCAGCGGATTTTGAAGTCAGTGGGTCCCTCCCAGTCATAAGCACCTGTCTTCTTCTCCTTATTCCTCTCTTCTCTTCCGATTATTTTTCTCGGATTTATTGTAATAAGTTGAGGTATTGCGATTGGAAATCCTTAACTAATCTTTAGTTAAAATAAGTAGTTACTGAGAGTAACTGAATTGTAAACTATATAATGGCCTCTCCTCGCCATTTTGAAAGAGGAAGAACTTGGCTTATTTTCTGAAAGTGTAAATAAATCATAAAGAAATCAATACAGAAGGGCTTTTCATTCTTCGTCTATCTGATCTCTTTTATCCCTAAGCTTTTCATTTAATCTTGTTAAGATCATTTGTCTATATTATATTAAGAAGCTTTGTATTCTTGCAGATGTTATTGATAGAACTTTGTGTCTTTCAAATTTCATCTTATTAGTATGATACAAATGATCTTGTTTCAATTCACTGTAACTTCGCATACATAAAGAATTACTCTGTCATCTATAATTCTGAGTGTTGCCTTTCTGCTCATTCTCGTTTTCTCATTCCTCAGTCCTTTTGTAATTGATGATCCTTATAGAAAACACTTTCGTAAATATCCAAGTTCCACAAGAAAATCATGTTTTGTATATGTGTAAATAGGTTCGTTTCTGAATAAGGGAACCTCTCCCATTAAAGAGGAGGGACTTCTTGTCCCCTGACTGTTGCTCTTCGTGAAGTCCTATTTGATGACCAACAGTTTTTGGTGACTCGCTTGGGAAATCATATTCCAGTTCTGTAATTATTGATCATCCTTTGATTTGGCGACTCCGCATTTTACTTGAGGGAGAAGGGCCCTTGGTATTGAAGATTCTAATGAGCACGAGCTCCCAATTGCATTTATGAGCTATATTACGAAAGATCATGAGTTAAAATATACCATGATGGAAAAACATGCTTTTGCGGTGGTTAAAGCCATAAGCGGTTTCATTTTTACATTCTCAACTCTCACTCCATGGTGTCAGTACCGAGATACAATCTGTTAAGTCAATTCTTATACAAGTAGGAATTTGGATCCAAGAGAGGGAACGGGTGGCCAAGGTCCAAGAGTATGATATTGACATCAAACCAACCAAGCTTGTCTGTGGAAAAGGCCTTTGTGAGCTCATTGCTAAAGGAGCTAGACATGAGTTACTGGAGGATAAAATTGGTCTTCCTACCATTCTGTTTCTTAGCTCAGTTGATGAATGGTATGTCGATATCGCTCATTTTCTCACCTATGGGGAATGCCCCTCTCATTTGACTACCAAAGAAAAGAGGACTGTTAAACTAAGGTCAGTGTAATATGTGTTGTGGGAAAATGCCTTATTCAAACATGGGTTAGATGGAAGGTTTTTGAAATGTGTGGACAAGTAAATGAAAAAACCTACTATCAACTTTTCATGATCAGGCATGTGGAGGGCACTACTCATCAATGGTCACTACTCATAAGATACTTCGTGGAGGATATTACTGGCCTACCTTATTCAGAGATGCATCCAAATGGGTTGATAAATGTGAGGCTTGTCAAACTTTCGTGGGTAGACCCAAATTGGCCTCTTTGCCTCTTAAGCCAGTTGTAATTGAAGAACTGTTGTTGCAGACTCACAGCACCCCTGGATGCAGATCAGGCTTCTAGGTTGATCACTCTAGCATCCAGTGTGATTGCACAACATGGAAACCTCTCTCCAAGTGTGGGGACTTGTGAAACTGAGAGAGGAATCTCCATATCGAGGCTGGTTCCTCAAACTCCTCTGATTTAGATCTATATTTTGCAAAACTACAGAGGTTCAGATCCTAATCCTACTCTAAACTGCAAGGAGACAGGGATAGAAATGCAAAAAATATGAAACTAACTAAAGGTGGTGATGCACCAAAAGGAGTGGTGAAACATTTTTGTCAAGAAAATAGACACAGACCAAAGTTTACAACATAAAACATACACAGACTGATCATATATAGTTCAAGATTTGAAATGAAGCAAATAATACAAACAAAGGACTGAAAACCATTCACAGAGCTTGCATTATCATTTCCAGTGTCAAAATCACTGCATTACAACCTCAGAGAGGTAAAAACTATTACAATCCTTTGGAGAGGTCGGATCCTTGTTCAATCACTTCTTTGGAGGTGAAAGAAGAACTCGCTATGTCAAAATTGTTCCCCCTTTGGTAATGAGCCAAATCGCTTTTACATGCATGGGTCGAGCCCAGGGGACAGAAAAACGCAAAAACATGAGAGCCCATCCCTTTTGACTGCAAGTGCATTAAAATGGCATGGGGATGTTACAAACCCATACCCTATCATTTTGACCGGATTACGGGAGAATGCGACCCATTACGCATTAAACCGTCATTTGGAATGTCACTTCTAGCAATGAACATGCTTCGAGCCGTTTCTCAATTTTCTCTCTCTAGACTACACCAAAACTCAAGATTAACCTCAAAATCATGTAGATAATTTCACAAGCTTTCTGTTGATATAAAGAACGTGTAAATCCGAGCTCTGGATCGAAAGATATGTCGATATGAAGATTTAGGGCACAAAACAGGTGAAAATGCGTTTTGAAAATTTTCCCCGCTCTGCCACCTGGATGACACGTGGCACACGCTGATTGGATATGTAATTCTCTCTCCTCTCTGTCCCATGGGTTTTCCTGCTTCATTGGACATGTGTCCTCTTTTGATTGGCTCGGGTCGTGCTTGAAACCTTTCCTTTGACTTTTGGACTTTCTCCCTTGTGACACGTGTCGCGATTTGATTGGTCCGCGGGTCCGCGATTTTCACACCCTTCTTGTCTTTTTGTCTAGGATTTTCCAAAGTGTTGTTTGGGAAAGAAACCTCGATCCACCTGAAATGGGCTTCCTTTTCCCTTATCTTCCGAATGACACGTGGCGCAATCGATTGGCTCTCGGCTTTTTCGCTATCCGCGCATCCCACGCGTCCCTTTATCCCAACCGTCCCAATACAAAATTTCTCTATTTCGGATGAACCAGCTGGTTCGCGTCCTCCGTGCACTCATGGCCCAGATGTCCCAGTGTGAAAGTTCCCCATTCCGGCCGAACCGGCCAGTTCGCATCCTTCGCGTACTCTTGTCCCACTTGCTCCCGGTTAAGGACTTGGACAAATTTTCTTTCTTTCGGCCGATTCGGGCATTTCGCGTCCCTCATGGCCCAAATGTCCCAAACTGTTTTGCTCAGCATTTAGTCAATTTTGCTTCCTCCTTCGGCAGGATCGGCTTCTCGCGCCCTACGCATCCTTCTGTCCCAGATGTCCCTTTGCTTCGCGGGCCACCTAGAGGCTTTTCGGCCAATCCGCGTCTCGATGTCCCTCACGTCCCTACTGTTGCGAGGACTAGGACTTAGCCAATTTTCACAATTTTTCCTGTCCCAAGCTTGTTTGTAGTTTTTTTAACTTTCTCGAACTTTCTCTTTTCAACCTGGACGGGGAGAGTTAGAAAAAATCGAGGGGACCCGAAACATGATTTTTGCCCCAATCGATCCGCTTTCCGGGACTTGAGAATTTTGATGCATGTTATCGAATTAACCTCGGGGGTGAATTTGGATAACAATTTGGCGACTTCAAATGGGGTCATCTACTGCTAGATGAAAAGACCATTGCTTTCAAGCAAGTACCCATTGGGCATGGAGTCATCAAATATTCTTTTAGAACCCTAACCGACTCGTAATGTGCAAGGAGGAAGATGGAATGTCACCGATGAAAGCAAGGACTGCTAAACATCTCCATAGATAAAAAGCGTGCCTAAGCACTTAGGGAAAACAAAACTAACCTACAAGACAAAACAATGTGCACAAGCACTTGGAGGAAAGAAAATCTAATCTAATATTTAAAAAGGTAGTGAACTTCCCTCTAGAACGCGCTTGAGATAGATTCCATTGACTGGAATCTGCAGTTCTTCACCGTCCAGTGAGGCTAATTGGAAAGCATTGATGTTCTTGCACTTTGTGACCATGTATGGGCCACTCCAAAAGGCATAAAATTTTGAATGCCTTCCCGGTTTTGCTCTATCCACATCCCATTTCAACACTAGATCTCCAACTTGAAAAGATCTATCCTTGGCCTTTCTATCAAAGGTCTTCTTGATCAAAGCTTGATCCTTTTCCATTGCTTGGGATGCCTAATTTCTGATCTCTTGCAGCTCCATCAACTCGCATACCTTACGTCCATGGGCTCAAACTCTAGCAACTCTAATTGCTTCATGAGTTCCAATGTTGGCAACTCAAGTGACATGGGCAAGATTGCCTCTCTTCCATAGACAAGCCTAAATGGAGAGTTACCTGTGGATCTTTTGGGAGTTATCCTATTAGCCCATAAGGCTGATTTCAGTTTGGTATGCCAAGACCTCTGATTCTCATCAAGAGTCCTCCTAATGATCCTCAACAAGTTCTTGTTTGTAGACTCGGCCTGGCCATTACCCTGAGGGTAATAGTTCGATGAAGTGCTTAGGTAAATACCATTCTTGACAGCCCACTCAGTCACCTTAGATCCAATGAATGCCAATGCATTATTAGAGATTATTGTAGCAGGTACACCAAATCTGGTTATTATCCCCTCATAAAAGTCTAAGATGCTAGACTCATTCGCCTCTTTGAGTGCTACTACTTCTGTCCATTTGGTGAAGTAGTCTGTGGCTGTCAAAATCCATTTGTGCCCTTGGCTTGAATTGGGATTAATGACTCCAATGAAGTCCAAACCCCATTGCATAAATGGCTGGTCAACTGAGATTGGATGCAATGGAAGGGCAGCAAGTCTCTCTTTTCCGTGAAGAATGCACAATTCTTACACCTCTTGATCCATGCATAGCAATCACTTTGAAGATTTTGGGCCAATAATAACCAGCTTTCATGATTTTTAGAGGTGTCACTCTTGGTGCAAAATGGTCACCAGTTGGTCCACCATGAAACTCTTCTAATACCCTTTGAATCGACCTATGCTAATGCATCTCAAAGAAAGACTCCATTTACATCTTTCTGAACAAAACTCCATCAACAATGTCATACGGACAGCCTGTAATCTGAAGTGTCTCCTTTGGGTCTTGTTCATCTCTCGAGGGCATAGGCTCGTGCCTAGAAGTGTATAATACCTTGGGTCCAGCAAGGAGTGGGGAAGCATTGTCTTCTTCTTGATTGCCACTTGGCTCATGGCTGTTTTGGACTGTCAAAATAGTTTCTTCTTTGTTGCATACTTTTTTTGCTTCCCAAAACCAGCTGCTCACACAATCCTTTCCTCTTACCAGCTTGGTGATCTTGATCTCAATGTCATACTCCATGACACGGTGATCCAACCTGCCCTTTTCTCATTCAAATCCTTGTTGAGGAGGAAGTCCTTAACTCCAAAGCATGTGAGACCAAAGAATCTGGACCTTGTTGTTTGAGACTAAATGCTTGAATTTCTTCAAGCTTCTGATTCTTACTGCAAGTACATGCTTTTCAATAAAAGAGTACCTCACCTCGCAGTCATCTAGGCTCTGGCTGAAAAAGGCAATCGGCTGCTCATCATTATCTTTGTTCTATTGTACTAGAATGGCAGAAATAGTGTCATCACCTCCAAATGCATAGAGGATGAAATCCTTGGAGAAGTCTGGGTTGATGAGAGTTGGTGCTTGAGAGATAGCTTCTTTGATTGCCTCAAAACTCTCCTTGCCTTCGATGTCCACTTAAATGCCATGCTCTTCTTTAACATTTTGGTGATTGGCTTTACGAGGAGCCGCAAAGTTTGGAACAAACTCGCGGACAAAATTGATCCTTCCTAAGAAGCTTCAAGAGCCTTCTTATGACTTGGCAATGGTAGTGCTCTTATGGCTTCAACTCTCTGGATCAATCACGGTCCCTCTTTCGAGACAATATGGCCTAGAAGTTTCCTCATGAGCCAGGAATATTCATTTTTTGGGATTCAATGATGCCCCAAATCTTCTACACCCCTGAAATACCTGCCTCAGATGAAAAAGGTGATCCACTGCATTTTTGGAGAATACAATGATGTCATCAAGATATATCAAAACTATTTTATTGATCAACCCTGAATGTCATATCCATTGCCCTTTGGAAAGTGGCCCCAAAGCATTTGATAGCCCAAATGGCATCTTCTTGTAGGCATAGGTCCCCATTTGGTGGTGAAAGCCGTCTTGAATCTGGTCATCTTCTTTCACCATCACCGATTATACCCCCGAGTAGCCATCTAGAGAGAGAATCTCTCCGAACCGGATACTACTTGCAATATTTGTTCCATCAAGGAAGTGGGTAATGATCTTTGAGAGATGCCCTATTGAGGTCTCTAAGTCCACACACAACTTGATTTCTCCGCTCTTCTTCCCGACTGAACCAAGTTAGCAACCCAACTTGAGTGCTTGATCGGGAATATAATGCTTACCTCTATTAGCTTATTTAGCTCTTTCTTCATTAGAGGCTCAATGTGAGGGTTGATTGGTCTCTGCTTCTACCGCCCGATGGGCTTAGCATCTCGGATCCATTCTATGGTATGTTGTGCCAAATTGGATCGAAACCTCTTAAGTCTTCATAGCTCCAAGCGAAGACATCGGAAATTCTTGGCAAAGCCGTATGAAATCTGATTTCTCCTGCTTTCAAGTGGCCACTTTACCAATTTGAAGTGTTTTGCCTTACCCAACCGGAATTGGCTCGAATCTCTCTCTTGACTTGTATGTTAGCCTTTTCCTTACGGAACTGGTCGTTAGGGTTGAAGATAGACTCCAACGTTACTAAACCCTTGGGAAGCTTGTTTGTCCGCAGCTGCACTACTTGATCCCCATACTGCTGCTCTAGTCTGTCCTGATTCCTAGCTGAGAATTCAGCCTCTTCTTGTAAAAAATTGACGATCTGTTGATCATTCTCAAACACTTGCCAGCTTATATTATTATCTGGAACTGCTGGCCTCACAATCACATGGATATGTGGCTGTGTTTTTTCCCTTTTGATGTTTTCAACCACATCAAACGTTGCTCCAACTGCTGCGAGCCTATCCGCGGCTTCATTTTTCTTCCTAGGTATGGACACGATGTTGAAAGCTTTGAAATCCTCAATGAGGTCCCATACCCTATTCTTGTAGTTCTTTAACCAGTCATTCTTTGTAGCATGTTGTCCCCTGACTTGATTGACAATCAGCTCACTATCCCCAAACACCTGCAAGTTATTTATGCCCTTTTTCCTAGCCCAATGAAGTCCATGAATCAAGGCCTCATATTCAGTTGTGTTGTTTGAACAAGAAAACTGGAAATGAAAAGCTGAATAATAGTTGATGCCTTGAGGTGAAATAAGCATAGCTCCTCCTCCTACACCTGACTACTCCTTGATCCATCAAAAATAATTTCCATACCTCATTGTCATCCTTATGGTTTGGTTTGGTGATGCTAGGAATAGGCTGGTTTTCTTCATGTATGCAATAGACTCCTAGTTCAGATTCTTCTACTTCTTGGTAGGGATCAAAAGCATGTACCTTGCTTGCCCATTCATCAAGAGTCAAATATGGAATGCTTCCAACTTTGGTGTCAGCTTCATCTGTGTTTGGATAATCTTCTTGATCAAATGTTGAACAATTGGCATTGATTTGGCTTGGAGTATGAGGCTCAATATGAAAGTTTGCAATTGGTTCGGATCTGATTGTGACCTTAGTACCATATCTTGTTCTGAACAACATGTGTGACCAATCAGCAGATAAGTAGCCTCTAATTTTGGCTATGAAATCCCTTGATAAACATAGGGCAAAGAGTGGTGGCAAATCTATCACTGACACATCTTGTAAAATGGTAACGTTGGGGCATGTATGCAAGGTAAGATTCAAACCTTTAATTACTCCCACGGTTTCTACCGCTGTCCCATCCCTATTGCACTACCCTTTAGATATTATTTCATATTGGAGCCCAAACGATCAGCTATTTGCTTGGGCATCACCGAGCTACTTGCCCCGGAATAAATCATGCAATTGTGTACTTGTTTATCCCCAATGATTAAGGAAACATAGAAAGGAGGGGGCTTCAAAATTTTACCCTATTGTCCTCCATGATTCCCTTCGGGATGAGAAGCATTTGTGAGGACATTCTCTTGCATAGGTACTCGTTGTTCAAAGTTGACCAATTCTTCATGTCAGCAACTTGTAGCAGATCTCTTTGGCGTGGGATGGATAGGATTCCCACATTGATATGTTGACGTTAGTCTTCTTCATCTGCTCAATGATACCTGAATGGTGATGAAGGATCTCTCTATTGTCCCTAGCTTGTGCATTCATTCCTTGCACATGGGTAGCAACAACTGCACATTCGAGTTGGTTAGGAGCTGGTTTGGGTGCTCCTTGCATGTTTGGAACTACATTTTGTTTGCCAACACCTTGTGGAGCCGAAGGTCATGAACTACTTGGGGCCAATGGTGTTCTTCACCCAAATTCCTCCTTTTGACCTTGTGTTGGCTACTGTAACACCTTGAGAGGGTATTTGATTCATACCACGAAATCTTCACCGCCAATTGACAAGAGTAGTTTCATTTAGAGATGTTCCTTGCCGAGGTGCTTATTCATTGCTGATCTCCTTCATGGCTGGACTCTTACGACCCACCAATGGTTTGCACCATCAGAGCTTGATTTAATGCACCGTTAAAGCACATTGATTGGTTATGTGGCTGACTACACATGGAAACACCAATCATATTCTTGGGCCATGTTATTTTGGACTGGCACTAATGCTTTAGAAGTAGATACAACATTGGGGTTATAGGGCTGAAATGGTCTATTAGCGGGAGGCCTTACTTGGCTTTGATTTTGATTTGCAGCCTGAGTTGGTGACCTATTTTGTTGGTATGGGGGCCTAGCCTGGTACTGTGCTTGAGGCTGATACGGTCTAGCACTTTGAGCTTGCTATCTTTTGATAGTAACCAGCTCATTTCCCAAATTTTGCAACTGTTTCATGACCTCTTGGAGTTCATTTGAAGCACTAGAGGATGAAGTAGAAGTTTCACTTGAACTTTGATTTCTAGGGGTGGGAACAGGAGCCAAAGTGGGTGCTTGACTAGTGCTTGGATTTTCTAAGTTTGGATACAAGGGCATGGGAGGCCTAGGAGCCAGTTTACCAGCTTGAATAAGACAGTTTTTGGCTCTAATGGCAATGCTATAAGCAAAGCAGTAAGGTTATGCCTCCCATAGATTGAATTAACATAGAAATATCCGAATTCAAAGCTTTAAGGTAATATAGAAAAGCACCTTCGTTGTTGGCCTCGATCGCCACTGGAATCCTATCCCAAGACCTTTGAAATCTGAAGTTAAAGTCGTCCACCGCCTCGTTGGGGCTCTCTTGATAGTTTTACCTGCTCCAAAAGAGACAAGTTGTCTCCCTTCTCTCCAAATTACTCGTCATGAAGTGCAATACACACCGATTCCAATTTGTGATAGAACCACTCCAAGGCTCCTAAACCATTGCAATGCTTTACCCTTGAAGGAAGATGCCAAGAACTTGATGTACCACATGAATTTCATTGATTTCATGATTGCACAAAGGTTAGCAATATCTTTAACATGATCTGGAGTAGTCTAATTTTCTCCAAAGTGAAGTAGGGAATGTTCTTCAAGGCTGCAATAGAACTCGGATGTTGTGCATTGAGAGCAAGTGGGATGCTACTTGTGAAGTTGACGAGGGGTTGTTTGAGCCATTTCTGATTGGTCTTAAACCCTTGTTGATTGAATGAAAGGCCTACTAGGTGGAGGAGTTGAGAGAGTTCTATTTGGTGGAGATGGAGACCTTTGAATCCTTCTTCCTCTTTGCCTTCTTCTTGGAGATAATTGCAGGTATTCAAACAACACTTCTTCTTCTCCAACTCTTGACCTTGTGGTGATTCTTCTCATGAGTTTTCGTGCCTCACCGCTAAAACCAGCTTGATTCTTCCCTTTGGAGTCACCAGATATGCAAATAATAGCTCTTTTAAGCAAGAAAAATGCAGCAGATGCACATCAACTTTGCTACAATAAAAATGAGACCTCTAGGTCCCACCGGCATGCCAAAACTATTGTTGCAGACTCACAACACCCCTGGATGCAGATCAGGCTTCTAGGTTGATCACTCTAGCATCCAGTGTGATTGCACAACATGGAAACCTCTCTCCAAGTGTGGGGACTTGTGAAACTGAGAGAGGAATCTCCAGATTAGAGGCTGGTTCCTCAAAATCCTCTGATTTAGATCTATATTTTGCAAAACTACAGAGGTTCAGATCCTAATCCTACTCTAAATTGCAAGGAGACAGGGATAGAAATGCAAAAATATGAAACTAACTAAAGGTGGTGATGCACCAAAAGGAGTGGTGAAACATTTTTGTCAAGAAAATAAACACAAACCAAAGTTTATAAAACATACATGATCGATAAGATATAGTTTAGGATTTGAAATGAAGCAAATAATACAAACAAAGGACTGAAAACCATTCACAAAGCTTGCATTATCATTTCCAGTGTCAAAATCACTGCATTACAACCTCAGAGAGGTAAAAACTATTACAATCCTTTGGAGAGGTCTGATCCTTGTATCAATCACTTGCTGGAGGTGAAAGAAGAACTCTGCTATGTCAAAAATTGTTCCCCCTTTAGAAATGAGCCAAATCTGGCTTTTACATGCATGGGTCGAGCCCAGGGACAGAAAACATACAAAAACATGAGAGCCCATCCCTTCTTGACTGTGAAGTGCATTAAAACGGCATGGGGGACCTTACAAACCCATACCTTGTCATTTTGACCAGATTACAGGAGAATGCGACCCATTCTACATTAAATCTGGTCGCTGGAATGTCACTTCTGGCCATGAACATGCGTCAGAGCCATTTCTCAATTTTCTCTCTCCAAACTACACCAAAACTCAAGATTAACCTCAAAATCATGTAGAGAATTTCACAAGATTTTCGTTGATATAAAGAACTTGCAAATCTGAGCTCTGGATCAAAAGATATGTCGATATGAAGATTTAGGGCACAAAATAGGTGAAAATGCATTTTGAAATTTTTCCCGCGCTCTGCCACCTGGATGACACGTGGCACACGCTGATTGGATATGTAATTCTCTCTCCTCTCTGTCCCATGGGTTTTCCTACTTCATTGGACACGTGTCCTCTTTTGATTGGCTCGGGTCAGTGCTTGAAACCTCGCCCTTTGACTTTTGGACTTTCTCCCTTGTGACACGTGTCACGATTTGATTGGTCCGCGGGTCTGCCGGCTTTTCGCGCCCTTCGTCTTTTTGTCCTGGATGTCCCAGTGTTGTTTGGGATAGAATCCTCCGATCCACCCGAAATGGGCTTCCTTGTCCCTTATTTGTTTATGACACATGGTGCAATCTGATTGGCTTCGGCTTTTTTTTTTGCTATCCGCGCCCCCACGCGTCCCTTTGTCCCAACTGCCCCAATACGAAATTTCTCTCATTTCGGAATGAACTGCCGCGGTTCGCGTCCTCCGTGCACTCACGGCCCTGACATCCCAAATGCAAAAGTTCCCATTCGACCGAACCGCAAGTTTGCATCCTTCGCGTACTCTTGTCCCACTTGCTTAAGCTGACTTGGACAATTTTCTTTTTTGGCCGATTCAGGGCATTTCGCGCCCTCATGGCCCGAATGTCCAAAGTTAGCAAACTTCTTTTGCTCAAGAAGCTTAGTCAATTTTGCTTCCTCCTTTGGCCGGATCGGCTTCTCGCGCCCTGCGCATCCTTGTCCCGAGATGTCCCTTTGCTTCGCGGCCACCTGAGGCTTTTCGGCCAATCCGCGCCTCGATGTCCCTCAATCCCTACTGTTGTGAGGACTAGGACTTAGCCAATTTTCACGATTTTTCCCGTCCCAAGATTTTTTTGCGAATCTTTTTACCTTTTCTCAAAACTTTCTCTTTTCAACCTGGACAGGAGAGTTAGAAAAAATCTGAGGGGACCCTGGAAACATGATTTTTTTGCCCTGAATCGATCCGTTTTTCTGGGACTTGAGAATTCTGATGCATGTTATCGAATTAACCCTGGGGGGTGAATTTGGATAACAATTTGGTGACTCAAGGTCATTTGCTCGCTAGATGAAAAGACCATTTCAAGCATCCATTGGGCATGGAGTCATCAAATATTCTGTTTAGAACCCTAACTGACTTAGAATGTGCAAGGAGGAAGATGGAATGTCACCTGATGAAAGCAAGGACTGCTAAACATCTCCATGGACAACAAGCTGTGCCAAAGCACTTAGGGAAAACAAAACTAACCTACAACAAAACAATGTGCACAAGCACTTGGAGGAAAGAAAATCTAATCTAATATTTACAGAGGTAGTGAACTTCCCTCTAGAAGCAATGCTTGAGATAGATTCCATTGACTGGAATCTGCAGTTCTTCACCCTCCAGTGAGGCTAATTGGAAAGCATTGCTGTTCTTGCACTTTGTGACCATGTATGGGCCACTCCAAATGGCATCAAATTTTGAATGCCTTCCCAGTTTTGCTCTATCCACATCCCATTTCAACACTAGATCTCCAACTTGAAAAGATCTATCCTTGGCCTTTCTATCAAAGGTCTTCTTGATCAAAGCTTGATCCTTTTCCATTGCTTGGGATGCCTGATTTCTGATCTCTTGCAGCTCCATCAACTCTGCATACCTCACCTCCATGGGCTCAAACTCAAGCAACTCCAGTGCTTCATGAGTTCTAATGTTGGCAACTCAAGTGACATGGGCAAGATTTCCTCTCTTCCATGTACATGCCTAAATGGAGAGTTACCTGTGGATCTTTTGGGAGTTATCCTGTCAGCCCATAAGGCTGATTTCAATTTGGTATGCCAAGACCTCTAATTCTCATCAAGAGTCCTCCTAATGATTCTCAACAAGTTCTTATTTGTAGACTCGGCCCGGCCATTACCCCGAGGGTAATAGTTCGGATGAAGTGCTTAGGTAAATACCATTTTGACAACCCACGCAGTCACCTTAGATCCAATGAATGCCAATGCATTATCAGAGATTATTGTAGCAGGTACACCAAATCTGGTTATTATCCCCTCATAAAATTCTAAGATGCTAGACTCATTCGCCTCTTTGAGTGCTACTACTTCTGTCCATTTGGTGAAGTAGTCTGTGGCTGTCAAAATCCATTTGTGCCCTTGGCTTGAATTGGGATTAATGACTCCAATGAAGTCCAAACCCCATTGCATAAATGGCTGGTCAACTGAGATTGGATGCAATGGAAGGGCTGCAAGTCTCTCTTTTCCTATGAAGAATGCACAATTCTTACACCTCTTGATCCATGCATAGCAATCACTGAAGATTTTGGGCCAATAATAACCAGCCTTCATGATTTTTAGAGCTGTCACTCTTGGTGCAAAATGGCCACCAGCTGGTCCACCATGAAACTCTTCTAATACCCTTTGAATCTGACCTGTGCTAATGCATCTCAGTAGCACTCCATTTACATCTTTCTTGAACAAAACTCCATCAACAATGGCATACGGGACAGCCTCTAATCCAAGTGTCTCCTTTGGGTCTTGTTCATCTCTGGAGGGCATAGGCCTGTGCCTAGGAAGTGCATAATACCTTGGGTCCAGCAAGGAGTGGGGGAAGCATTGTCTTCTTCTTGATTGCCACTTGGCTCATGGCTGTTTTGGACTGTCAAAATAGTTTCTTCTTTGTTGCATACTTCTTTTGCTTCCCCAAAACCAAGCTGCTCACACAATCCTTTCCTCTTACCACTTGGTGATCTTGATCTCAATGTCATACTCCATGACACGGGTGATCCAACCTGCCCTTTTCTCATTCAAATCCTTGTTGAGGAGGAAGTCCTTAACTCCAGCATGTGAGACCAGCAACTGGACCTTGTTGTTTGAGACTAAATGCTTGAATTTCTTCAAGCTTCTGATTACTGCAAGTACATGCTTTTCAATAAAAGAGTACCTCACCTCGCAGTCATCTAGGCTCTGGCTGAAAAAGGCAATCGGCTACTCATCATTATCTTTGTTCTGCTGTACTAGAATGGCAGAAATAGTGTCATCACCTCCAAATGCATAGAGGATGAAATCCTTGGAGAAGTCTGGGTTGATGAGAGTTGGTGCTTGAGAGATAGCTTCTTTGATTGCTTCAAAACTTGCCTTGCCTTCAGATGTCCACTTAAATGCCATGCTCTTCTTCAACACCAGTGATTGGCTTACGAGGGCTGCAAAGTTTGGAATAAACTCGCGGACAAAATTGATCCTTCCTAAGAAGCTTCAAGAGCCTTCTTATGACTTGGCAATGGTAACGCTCTTATGGCTTCAACTCTCTCTGGATCAATTGCCAGTCCCTCTTTCGAGACAATATGGCCTAGAAGTTTCCCCTCATGAGCCAAGAATATGCATTTTTTGGGATTCAATGATACCCCAAATCTTCTACACCTCTCAAATACCTACCTCGGATGAAAAGGTGATCCACTTTGCATTTTGAGAAGAATAAGTGATGTCATCAAGATATATCAAAACTATTTTATTGATCAACCCCTTGAATGCCATATCCATTGCCCTTTGGAAAGTGGCCCCAGCATTTGATAGCCCAAATGGCATCTTCTTGTAGGCATAGGTCCCCCATTTGGTGGTGAAAGCCGTCTTGAACTGGTCATCTTCTTTCACCATCACCTGATTATACCCCGAGTAGCCATCTAGAGAGAGAATCTCTCTGAACCGGATACTACTTGCAATATTTGTTCCATTGAAGGAAGCGGGTAATGATCTTTGAGAGATGCCCTATTGAGGTCTCGGAAGTCCACACACAACCTGATTTCTCCGCTCTTCTTCCTGACTGGAACCAAGTTAGCAACCCAGCTTGAGTGCTTGATCGGGAATATAATGCTTACCTCTATTAGCTTATTTAGCTCTTTCTTCATTAGAGGCTCAATGTGAGGGTTGATTGGTCTCCTGCCTTCGCCCGATGGGCTTAGCATCCGGATCCAACCTATGGTATGTTGTGCAAATTCGGATCGAAACCTCTTAAGTCTTCATAGCTCCAAGCGAAGACATCCTGGAAATTCTTGGCAAAGCCGTATGAAATCTGATTTCTCCGCTCGGTGGCCACTTTAACAATTTGAAGTGTTTTGCCTTCCCCAACCGGAATTGGCTCAATCTTCTCTCTTGACTCAGTATGTTAGCCTTTTCCTTACGGAATTGGTCGTTAGGGTCAAGAAGATAGACTCAACGTTACTAAACCCTTAGGAATCTTGTTTGTCCAGCAGCTGCACTACTTGATCCCCATATCGCTGCTCTAGTATGTCCCGATTCCTAGCCGAGAATTCAGCCTCTTCTTGTAAAAAATTGACGATCTCGTTGATCATTCTCAAACACCTGCCAACTTATATATTATTATCGAACTACGGCCTCACAATCACATGGATATGTGGCTTTGTTTTTCCCTTTGATGTTGTCAACCACATCAAACGTTGCTCCAATCACTGCGAGCCTATCCGCGGCTTCATTTTTCTTCCGGGTATGGACACGATGTTGAAATCTTGAAATCCTCAATGAGGTCCCATACCCTATTCTTGTAGTTCTTCAAAGAGTCATTCTTTGTAGCATGTTGTCCCCGACTTGATTGACGATCAGCTCACTATCCCCAAACACTGCAAGTTATTTATGCTCTTTTTCCTAGCCCAATGAAGTCCATGAATCAAGGCCTCATATTCAACTGTGTTGTTTGAACAAGAAAATTGGAAACGAAAAGCTGAATAATATTTGATGCCTGAGGTGAAATAAGCATAGCTCCTCCTCTTGCACCTTGCCTACTCCTTGATCCATCAAAAAATAATTTCCATACCTCATTGTCATCCTTATGGTTTGGTTTGGTGATGCTAGGAATAGGCTGGTTTTCTTCATGTATGCAATAGACTCCTAGTTCATATTCTTCTACTTCTTGGTAGGGATCAAAAGCATGTACCTTGCTTGCCCATTCATCAAGATTCAAATATGGAATGCTTCCAACTTTGGTGTCAGCTTCATCTGTGTTTGGATAATCTTCTTGATCAAATGCTGAACAGTTGGCATTGATTTGGCTTGGAGTATGAGGCTCAATATGAAAGTTTGCAATTGGTTCGGATCTGATTGTGACCTTAGTACCATATCTTGTTCTGAACAACATGTGTGACCAATCAACAGATAAGTAGCCTCCAATTTTGGCTGTGAAATCCCTTGATAAACATAGGGAAAAGAGTGGTGGCAAATCTATCACTGACACATCTTGTAAAATGGTAACGTTGGGGCATGTATGCAAGGTAAGATTCAAACCTTTAATTACTCCCACGGTTTCTACTGCTGTCCCATCCAATTGCACTACCCCTTTAGATATTATTTCATATTGGAGGCCCAGCTGATCAGCTATTTGCTTGGGCATCACTGAGCTACTTGCCCTGGAATCAATCATGCAATTGTGTACTAGTTTATCCCCAATGATTAATGAAACATAGAATGGAGGGGGCTTCAAAACTTTACCTTGTTGTCCTCCATGATTCCCTTCAGTGATGAGAAGCATTTGTGAGGACATTCTCTAGCATAGATCGCATGGTTCAAAGTTGACCAATTCTTCATGGCAGCTTGCAGCAGATCTCTATGGCCTGGGATAGATAGGGATTCCACATTGATATGTTGACGTTAGTCTTCTTCATCCTGCTCAATGATACTCGAATGGTGATGAAGGATCTCTCTGCTGTCCCCTAGCTTTGCACATTCATTCCTTGCACATGGGCAGCAGCAACTGGCATCTGAGTTGGTTTAAGAGCTGGTTTGGGTGCTCCTTGCATGTTTGGAACTACATTTTGTTTGCCAACACCTTGTGGAGTGAAAGAAGGTCATGAACTACTTGGGGCCAATGGCTGTTCTTCACCCAAATTCCTCCTTTTTGACCTTGTGTTGGCTGCAACACCTTGAGAGGGTATTTGATTCATACCACAGAAATCTTCAGCCTACCAATTGACAAGAGTAGTTTCATTTAGAGATGTTCCTTGCCGAGGTGCTTGTTGCCGCTGATCTCCTTCATGGCTCGGACTCTTACGACTCCACCAATGGTTTGCACCATCGAGCTTGATTTAATGCAATTAAAAGCACATTGATTGGTTATGTGGTGACTACATGGAAACACCAATCATATTCTTGGGCCATGTTATTTTTTGACTCGGCACTAATGCTTTAGAAGTAGATACAACATTGGGGTTATAGGGCTGAAATGGTCTATTAGCGGGAGGCCTTACTTGGCTTTGATTTTGATTTGCAGCCTGAGTTGGTGACCTATTTTGTTGGTATGGGGGCCTAGCCTGGTACTGTGCTTGAGGCTGATACGGTCTAGCACTTTGAGCTTGCTGTCTTTTGATAGTAACCAGCTCATTTCCCAAATTTTGAATCGTTTCATGACCTCTTGGAGTTCATTTGAAGCACTAGAGGATGAAGTAGAAGTTTCACTTGAACTTTGATTTCTAGGGGTGGGAACAGGAGCCAAAGTGGGTGCTTGACTAGTGCTTGGATTTTCTAAGTTTGGATACAAGGGCATGGGAGGCCTAGGAGCCGCCTTTTACCACCTTGAATAAGACAGTTTTTTGGCTCTAATGGCAATGCTATAAGCGGCAGCAGTAAGGTTATGCCTCCCATAGATTGAATTAACATAGAAATATCCGAATTCAAAGCTTTAAGGTAATATAGAAAAGCACCTTCATTGTTGGCCCGATCGCCACTGGAATCCTATCCCAAGACCTTTGAAATCTGAAGTTAAAGTCGGGCCAGCTTCGTTGGGGCTCTCTTGATAGTTTTTAGCTGCTCCAAAAGAGACAAGTTGTCTCCTTCTCTCCAAATTACTCGTCAAGTGCAATACACAACTGATTCCAATTTGTGATAGAACCAGCTCCAAGGCTCCTAAACCATGCAATGCTTTACCCTTGAAGGAAGATGCCAAGAACTTGACAAACCACATGAATTTCATTGATTTCATGAATCGCACAAAGGTTAGCAATATCTTTAACATGATCACCTGGAGTAGTCTAATTTTCTCCAAGTGAAGTAGGAATGTTCTTCAAGGCTGCAATAGGAATCGGATGTTGTGCATTGAGAGCAAGTGGGATGCTACTGTGAAGTTGACGTAGGGTTGTTTTTGTGCCATTTGATTGGTCTTACAACCCTTGTTGATCGAATGAAAGGCCTACTTGGGTGGAGGAGTTGAGAGAGTTCTATTTGGTGGAGATGGAGACCTTTGAATCCTTCTTCCTCTTTGCCTTCTTCTTGGAGATAATTGCGTGGTATTCAAACAACACTTCTTCTTCTCCAACTCTTGACCTTGTGGTGATTCTTCTCATGAGTTTTCAGGCCTTCACTGCTAAAACCAGTTGATTCTTCCCCTTGGAGTCACCAGATATGCAAATAATAGCTCTTTTAAGCAAGAAAATGCAGCAGATGCACATCAACTTGCTATAATAAAAATGAGACCTCTAGGTCCCACCGGGCATGCCAAAACTATTGTTGCAGACTCACAGCACCCCTGGATGCAGATCAGGCTTCTAGGTTGATCACTCTAGCATCCAGTGTGATTGCACAACATGGAAACCTCTCTCCAAGTGTGGGGACTTGTGAAACTGAGAGAGGAATCTCCAGATCGAGGTGGTTCCTCAAAATCCTCTGATTTAGATCTATATTTTGCAAAACTACAGAGGTTCAGATCCTAATCCTACTCTAAACTGCAAGGAGACAGGGATAGAAATGCAAAAAATATGAAACTAACTAAAGGTGGTGATGCACCAAAAGGAGTGGTGAAACATTTTTGTCAAGTTAAAAAAATAAACACAAACCAAAGTTTATACAGATCTGATCAGATATAGTTTAGGATTTGAAATGAAGCAAATAATACAAACAAAGGATGAAAACCATTCACAGAGCTTCAGCATTATCATTTCCAAAGTGTCAAAATCATCGCATTACAACCTCGTAGAGGTAAAAAAATTACAATCCTTTGGAGAGGTCTGATCCTTGTATCAATCACTTGTTGGAGGTGAAAGAAGAACTCGCTTTATGTCAAAATTGTTCCCCCTTTGGTAATGAGCCAAATCTAGCTTTTACATGCATGGGTCGAGCCCAGGGATGTAAAACATACAAAAACATGAGAGCCCATCCTTCTTTGATCGCAAGTGCATTAAAACGGCATGGGGACGTTACAAACCCATACCTGTCATTTTGACCAGATTACAGGAGAATGCGACCCATTCTACATTAAATCTAGTCGTTGGAATGTCACTTCTCGCAATGAACATGCGTCAGAGCCATTTCTCAATTTTCTCTCTCCAAACTACACCAAAACTCAAGATTATCCTCAAAATCATGTAGAGAATTTCACAAGCTTTCTATTGATATAAAGAACGTGCAAACCGAGCTCGATCGAAAGATATGTTGATATGAAGATTTAGGGCACAAAACAGTGAAAATGCGTTTTGAAATTTTTCCCCGCTCGCCACACCTGGATGACATGTGGCACACGCTAATCGATATGTAATTCTCTCTCCTCTCTATCCCGTGGGTTTTCTTGCTTCATTAGACATGTGTCCTCTTTTGATTGGCTTGGGCCGGTTTGAAACCTCACCCTTTGACTTTTGGACTTTTTCCTGTGACACGTGTCGCGATTTGATTCGTCTGCGGGTCTCACCGCTTTTGCGCCCTTCGTGTCTTTTTGTCCAGATGTCCAAAGTTCTATTTGGGATAGAAACGCCCAATCCACTAGAAATGGGCTTCCTTGTCCTCTTATCTCGCCGATGACACGTGGCACAATCCGATTGGCTCTCGCTTTTCTTTGCTATCCACGCCCCACGCGTCCCCTTTGTCCCAATCATCCCAATACGAAATTTTCTGCTTTCGAGTGAACCTGCTGTTCACATCCTCCGTGCACTCACGGTCCAGATGTCCCGGTGTGAAAGTTCCCGCTCCGGCCAAACCGGCTGGTTTGCATCCTTCGCGATTCTTGTCCCACTTGCTCCCGGTTAAGGACTTGGACAATTTTCTTTCTTTCGGCCGATTCGGGCATTTTCGTCCCTCACGGCCCGAATGTCCCAAACTTTTTTTGCTCAGCTTAGTCAATTTTGCTTCCTCCTTCGGCCGGATCAACTTCTCGCGCCCGCGCGTCCTTTCCGTCCCATATGTCCTTTGCTTCGTGGGCCGCCCGGAGGCTTTTCGGCCGATCGCGCCTCAATGTCCCTCACGCCCTACTCTGTGTGAGGACTAGGACTTAGCCAATTTTCACGATTTTTCCCGCCCCAAGCTTGTTTGTAGTTTTTTACCTTTTCTCGAACTTGCTCTTTTTAACCTGGACAAGAGAGTTAGAAAAATGAGGGGACCCTGAAACATGATTTTTTGCCCTCGAATCAATCCATTTTTCTGGGACTTGAGAATTTGATGTATGTTATCAATTAACCCGGGGTGAATTTGGATAACGAGAACCTTTTCAAAAGTGGAGTTTGACTTCATTGAACACTTAATCCTCTTCTAGTGCTGGTCATACTCATGTATTAACTGCTATAGATTATTTCACAAAAAATGGGTAGAAGCCATTCCAAGAAAGAGTACTACTACTCAAGTGGTGTGCGGTTTCATCAAAGAAAACATCTTGGTAAGGTATGGTGTACCAAACAAGATTGTGACAGATAATGCTTCGAATTTTTCTTCAACTGAGATGATGGATTTTTGTTATGGATATGGCATCTCTCTGGCTCACTCTTCAGATTACTATCCTCGGGGAAATGGACAAGGTAATCCACTAATAAGAATCAGTGACCATAATAAGGAAATTAGTCAACGAGTCTCAATGAAACTGGCACAAGAAACTCTATGATTCTCTTTGGGCAGACAGGATCACACCTAAGAGAGCCATTGGAATGTCTCCTTTTCAAGTGGTATATGGAGTAGAAGCTCAATTGCCAGTAACAGTGGAGCTGCCAGCCTTGCATCTAATGAAGGCCATTGAAGATACCAGTTTCAATGATGCTTTGGATAAGAGAATAATGTACCTTCACAAATTGAATGAGGATAGATTGGAAGTTGCTGATAAGATATCTTCTCATCAACAAAAAGTTAAGGTCATGTTTGATAAGAAAGTCAGGTTCAGAGATTTCCAAGTTGGAGACAATGTTTTGTTGTGGGATAAAAGGCATGATCCTTGTGGCAGCCATGGCAAGTTTGATTCCCTTTGGCTCGGACCTTTCAAGATCGGGTACTTTGCTGGTAAGAATTACTTTTACCTTGATTATATGGATGGTTCTTCTCTCCCACTTCCTTATAGTGGGCGAGACTGAAATTTTTCAAGTCATAGGTGATTAGGGAGTCCTTTGTATATCTACTGTACATGCATTTTGTTTTTCTTTCCCTTTTGGTGTGTTGTCTCTGTATTGGTTTTCTTTTCGACTTCGCCTAATGGATAAGGTACTTGGTCTACTTCCCCAAGTTTGTCTAAGTTCTTACCTTGTCTCATTCCTTGAATTTATGCCAAGTCATTCCTGCAAGAGCTAATTATTGTCCACTCAAAATTCCCCGCTTTCTTAAGAAAGTGAAAATTTAAAATTTTGAGTTTAAGTGTCTTTTGTGTCTTGATAATGAGAAAAGCCAAAGAAATTGAGAAAATCTACATTTTTGGGTCATTTTGTGTGTTTTTCGGGCCTGTCGGACATTTTTTTCCCGCGTGTCCCAAGTCTAATTGGGCCCTCTTTTCCCGATTGTCCAGCTTCACCGAAGTTTGTTCTTTTCGGGCCCGTCATAACTTTTTGTCCTAAGTGTCCCAAGTTCACCCGAACCTAATTGTTCCATTTTCGTCCAGATTCGAGTAGAGCCGCGACTTCGTGTCTTTTTGTCCCAAATGTCCCAAGTTCGCCCGGACCAATTGTTCCATTTTCACCCGATTCGGCCAAGCCGCGTACTTCGTGTACTTTTGTCCCGCATGTTCCAAGAGCATTTGTGCGTCTTTTCCCCGCTTCGCCCGAATCGGCCGAGCCACGTACTTCACGCTTTCGCGTCCCACATGTCCCAAATGAACCAAAGTGCTATTTGTGCTAATTTTTCCCGCTCTACCCGAATACCTTTCTTTTCAAATTAGTAGTGCATTTATTACCTTTCTCTCTCCTAAATGGCTATATAATGAGCGAACCCCTATGTGTTTTGCTGCTTTGCTTTCCTACTATCTTTTGCTCAAACCTTTGCAATCTAAATTCTGTGCGCATATCCATTCCCTCTACATTTCATCCCAAGTATAGCTTGCGGCTCTGCTCTTTGGATTACTACCACCATGAAGATCAAATTTGGGGCAAGAACAAATTTCACCACTAGAGTGCACGCTCTCGATATCGGGGATAGTGAAGTTCGCCATCTTGACTTTAGTGATTTTTGGTCAAGGATGACAGACGCAAACCCTATCCCAATGGAACATATGATTCATGACAGCGGTTTGGCTTTCACCGGTGGTTTTCCAATCTCGTGCAATGTGCGAGATATAGTGCTTTCATGCGGAGCTCATTTCAACCCCGATTCGAGCAATATACACGTGGCAGAGACATAGGCCGAGGCATTAAAGAGATTCAGCAAAGTGGATTTTGAAGTCGTGGGTCCCTCCCGTCATAAGCACTGTCTTCTTCTCCTTATTCCTCTCTTCTCTTCCGATTATTTTTCTGGATTTCTTGTAATAAGTTGAGGTATTGCGATTGGAAATCCTTAACTAATCTTTAGTTAAAATAAGTAGTTACCGAGAGTAACCGAATTAAACTATATAATGGCCTCTCTCGCCATTTTGAAAGAGGAAGAACTTGGCTTATTTTCGAAAGTGTAAATAAATCATAAAGAAATCAATACGAGAATGGGCTTTTCATTCTTCGTCTATCCGATCTCTTTTATCCCTAAGCTTTTCATTTAATCTTGTTAAGATCATTTGTCTATATTATATTAAGAAGCTTTATATTCTTGCAGATGTTATTGATAGAACTTTGTGTCTTTCAAATTTCATCTTAATAGTATGATACAAATGATCTTGTTTCAATTCACCGTAACTTCGCATACATAAATAATTACTCTGTCATCTATAATTAAAGTGTTGCCTTTCGCTCATTCTCGTTTTCTCATTCCTCGGTCCTTTTGTAATTTACGATCCTTATAGAAAACACTTTCGTAGATATCCAAGTTCCACAAGAAAATAATGTTTTGTATATGTGTAAATAGGTTCGTTTCTGAATAAGGGAACCTCTCCCATTAAAGAGGAGGGACTTCTTGTCCCCCACATTTGTTGCTCTTCGTGAAGTCCTATTTGATGACCAACAGCTTTTTGGTGACTCATTTGGGAAATCATATTCGATTCAGTAATTATTGATCATCCTTTGATTTGGCGACTCCGCATTTTACTTGAGGGAGAAGGGCCCTTGGTATTGAAGATTCTAATGAGCACGAGCTCCCAATTGCATTTATGAGCTATATTACGAAAGATCATGAGTTAAAATATACCATGATGGAAAAACATGCTTTTGCGGTGGTTAAAGCCATAAGGCGGTTTCATTTCTACATTCTCAGCTCACACTCCATGGTGTTGGTACTCCGTATACAAATCATTAAGTCAATTCTTATACAGTGAGGGGAATTTGGATCCAAGAGAGGGAACCGGGTGGCCAAGGTCCAAGAGTATGATATTGACATCAAACCAACCAAGCTTGTCTGTGAAAAGGCCTTTGTGAGCTCATTGCTAAAGGAGCTGACATGAGTTACTGGAGGATAAAATTGGTCTTCCTACGCTTACGTGCGGTGGAGAGTGCCAAGTGTCAACACGACACTATTTCAAAGATAAAATTTGGGGTGGGTTTCCAAACAAGCGCCAAGCCGCCACGTGTCCAGGGTCATACTTTTTGCCCGCCAAGCAAAGAGACTTAGGAAAAATACAAAGGATCCAAAGGAGCCCACGAGAGGCCACCACGTGGACTGGTACAAACAACACTCTTCCTCCTATGCCCCAAATATTCAAATGAGCATATCATTTGGCTCAGTGCTCGAAACAAAAATCTGGCACCATTGGAAAGATCTCAGCCTCATCTACGCCTTAGAGATCTGAAACTTTAATTTTTGGAGTGATTAGGTAGGGAGAAAATGGGAAATTTTCTATCGAGACCCTTAACGTAGAATTAGATTTATTCAACCACCAGATCTTATACGATTCGATATGTCATTCCTCCTCCTTTGAGGTGCCTTAGAAAAAATAATTGATGCAAACAGGACATATTTGGGGTGGCATTGACTATGGTGGTTGAACTTTGAATTAATTTTCCCACTTCCCCTCTCTCTTCTTTCCTCTAGGCTGAATCTATAAAGACAAGGTCGTGGCTCATTGTAATGGTTGGAGACTCAGATCCTTATGCATGTTGCTAAGGACTCCATATTTTCTCGTATTTTGAGTTACAAACCTCCATGTTTGGCTCTTTCATGTGGATATCGGCCTACTTATCATTATACTTGATTCTATGCAATCTTAGAAGTAATAGAAGCATCAATTTGTTACTACTATCTTGTGTTCTTGCCTCTCTTAGCCAAAATGTGCCTCGCTCATTTTGGTCCCTTGTGCCTCAGTCCCTTCTTTTGGTTTTTAGGCACTCAAATCTTTTCTAGAAGTGGCACCAATGGATAGAGCTCTTTCTCATCTTTCCAGAAAGGTAAAGTTTTCCTCCTAACTCCTCATATTTTTCAAGTTATGGCTCGGCGGAGTTTTGTGGGAAATTTTCCTCCTGGAAGCCCCGCACCAACAGAAGTCGCCACGTGTCCAGAGGAGCGGGGTTTAGAGGAGAAATTGGAAAATTTTCCAAGTTTTGGTTGGAAACGCAAAAGGAAAATTTTTCCCGCGGGCCCGCCAAAGTGAATCACAAGAAGGTGACACGTGTCACAAGGGGGAGGCAGTGAAAAAATGGCTGCTAAGTTTTTCAAAGGAAAATTTTTGAATTTTGGCCCAGCCAAGAAACATGATAGGAATGCGCCACGTGTCCAGAGGAGGGTCATGGACCGTGGAGGAGAAAAGTGAAATTTGGCTAAGTCTTGCCAAAAGGTTCAAATGTAGATTTTCGCCCGCATGGCCCGCGGCGAATGGGATCATGCCACGTGTCTTCATCAGTTAGAGCGGCGGGGGGAAGAAATCAAAAATTGGCTAAGTGTTTTTGCCGAGTTTTTCAAAGGAAAATTTTGGAGGATTGGCCTGAGCCAATAGAAACATGACAGTGGTGCAAGAGGTGGCAGGAGTTCGGAGCTCGGGTGGAAAATGGAAAATTTGGCAAAGTTTTCGGCCAAAAAATTCAAAGGCGAAGGATGAGCCCGCCCCGTCATCCAACCAAATCATGCCACGTGTCCCAAGTGGCGGGGCACTGGGAAAAATGAATTTTTTCCCAAGGTAAAAATGCAAAATTTCAAAAGGAGAAATCGGGAGGAGAAACCCGTCGGCCAATGGAGGACCGACACGTGTCCAACTCACCGGCTCTGGGGAGGTTTTTGGAAAAAATTTCCAAAGGCAAAAATGAAGGGAAAGTGGCCAGGAGGAGCCCGCGCCTAATCAAATCATGCCACATGGCACCTGGGTGGTGGGGCGGGGGTTTTTTTGAAAATTTTCCAAAGACCAAAAAGAGGTAAAATTTTAAATTTTTGCCCGCCGATCCGCTTTTTTTTGGGCCGTTTTTGCCCTAAAACTTCAGACCTCCATAACTTTCGATCCAGAGCTTGATTTGCACGTTCTTTATATCAATGGAAATATTATGAAATTATCTACATGATTCCATGGTCAATTTTGAATTTTGGTTCATTTTGGAGGGAGAAAATTAAAAAACACTTCTGGTACGTGTCCATGGCCAGAAATGACATTTCAACAACCAATTTTAATGCAAAATGGGTCGCTTTTCTCTCCAGCATGGTCAAAAATGTCAGAGCATGGGTTTGTAAGGACCTCCATGTTGTTTTAATGTAGTTTCATTCAATGAGGGATGGCTCCCATGCGTTTTGCACATTTTCTCTCTCCTGGGCTCGACCCATGTACTGTAAAAGCCAGATTTGGCTCATTTCTTCATGGTTGAACACTTTTTTGAACATTAGACTTCTTCTTTCACCTAAAAACAAGTGAATTTTGTAAGTATCGTGCCTTTTCAAGGATCAGTAATAGGTTTATACCTCTTTGATGGTGTAATGCAAGGGATTTTTACATGGAAATGACAAAGCAAACTCGTGAATGCTTTCACCCTCTCGTTTGTATTGTTTTTACTTCATTTTCAGATCTCTTATTGCATCTTATCAGCTTGTGTATGTTTTTCATGTTGCATTTCATGGATTTGTGCCTATTTTTATGAGCAAAAATGTTCACCACTCCTTTGGTGCATCACCATCATTAGGTTAGTTTCATTTTCTGCATTTCTTATCCCTGTCTACTTGCAAATTAGGTAAAATTAGGATTCGAACCTCTCTCGTAGTCAGGCAAACACTAGATCTAATCAGAGGAGTTTGAGGAACCAGCCTCTAATCTGGAGATTCCTCTCTCATTTTCACAAGTCCCACACTTGGAGAGAGGTTTCCATGTTGTGCAATCACACTGGATGCCCTAAACATCAACTTAGAACCTTGATTTGCATCCAGGGGTGCTGCTGATTTGCAACAACAGTTTTGGCATGCCGGTGGGACCTTAGAGGTCTCATTTTTATTGCAGCAAAGTTGATGTGCATCTGCTGCAATTTTCTTGCTTGAAAAGAGCCATAAATTGCACATCTGGCGACTCCAAAGGGAAGAATCAACTGGTTTCAGCAGTGCAGGCCTGAAAACTCATGAGAAGAGTCACCACAAGGTCAAGAGCTGGAGAAGAAGAAGTGTTGTTTGAATACCTGCAGTTATCTCCAAGAAGAAGGAAAAGAGGAAGAAGGATTCAAAGGTCTCCATCTCCACCAAATAGAACTCTCTCAACTCCTCCACCTGGTAGGCCTTTCATTCAGTCAACAAGGGTTTTAAGACCAATTAGAATGGCACAAAACAACCCCTATGTCAACTTCACAGCGAAGCAGCCCACTTGCCCTCAATGCACAACATCCAATTCCAATTGCAGCCTTGAAGAACATTCCATACTTCACTGGAGAGAATCAGACTACTCCAGGTGATCATGTTAAAGATATTGCCAACCTTTGTGCAATTCATGAAATCAATGAGATGCAAGTGGTCACAAAATTGTCTGGCATCTTCCTTCAAGGGGAAAGCATTGCAATGGTTTAGGAGCCTTGGAGCTGGTTCTATCATGAATTGGAACCAGCTATGTATAGCACTTCATGAGCAATTTGGAGAGAAGGGAGACAACTTGTCTCTTTTGGAGCAGCTGACAACCATCAAGAGAGCTCCCAATGAGCAAATTGATCGATTTTAACTTCAGATTTCAAAAGACTTGGGAGAGAATTCCAATGGTAGTCAGGCCAACAACAGAAGGTGCTTTTCTCTACTATCTCAAAGCTCTAAATTCTGATATTTCTATGTTGATTCAGTCCATGGGAGGCATAACTATCCCTATGGCTTATAGCATTGCCATTAGGGCTGAAAATTGTTTGATCCAAGCTGGCAAACTAGCCCCTAGACCTCCCATGCCATTGTTTCCAAGTTTAGAGAGCCCAAACACTAATCAAGCACCTAATTTGGCTCCTTCTCCCATTCCTAGAAATCAGAGTTCAAATGAAGCTTCTACTTCATCTCCAAGTGCCCCAAATGAGCTTCAAGAAGTCATGAAGCAATTGTAAAACCTAGGCAATGAGCTGGTTACTCTCAAGAGGCAACAAGCCCAAGGTTTTAGACCTTCTTATCAGCCCCAAGCTCAGCCTAACAGGCAGCCATATCAACCACAAAGACCACCTAATCCAGCTGCAAATGTGAATCAAACAAGGCCTCCTGCCAATAGGCCATTTCAGCCCTATAATCCAAATGCCATATCTGCCTCTAAAGCATTGGTGCCAACACAAAACAACGTTGCTCAGGAGTATGATTGGTGTTTTCCATGCAATGAACCTCATAACCAATCCATGTGCTTCAATGGTGCTTTGAATCAAGCATTAATGGTGACAACTACTGGTGTGGAGGGTGAGGGCAGTCAAGGAAACAACCAACAACAAGAAACATTCCAACAACAATCAGCTCCAAATGACACCACGTTGGTAAATTGGCAAGCAGAGGATTTTTGTGGCATGAATCAAATAGTCTCTCAAGGTGTGGCAGCCAACACAAGGTCAAAAAGAAGGAATTTGGGAGAAGAGCAGCCATTAGCTCCAACCAATCCACAACCTTCCTTGGCTCCACAAATGGTGGGCAAACAAAATCCAATTTCAAATGCACAAGGGCAGCCAAGAACAGCTCCTAGACCAACTCAAATACCAGTTGTTGCTGCCCACATGCAAGGAGTGAATGTGCAAACCAAGGGACAACAAAGAGATCCTTCATCACCATTCAGTATCATCGATCAGATGAAGAAGACAAATGTGAATATATCAATGTGGGAATCCCTATCTATCCTAGGCCAAAGAGATTTGCTACAAGCTGCCATGAAGGACTAGCCAACTTCGAATCAGCAAGTTCAGATGCAAGAGAAAGTGCTCACAAATGCTGCCCAGCCTGAAGGGAATCATGGAGGACAGCAAGGTAAAATGTTGAAGCCCCCTCCTTTCTATGTTTCGTTAATCATTGGAAATCAGCTAGTGCATAATTGCATGATAGATTCCGGGGCAAGTAGCTCAGTGATGCCTAAACAAATAGCTGATCAGCTAGGGCTCCAGTATGAAACCATATCCAAAGGGGTAGTGCAGCTGGATGGGACAACAGTAACAACAGTCGGAGTGATTAGAAACTTGAATCTTACCTTGCATGCATGTCCAAATGTTGTTGTTTTACAAGATGTATCAGTCATAGACCTTCCACCACTCTTTGCCCTATGCTTGTCAAGGACTTCACAACCAAGATTGGAGGATATTTGTCTACGCTGATTGGTCACACATGCTATGTTCGTAACAAGGTATGGAACCAAAGCTACAATCAGGTCTGAACCTATTGCAAACTTTCACATTGAGCCTTACACTCCAAGTCAGATCAATGCCAATTGTTCAGCATTTGATCAAGAAGATCACCCAAGCACTGATGAAGCTGACACTAAGGTTGGAAGCATCCCGGATCTAACTCTTGATGAATGGGAAAACAAAGTACATGCTTTTGATCCTTATCAAGAAGTAGAAGAATCTGAGCTAGGGGTCTATTGCATACATGAAGAAAATCAGCCCATTCCTAGCATCACCAAACCAAACCACAAGGATGAGAATGAGGTATGGCAGCTATTTTTTGATGGATCAAGGAGTAGACAAGGTGCAGGAGGTGGAGCTATGCTTGTTTCACCTCAAGGAGTAAGGTACTATTCAGCTTTTAGGTTTCAGTTTGCATGCTCTAATAACACTGCTGAATATGAAGCCTTGGTGCAAGGGATGCATTGGGCAATCAAAAAGAAAATAAAGAACTTGCAAGTCTTTGGTGACAGTGAATTGATTGTAAATCAGGTCAAGGGCAGCATGCTGCCAAGAATGATCTACTTAAGTGCTACAAGAACAGGGTGTGGGACCTCATGGAAGATTTTGAGGGTTTTGGCATCAAATCCATTCCTAGGAAAGAGAACCAAGCTGCTGACAGGCTTGCAGCAGTAGGGGCAGCCTTTGACATTGTGGAAAGCATTCAACAAGACAAGGTACAACCAAACATCCATGTGATTGTGAGGCCTTCAGTGCCGGATAACAATGTCAGTTGGCAAGTGTTTGAGAATGACCAAGCAAATCATCCATTTTTCAGAAGAAGAAGTTGAGTTCTCACTAAGAATCAAGAAAATTGGAACAACAAAGATGGTGACCAAGTGGTACAGCTGAGAACTAACAAGCTGCCCAAGGGACTTATCACTTTGGAGTCCATTTTTAATCCCAATGATCAGTTTAGGAAGGAGAAAGCAAACATTCAGGTCAAGAGAGAGGATTCAAGATATCCATCTTGGTGGAAGAGAACAAACCATTGCAAATTGGAAAGATGACAACTGAACAAGAAAGGTATGAGTTCATGCAAGCTGTGTCAAGAGTTCCCTGATGTGTTTGCTTGGAGCTATGAAGACTTGAAAGGTTTCAATCCCAACTTAGCTCAAAGATACCATTGAATTGGATCCAAATACTAAGCCTCACAGTGTAAACAAAGACCAGCCAATCCACATATGGAGCCTCTCATGAGGAAAGAATTGAACAAGTTGATTGAGTCAAGGATCATATTCCCAATCAAGCATTCTAGTTGGGTTGCCAATTTGGTTCCAGTCAGAAAGAAGAGTGGGGAAATCAGATTGTGTGTTGACTTCAGAGATTTGAATAGAGCATCTCTCAAGGATCATTATCCACTTCCTTCCATGGAGCAGATTTTACAAGTTGTTGCTGGCTCCGAGAGGTTTTCACTACTTGATGGCTATTCAGGGTATAATCAGATTATGGTGAAGGAAGAAGATCAGTTCAAGACGGCCTTTACAACTAAATGGGGAACTTATGCATACAGGAAAATGCCATTTGGGCTGTCCAACGCTGGTGCTACCTTCCAAAGAGCAATGGACATGGCGTTCAAAGGTTTGATTAACAACATGGTGCTGATTTACCTTGATGATATCACTATTTTTTCCAAAAATGCAGCAGACCACCTCTCTCATTTGAGACAAGTCTTCACGAGGTGCAAGAGATTTGGAGTGTCCTGAATCCTAAGAAGTGTATCTTTTCGCACATGAAGGAAAGCTCCTGGCCATATTGTCTCCAAAGAAGGATTAGCAATTGATCCAGAGGGTCAAGCCATAAGAGCACTACCATTGCAAGCCACAAGAAAGCCCTTCGAGTTTCTTGGGGAGGATAAACTTTTGTTCGTGAGGTTTGTCCCAGATTTTGCAGCCCTTGTCAAACCTATCACCAAAATGTTAAAGAAAAGCATGGCTTTCAAGTGGACAGTAGAAGGCAAGGAGAGTTTTGAAGCAATCAAAGAAGCCATCTCTCAAGCACCAACTCTCATCAACCCGGACTTCTCCAAGGATTTCATCCTCTATGCATTTGGAGGTAATGATACTATTTCGCCATTTTGGTACAAAGCAGAACAAGGACAATGATGAGCAGCCAATTGCTTTCTTCATCAGAGCCTAGATGACTATGAGGTGAGGTATTCTTTTATTGAGAAGCATGTACTTGCAGTAATTAGAAGCTTGAAGAAATTCAAGCATTTAGTCTCAAACAACAAGGTCCAGCTGCTGGTCTCTCATGCTGGGGTTAAAGACTTCCTCCTCAACAGGGATTTGAATGAGAAAAGGGCAGGTTGGATCACTCGTGTCATGGAATATGACATTGAGATCAAGATCACCAAGCTGGTAAGAGGAAAAGGATTGTGTGAGCAGCTGATTTTGGGGAAGAAAAAAGAAGTATGCAATGAAGAAGAGGCTGTTTTGACAGTTCAAGACAGCCATGAGCCAAGTGGCACTCAAGAAGAAAATAATGTTGTCCCTACTCCTTGCTGGACCCAAAGTATAATACATTTCCTAAGCACAGGCCTATGCCCTCTGGAGATGAACAAGACCCAAAGAAGACACTTCAGATTGCAGGTTGTCCCATATGCCATTGTTGATGGAGTTTTGTTCAAGAAAGATGTGAATGGAGTGCTGCTGAGATGCATTAGCACAAATCAGATTCATAGGGTGTTGGAAGAGTTCCATGGTGGACCAGCTGGTGGTCATTTTGCACCGAGAGTGATAGCTCTAAAAATTATGAAGGTTGGTTATTATTGGCCCAAGATTTTCAGTGATTGCTTTGCATGGATCAAGAGGTGTAAGAATTGTGCATTCTTCACAGAAAAGAAAGACTTTGCTGCCCTTCCATCGCATCCAATCTAGTTGACCAGCCATTCATGCAATGGGGTTTGACTTCATCGAGTCATTAATCCCAATTCAAGTCAAGGGCACAAATGGATTTTGATAGCCATGACTACTTCACCAAATGGATGAAGCAAAAGAGCACTCAAAGAAGCAAATGAATCTAGTATCTTGGACTTCTATGAGGGCATAGTAACCAGATTTGGCATACCTGCTACAATAATCTCAGATAATGCATTGGCATTCATTGGATCCAAGGTGACTGAGTGGGCTGTCAAGAACGGGATCTACCTAAGTACTTCATCAAACTATTACCCTCAAGGTAATGGCCAGGCTGAGTCTACAAACAAGAACTTGTTGAGGATCATTAGGAGAACTCTTGATGAGAATCAGAGGTCTTGGCATACCAAGCTGAAATCAGCCTTATGGGCTGATAGGATAACCCCCAAGAGATCCACAGGTAATTCTCCATTCAGGCTTGTCTATGGAAGAGAAGCAATCTTGCCCATGTCACTTGAGTTGCCAACATTGGAACTCATGAAACAGTTGGAGCTGTTGGAGTTTGAGCCCATGGAGGTGAGATATGCAGAGTTGATGGAGCTACAAGAGATTAGAGATCAGGCATCCCAAGCAATGGAGAAGGATCAAGCTTTGATCAAGAAGACCTTTGATAGGAAGGCCAAGGATAGATCTTTTCAAGTTGGAGATCTAGTGTTGAAATGGGATGCGGATAGAGAAAAATTGGGAAGGCATTCAAAATTTGATGCCATTTGGAGTGGCCCATACATGGTCACGAAGTGCAAGAACAACAATGCTTTCCAATTGGCTTCATTGGATGGTGAAGAACTGCAGATTCCAGTCAATGGAATCTATCTCAAGCGTTGTTTCTAAAGGGGAATTCTCCATCTTGTAAATATTAGCTTAGGTTTCCATTCCTTCAAGTGCTTGTGCACATTGTTTTGCTGTAGGTTAGTTTTTCTTTCCCTAAGTGCTTTGGGCACAACTTGTCTGTCCCGGAGATGTTTTCAGTCCCTTGCTTTCAATCGTGTGATTTTCCATCTTCCTCCTTGCAACATTCTAAGTCGGTTGAGGTTCCAAATAGAAAATTTAATGACTCCATGCCCAATGGACTACTTCAGGCAACTGGTACTTTCATCTAGCAGGCAGATGACCCCTCTGAGTCGCCAAAATTGTTAGCCAAAATGTGCCCCCTGCTCATTTTGGTGGCTAACTACTTGTGTTCTTGCCTCTCTTGTGCCTCAGTCCCCTTTTTTTTGGTTTTTAGGCACTCAAATCTTTCTGGAAGTGGCACCAATGGATAGAGCTCTTTCTCAGCTTTCCAGAAAGGTAAAGTTTTCCTCCTAACTCCTCATATTTTTCAAGTTATGGCTCGGCAGAGTTTTTGTGGGAAATTTTCCTTTGGAAGCCCGCAGCCAATAGGAAGCTGCCACGTGTCCAGGAGCCGGCGGGGTTTGGAGGAGAAATTGGAAAATTTTCCAAGTTTTGGTCGGAAATGCAAAAGGAAATTTTTTCCGCGGGCCCGCGGCGAATCATGGTGTGACACGTGTCACAAGGGGAGGCACAGTAAAAAAATTGCTAAGTGTTTTGCCGAAGCAAAGGAAAATTTTTGAATTTTGGCCCGCACTAATAACAGAGCACGCCACATGTCCGGAGGAGGGTCGTTCACGAGACACGGAGGAGAAATGTGAAATTTGGCTAAGTCTTGCCAAAAGTTTCAAGTGCAAATTTTGGTCCGCATGGCCCGTGGGAATGGGATCATGCCACGGTCTTCATCGAGTTAGAGCGGGGGGAAGGAAAAATTGGCTAAGTGTTTTTGCCGAGTTTTTCAAAGGCAAATTTTGGAGGATTGGGCTGAGCCAATAAAATGTGATAGGCCACAGAGGTGGCCGGGGAGTTCGGAGCTCGGGTGGAAAATGGAAAATTTGGCAAAGTTTTCGGCCAAAAAATTCAAAGGCGAAGGATGAGCCCGCGCCCCTGTCGTCCAACCAAATCATGCCACGTGTCCCGAAGTGGCGGGGCGCGGGGAAAAAATGAATTTTTTCCCAAGGTAAAAAATGCAAAATTTCAAAAGGAGAAATTGGGGGAGGAGAAACCATGGCCAATGGAGGACCGACACGTGTCCAAGTCGCGGGCCCGGCGGAGGTTTTGGAAAAATTTCCAAAGGCAAAAATGAAGGGAAAGTGGCAGGAGGAGCCCGCGCCTAATCAAATCATGCCACGTGGCACCTAAGTGGTGGGGGTGGGGGGTTTTTTGAAAATTTTTCCAAAGACCAAAAAGAGGTAAAATTTTAAATTTTTGCCCGCCGATCCGTTTTTTGGGCCATTTTTGCCCTAAAACTTCAGACCTCCATAACTTTCGATCCAGAGCTCAGATTTGCACGTTCTTTATATCAATGGAAAGATTATGAAATTATCTACATGATTCCATGGTCAATTTTGAATTTTGGTTCAGTTTGGAGAGAGAAAAATAAAAAATGCTTCTGGTACGTGTCCATGGCCAGAAATGACATTTCAACAACCAATTTTAATGCAAAATGGGTCGCTTTTCTCTCCAGCATGGTCAAAAATGTCAGAGCATGGGTTTGTAAGGACCTCCATGCTGTTTTAATGTAGTTTCATTCAATGAGGGATGGCTCCCATGTGTTTTGCATGTTTTCTCTCTCCTGGGCTCGACCCATGTACTGTAAAAGCCAGATTTGGCTCATTTCTTCATGGTTGAACACTTTTTTGAACATTAGACTTCTTCTTTCACCTAAAAACAAGTGAATTTTGTAAGTATCAGGCCTTTTTCAAGGATTGTAATAGGTTTATACCTCTTTGATGGTGTAATGCAAGGGATTTTTACATGGAAATGACAGTGCAAACTCTGTGAATGCTTTCAGTCCTCTGTTTGTATTGTTTTTACTTCATTTTCAGATCTCTTATTGCATCTTATCAGCTTGTGTATGTTTTTCATGTTGCATTTCATGGATTTGTGCCTATTTGTATGAGCAAAAATGTTCACCACTCCTTTGGTGCATCACCATCATTAGGTTAGTTTCATTTTCTGCATTTCTTATCCCTGTCTACTTGCAAATTAGGGTAAAATTAGGATCTGAACCTCTGCAGTTGTGTAAATACTAGATCTAATCAGAGGAGTTTGAGGAACCAACCTCTAATATGGAGATTCCTCTCTCATTTTCACAAGTCCCACACTTGGAGAGAGGTTTCCATGTTGTGCAATCACACTGGATGCCCTAAACATCAACTTAGAACCTTGATTTGCATCTAGGGTGCTTTGCATTGATTTGCAACAACAGTCCCCCGTAGTTCCATATTTGGTTGTGTTTCATGAGAACTATTTAGTGAATGCATGTTTTGTTGTGCTACTCATGCCTAGCCTCCTTTCACGGATCCCCTAGAATTCTTGCTCATAATGAGATAGTGTTCACCCCTCTTTTTGGTGCTATCACCTTTTAGTGTAGTTTGATTTATGTTATCCTTCTTTCCTGGTCTTTGGCATTCTTAGCTTAGTTTCCCCTTTCAGCACTAGAAGTAGCAATATCAGTAGAAATAGATAGAGGAACCGACCTTCTCCGGAGATCCATCCCAAGCATGTAAGGTCCCACAACTTAGGGATGGTTCCATTGTGGTCTCAAACATCTAGGCCCTTTCGAGATCCAAGACGTGGGTGCACATTTGAGAAAACAAGAGTATCATTAGAGAGATTTATTTTGATAATGGTTGGTACCATTATAGATCTTATTCAAAGAGCTACACACTTTGGTGTAAGTCTTGAGGGGGACTGTAAAATATTTCTAAGTATTTTTGACATAATTTTAGAAACACTTTATCCATCCTGACATATATCATTCCCTTTATACAATTTTTACACTACGCACGCACATATGTGGAGCCTCTTATATAATTCTCGGGTTCTCTATATTTTTCAATGAGTTTAATTTGGGACCTTGGATCTTTGATTGATCAGAAATTGTGTCTCATTTGTCATCGATCTCTAGTGGATCCACTTGAGAAAAATTTTCTTGTTCATTCATCCTCTCTCATTAGTTCTTCACAATTATGAATTCCCTTCATCTCAATTCTAGACTGTTCTAAAATTGTATAAATTGAATAAGTGTTGGCTTCATCAATCATCTTCCATCTTTCCAAATTGGGGTATCCATTTTGGTTGGATTTTACCCCTTCAATTGTTTAGTCTTTAGGTCTTTATTTTAGCTCTTTCTTAGATGTAGTTGTGAATAATTATGATCAATTCAATGATGTTGTAATTTAGATCTAGAAGAGTAGATTTTCTTAATTTATTAATAAATGAGACAGTGGATTTGGATTGAAGTTTCCATTAGAGTACGAAGTGTACTCATTATAGTTATTAAGATTTCTATTTTTTTATTTGGTGTTAAAGTATGATGTGTAGTCACCGAAACATCGATTTATAAAATCCTCATTGAATTATGGTTTCATTTGCCCTCATTAACTTTTCATATGCTATATTTCAGATTGTAAATTAAAATGGTTTGAGAATTCATTAAATATCGGTGTATGTGGTTTAATAATTTTCTCGAATCATGGGGAGTTGCATGAGTTGTGTAAATTGGTGTTGTTCTTGTGTTATTTTGACTCTTTTATCTTAAGATTTGTAGATTTTCCCAATTGATAAGGTACACGTTTAAGTTGGAATAATCAACCCCCCTCTTTTATTAAAACCTTGATGTACTTCCTCTTCTGAGACCTTTTTTTCATCTTGCATTATGTTAGAGGCCTATCTACTGAGAAACTTAGCTTCATATTTGTTATGATGTGTTGTGTATTTGTTTAAATCTTGGTTAGAAATCCAACAAGTAATGGTTATCTATATATTTATGCGTTAAAGCAATTCAAGTTTTTATATTTTTCTACAAATGTGTGACTATATCACAAGTGACACTTAATTGGGAGTTAGTCATTGAGGTTGCATTTGTGGACAAATCTAATGTGTGTTTGAACTCATTTTGTGATAGAACTACTAAGGCCTCTCCCCTTGGCCTTACAGAACCAAAAGAAGTAGAGAAGTGACCCCCTTCTCATATTTTGTCGTCTTGAGTTTTACTCAGTTATTTGAAGAGAATGAGATACTATAGTTGACTCTTTTTTCATCATCTCTTCATCAAATCCATTGCGAAACAAATTTGAGAGACAACATCCATGACATGAGAGAATGTAGGGGGAGAAATTAAGACAATATTTTGTCCCGTCAAAGGAAAACTATTTATTTAATGTTCCAAGAAACAAGGGAAAAGCTAATAACTTCAACAAAGAAGGGAGCCATGCTTAGATGAGATAATTGCATAAGATATCTGGGGGACGAATAAGAATGGAAATAATATTTGGATTCTCTCTGGTATCTATTTGAGAATGAGAATCTAATATTGAACAAATATTCCATTAACGCTCAACCTAAAGATCACATATGTTTATAAAATTAATAGGTCAACCAACCAATGAAAAACCCAACCCAAAAATTAGTAAACAACCCATTGGTTGGCCAACAATTCAACTTGCAAACATATATGTGATAGATATGCTAGGATGTTTTCTTTTTCCAATCTAGATTTGAATATAGAGAAAGATGAGATAAAATGTGAGTAGGTTAATATAGTGGCTTTATTTACCTTATGACAAAACTTTTATGATCATAAAATGAAGACAACTAAGAATTCCATGAAGCTCACATGATTTTATGTATTTCTTAAGGGCACACATTCTCTTATCTAGAATTGGATACTCATCCACTGTGGATTAGTTAACTTCTCGTGAGAAAGGGGGATTTAATTTGAAAGAGTCTCACTATTGCCTATGGGCACAACTAAATGACATCTTCATCTACCTTTGAAAGAATCAATTTTGGATTGAAAATATCTCACATAGTTCTTAGTTCAATCACAATAGGAAGGGGAAAATGCTAAAAAAATGGAAGTAGTATAAGGGGATATTACTATTAATTTGGGAAGAATTTATTCCCGCATTGAAGTGGTTGAGCACTTATCTCCATGAATATTTTCGTGCCTCTCCACAACAACATACAACTAACAAAATCCTCAACCATGTTTTCTACAACAAAGCATGTAGGAATGTGGTCTTTAGTAATAGGTCTTCAATTACTTCATCACGGAAAGAGGGGCTAACTCCAAATGACATAAAGAGAACATGGGAAGGATAAATTATGAAAAAGAATATAGGGATAAGAAGTGATAGAATTTAAGCAACAAATGAAACAATTTTAAGCTAATGATTCTCAAAAGGGGCAAAATGAAGCTACACAAGCATGCCCATGAATATGTGTGATACTTTTATGGTAAGGGGTGTTAAGAGATTTGTCTGCAAGCCAATTGTTATTTTAAAATCTAGAAAAGAATATTCATGCATTTTGAAGCCTATTCAAAGTTGAATCCTTACCAAGCAAGAAAGGACTTAATCAAATCACAAAGAGAGATGAGAAGCTTGTGGACGCTGCCAAGTGTCAAGCAAGCACAACTTCAAAAGTCAAAGGAGGGGATGAAGTCTCAAACTCCCACAAGGATGACACATGGAGTCAACAAAGAGGAGTAGGACAACAAGCCCGCAGATGGTGCCAAGTGTCCACCCAGCGCTTTCCCAAGAGCCCTAAAGAAAAGTAGAGTCATAAGGATGCGTGGGCCTTCCACGTGGATCTTGCAACAAATGGACTCCATTTTCAAAGTAGGCCATAAAAAGATGACAAGCCATCTACCATGTATAAGTGATTTAGGGTCTTATCTGTAAGATTTAATGCTCGAGACTTTTCAAAAGATCGGAGGCGAAGGGTCATTTCATTACAAAAATACGTGCCGTTTGAATCAAGAGGCCGGGAACCAATGCACAAAGGGTCAAAATATTTGGTTATGTAATAAATAGCCGAAAGGATTTTCTCAAAAGGCAAGTGCATCGAAGGAGTCGGCTACATGATAATTAAGATGCATTAAATAGGCATGGCTCTCACTCTTCCGAAAGGGCCAAATTGTGAGAAAGATTTGAGGAAATCTGTTTCTGTCACTTCATATCATTTATCATAATTGAGGGGCAATTGGGAAGGAGTTTGAAATTTCTCTCTTACCTCCTCCTCCCCCTATAAAATGTAATTGAAGTTTGATAAGAAGGGAAGAGATTTTTAGTTAAATACTAGGAGTGTTGATCTTTTCTGCTCTGTTGCAAGTTTCTCTTTTGTAAAAGACAGAGGTCTTGGAACTCTAGCCTTTTGCCTGGGTTTTGTAATAGCAATCTTGCCTCTTTTCTAAATGTAATACTGTGCATAATTCTTGGAGTAATATATATGCCTTGTGGTGTTTTCTGTTCATCATTCGCATAGCTTTATTGTCTCTGATCACCTTTATTTTCACTTAGAAACTATGCATCTCTCAATGTTGTTACTATCTTCAAAGTTGTGCTTAAGTAGTTTGAGGTAGTGTTCTGTGTGACCCTTTCTAACATGTGGTGCATTTCATCCACCCTTCTTCAGTTATTCATCGTTTCCCTTCTCAGCAATTGCGGTCTCAATTGATCTCCTAGCAGGCTTGTTCGGCACATCGCCTTAGCTTGTTTTATTTTTTGTTTAATTCTTCTCACCCCTATCTCCCCCTGTAGAGAAGAGCCAACTTCTTTAAAATATGGAGGTCTCCTTAGGGCGCACATCCCACTAACCTAAGGATTCCCACGACTTTGATGGCTCTATCCGCCAAGGATGGTCGTTAACACCAATCAATAAAGGTACATCATAATAGGCGATGGGTGATGCAAAACAAATTGGGCACAAGAATATTATTAAATTTTATTGCCACAAGTGTAAGTCATGAATGAATAAGGGGAACTAAAATTAATGAATCTTCACTCGATGTGACTTGGTAGTAAATGTTCAAAACCCTCATCCCACCCCTTCGTCTTGGGATTTACCAATACATCCTCTCATTCTCATGCTTCCTTTTTACACTAATGCCTCTATTTGGATGGTATGTACGGTTGCAAAAAATGTATGTAAAATTTATCTCCCATATGATCACATGTGTTATTTACTACATTACCAAGTTGATGTCCCCATGTGAATATTAGAAGAGGAATTGATAATAAGATGAACCTCAAAACTGTTTAGTTAGAAGCTAATGCACTTTCAACAATCAGGGAAAAATTCCTAAGTTAGCATTTGCATTTGCCAAGAAATTCTCGAGCCTATTGGCTTCACGAAAGTAATGAGAGAAGAATATATGAAAGAAAGAGAGGATGAGATCCATTGATGCCTCCAAAAGATAATGGAGTCTCTAGTTTGGAGTAAAGCCAAACATTTATGGTAGTTTGGAGTTTTAAGCATGGTCTAATCAAAACGTGATATTTTGCTTCATTATTTATAGGTTTGGTCACATACCACTATCTATCGTCTCAAGTGTGATTGTAAAGGCTTCTCTCGGCTAATAATTTATGAATTACCTTTGGAGGCACCATCAAATGTAATAAAAGCCCATGGACTATTTGTGTTGGATACAACGTTAAGTCTACGCCTTTAGAAGGTTTGCTAGTCTAATAATGTTAGACTAGCCGTAACGGTGTTAGGCGTTCTAATTATTACGGCAGTCTTCTAATTATATATGGCATGCAATAATCTTCTTAAATAATCGTTTAAGTGGGTTTGGCATTCTTCTTTTGTTTTTATTATTAGGGCCCAACATTCCATAAGCATATATTTATAGTGTTGATTGTGATATATACATTCTATCCGGACGAATATAATGCGTATGTGTCGAAGAGAACATTCCCCAATCAACACAAATTGATATGAGAATAAATCCATGTTAATACAAAAAAGGAAGTTGGTTTGCACACGTTCTCTGGTTGCAAGACCTTCTGGTTCATGTGCATTCATCCGTGGACTAATATAATCCACTATTATTTTCTCGTTTTTAAATGCCCACTAGTTTCTCTCAAGAATCTAATCAATGCTGTCATATATTAAAATACTGGTCAAATTAAGAAGTGTATATTTTAAGCAAAGATTTTGTTGAATCATGAGTCAATTTGGGGGCCTCGAGGATGGCTTATTTAACATGGTATTTACATTAATTATTAAATTTAATACGCCATCAAATTAATATGCGTTTAACATTAAAAAATTGTATTTGGAAGGAAAGTTATTATTTGAATTGATTTAAAATAATAATATTAAAATATATTAAAAAAAAGTTACACCTAAATTTGTGGATTGGCTATCTAAAAATTGGACATATGATGGATCATCTTAGCATTGGTTGCTCTACATCATTGTTTAGTACATGTACAATATCATAATATGTAGTTTGTAAAGTTGTTTTTATTTAAATGTATTCAAGTTTTAGGTATCCATGTCAACTATGTCCTCTTTTATTGTATTGGCTGCCCTATCTAAGTATAATTGCGTGCTCATCGATTATTGGTACAACTTAGGATTTTATTGACATATTTTTATTGTGTTTGTTCGATTTTCGATGTGTTCTTCTTTGTCTTCTCGTTTTATCTTTGTTATACCAATTTTCTCTTCTCGTGGTTTTCTCTCTTGCCTTTTTTTTTTTTTTTAAAGCTTTTATGGGTTTAGTAGTAAGGTTGTGGAGAATCAAAACCGTAATAGTACGATTCGGTTCATTAGAACCGTACTTTTATAATTATTTTTTCCTTTTTGTGGGGCCTTTTGGTCCTTTGTTGGAGGTCGCCCAAGGTTTTAACCCTTACTTTTTGTGTGTTTTACACCCATTGTGTGTTGGCATGCACACCAATAAAGTCGTGATTTAAATTCAAGTACTTTATGAATACATAGTTGCATTCTTGCATTTGGCATCTAAGAGAACAATTAATGATGAGTTGTAGAAAGAAGGAATCCATTTATTTGAGAAGCATCTCCATGCCAAAAGCATATTCAAAGCATCTAGAGAAAGATCATCTAAAATTTACTTTTGAATTGATAAGAGAATTGAAAATGGTAAGGATATAAATAGTTTAATTATATTGGACTTCGTCTTTGAGATACATTAGACTTGGTGTATTATATTATTAATTATTCAAAATCATAGGAGTACTTTAGGGGCCTAATATTAATGGAGGGATAACACATGCCCTTCTTTATTCCTTCCAGGTTTTATAATTTTGTAAGGTGTTACAATCACATTAGGGTATGGAGAAGGAAAGTGTTTTCCTAGTGATCCACTTTGAATTTTGAAAAAGAATGCATGAGATTTTTTAGAGTTCGAAGTTGATGTATTTGTTCTTGAGGTTTTTCAAAACAATTACGCACTTAATTAATTCTCCCTTTTTAAAAAAAAATCTTATTCAATAGTTCATTACACATGCATTAGCTATTATTCTCTTAGAGACACTAACCACTAAAATCTTCTTATATTAGTGCAATGTTAGAACAAAACACTAATAAAAAGCGTATAGGTGTATATGGAGCAACTTTACTTTCTCCTAGAATATCTAACTCACATACAAATTATTCATTAATCACATAAATAGACCGTGTGAGTAATAATAACATTTTCATAACATTCTCCTACTTAGTGCGAATTTGGGAGAAAAGAATCACATTCTTCTTAATCTTCTCTCTAAAAACAATTCTTCGACTAGGTACAAATCCATCAAACTATCTCATAACCCTTATAAAGGTATAACTACCAAGTTGAATTACTAAGTTGTCAAATTTTACTTCTCAAAATGCCAAATTTATAACCGCCATGAACTATCCGGGTAGCCATCCATATTGAGCTCACCTAAGATATTTTCCTATTCTCAAAGAGGAAGCTTCTTAAAATAATAGTCTTTTAAAAACATGAACACCGTAGGTGATTATTTTTACACACCACAAAAATGTGAAAAATACAAAAAATAAATAATTAGGATCGAGTCCTTACTATTGGATTTTTAGTCACCATTGTAAATCACTATCATTTTGATCACAAATGGTATGAGATGTTCACTGCTACCATTTAGAGAATGATTTTTAATTTAGTTGTTTTGGCACATATTGGTGCCATTATATCATAACATGAACCTTGTTATTAGCCATTGATGAGAGGTCGTTGATTGACCTCTAATCCTTGTTATATCCATCATTTGTCAAATTTTTGTTTACTCAACAAAAATTCAATGTGAAGTTCAAGTGCATGCCATATTTAATGAGGAAAAAACATCCCCACAATTTTAACATATATAGGATGTTGGTTTCAATTGTTGGGCCCCTAATTTAGCTTCCAAATCTTAAGGGCGCGTAGGTGCGCATGACTGGAGGAAGCGCACAAGTGAAGGTGCGCAAGGCAGAGTTCAAAAGGCTTCTTGAAGAACCCAGGACGCACGCGCCGCGTGAAGAACAATTCGGGACTTAGCCATTTTTTGCCTTTGGGATAGAACACATGAAGAACGTGTTCCATTTAGATAAGGTTCTAGCCTGGTGATAGGGTGTCCTGGAGGGAATATACCTTGCAATAGAAAGATCCAAAAAGTTAATCATGACATGGAGAGGCATGCGCCGGGGTGACCCACACCTTGACACTTGGGGCCAGATCTGAGGCTGCAGAGGAGTTTGTTAGAGCTCAGAGGCCTATTTATATGCACACCTTGGAAAAGAAGAGGAAGAGAAGAGAGGTAGCGGAGCTCTGCAGAATTACTGCGAGAACTATGGGATGAAAATGGGTACTGAATTCAAGTAAGGATGTAATGGGGAAATGGGGAATGAAATTTTTGTCTTGTGAGAATACATGTATGGATCCATACATGGCGCATGACTACGGTCTGCCTTCTGTAATATTTTATAAGTAACACTATGAATGAATGTGATAAGGTTACCATGACAAATGTATTAAGACTATTTCTCTGTATTACCTACATATTTCTATTGTACTTCTGTTCTTATATAATCGTGAATCTTACTTGAATGGTTAAGTATAGTAGTGGATTTACACCTCTTAGTTCTATTATTTCTATTGCGCACTTTGGTTCTATTATGACTAAAGGGGTATAGAAGCCATCCTGAGCTCTATAGCTCTTCATGTCTATTAAATCACTAAGTCAGAATCATGAACTATGCCTTCCACTAGACTCACATAAAGAGAGACTCGGCTCCCTCTCGCGCACCTCGGGTGAGCGCCCAACACTCAGCTGGGTGATAGGTTGGCACGCATGAGGTTCCCTTGTTCTTAGTGGGTGCAAAAGTGACTACATCTTGGTTCCGCCTGGGACCTCTTTTCAAAGTTGTAGTGGAACATGGCATATATCATGATCTCTATAAAAAGTGATGGCGGAGTGCTTAACACTTGAAGGTGTTGAAGATTGGTTTAAGAGCACAGAGGACGAATTCGCTCAGAGATTTAGTACCGGATCTGGGTTTGATACGCGAAGATGGGTGGAAGACACTCTTTATCATGAGTTGTACAAAACCTTCTTCTGTTGTTTCCCAAAGTAGAGCTATTCGAATGGCTCTCGGCTTATACATCTAGATTGCGGTAGAATTATAGATCACACCCTTGGACCCAAGAAACATATCAAAACCTGCAAGATGCTGATCTAACGTGGACCCGTGCTATAGATCATTGGTGGAAGGGAGTATTGACTAGCTACACTCTGGAATATGCCATTTCCACGTATTCCTGTCCAGAAGTTGAGTTTGAGTTCTTACGAGCCCAGGATCATTTCTACATGTTATTCCCCTTGTGATCAAAACCTTGATGGTAACCATGGGTTTAGAGGCATTCCCTATGGCCGGCTAAACCACCCTGAGCGCTAGGCAAGGAAGCCAGGTTGGGGAAGGATGGCTGATCTGACGACTAAACAGGAAAGGGAGGAGAGGCGGCTCAAGTATAACGAAGCACGTGAAAAGGAGATCGATAGACAAGGTGAGATTACAAGTGGGTTATGGAGCCAGACATGGTGGAAGGGAGTTGAAGTTCATGCAGAGGACGTGGAGCCTAAACAGTCTGTGGTACTCAATCTTGGTAAGTGCAGGAGAGAAAACCTTGCGGCTTTTGATGAGATTCTATCGTGTAGAGAGAGAAGAGTCATTGGCGCGTATCTGACCCAACCTAACAACCGAACCTTGGCGCTTTGTTTGTTCGAATGAGGGAAAAGTATAGTTGATCCATTTGATATCAGTGGAAGCAACCAATTGGAGCCTAAAACATACAATTTCTCGTTTAGGACTTCTATGGCTTCACACACTATTATGATATTTGGTGGAATGTTTGGGCAAGGCATGTATACGATTGGTTTTGGAAGTGCATTGGGAAGTGGTGGAGGAACTACGACTGGGAGTGGTACTAGTTCACAAACTATCGGCACGTAATTCAGTGGAATGACGAGAGCACTTAGCACGACAAACATAGGCCCTGTACCTAACACAGGAGGATCTGGAGGTGGAAGTGGTGGAGCTGGTGGCTCAGGATCTAATGGATCTGGTGGAGGAGGAAACATCGGAGGAAACCAAGGGACTAGATTGGGAGGGCAAGGGCCTCAGCCACCTCCTCAAGTATTTTTGAGATGTCTCTACACTTTCCAGATTACATTGGAATAGAATATGCCATGGAGCATGTGCATAAGTGCGAGCTGCTATGGCGCAGCAAAGGGAATCATGACCTAGGATTGAAAGGCCAATCAATTTGTGACGACCTTGCAAGGACGTGCACATAGTTGGTATAGAAAGTATGACCCTCATCAAACTATTGTGGATTATACCGCACTGAGAAATGCATTCTTGGCGGAATTCCACATACCTGAGTTTGAATAGAAGAGCATTAGCTCTCTCAAAGAAATCCAACAAGGAATGGCAGAGAGCGTGTGGGAATATGATGCATGCTTTAAAACTCTATTGTCTAAGTTGTCTTATGATATCCACCCTTCACAACATGCTCAGTGGTTTGTCGGAGGGTTGATCACACCCTTTAGGAGGGCCTTATCTCATAAAACATTCACGGACCCGCGCAAGGCATTGGAAGCTACTTTACATGCTGAAGCAATTGGTAGTGTTGACATTGGTGTTAGCCCATTTTTGGAGGCTCGGGAGATTCGCAAGGCTAAGCAATTGGAGAAATTGTCTCACAACACAGGTTCAGAGATATTCGTGGGGATGTGGTGCATGGATTGTAATGTGGAAGGACACACAAAGGATAATGGTGGGATATGTACTCGGAAGGCTGTACGCGCCATCGCAGATAAACTATGAAATGTCACGAGGACCATGATGCGTAGTAGGTGCCCCTGTTGTAGCGTGCGATCCGAAAAAATGTATCTTGTTATTGCATAAGATATGTACCTCAACCACACATGACACCAAGGATTGTAGATTGATTGACCATATTCATGAGGTAATTGATCTTTGTGTGCACCAATGGCATTACCAGCAGTTCCAAAGGAGATAAATTTCGTTATGAGGAGCACGAGAGATGGAGATGTGCGTGGAAGAGGGTTTCAAGGAGGATTTCGTGGCCGTGGTAACGCAGAGATGAAGAAGTGAGTTCCCACGTGGGACATGTTTTAATTGTGGAGCCACTGCACCATTATAAGTGTGAATGTCCAAATCTTCTATAATGCTCCTGGTGTGGAAAAAACATAAGTATGAAGAATGCCTAGAGTTGTACGAACATATGAGTCAGCAGTACCGGAAGGATAAGGGCACTGCTATGGTGAGTATTAAGAAGGTTGACACACAATGACTTCCACAAGTAATACAAGAATCAGAACTATAGCCTGTTATGGTAACAACGAGGGTGGAATCCACGCGCGCAAGGGAAGCGCCTAGGCAGAGACCTCTAGTTTTGAGAGAAGTAGTACATGGGAAGTATCCAAACCTAGCTCACCAGAAAGAAGTTTACCAGGAAACCATGGACGTAATTCGAAGTTTACAAGGGGAGATCCAATGCTTAAAAGAGAAAACTAGAAAGGATGAGCAAAGGAGAACCGTAGAAGCACCAAGGGATGACTTGGATGAGGTTAAGGAGGTGTGTAAACTACTGAGGCAGGAGAATATTACTCCCCTGCTAGGGGCATGGTTGAGAGAAAAGGTGCCACGCGCCGGGGAACAACACGAAAGGCAGGTCCTGCATGCAAACCTCCCACCTCACAACCTTGATTATGACAAAGAGATTACCTTGAACGCAGTAGTGGATGGATTCTTTGCGCTAAAGAACATCCTCATTGACACAGGCACGGAGGTTAATGTTCTCACTCTGGATGTCTGGCATCAAACGGGAAGACCTACATTATAGCCATCTTCAAATGTGTTGTATGTGGCAAATAAGACAAAGGCGATGCCTATATGTGTCTTGAAGGATGCAACCATTACAATTTAGGGGACTAGGTTCAATGGGGATTTTGAAGTCTTAGCACTTGCCGAGGCAGATAATTTCCCAGCTCTACTTGGGCACCGTGGTGTTATAAGAATAATGCAGATCTTCGGTTTAACAAGGGGTACATAAGATTTGGAAACAAGGAAGAGCGGGTAGTTATACCACTGGTTGATGGGAAGTCCACCCCCTATACTGAACCCCTTGGGGAGGAATTCTGGATAGAATATATGTGTGCTCCATAAGAGATCCAGAGACCATCCACCCTATAGAAGGAGTCATCCAGTTTGATGATGCTCAATCTATCAGTGATACTACTAGTATAACATGTGATAATTGGGTGCATGGGACTTATGAATTGATTGGGTGACATCTGAAAGGATCAATAACCAAGGTAACAACAGAGCGTATAGTTCGGCACCTGGGAGGGAAGGTAATAACAAAGTATTCTAGGGATGCATACCTTGAGGTATTTTTGAGAGAGATGGAAGCTCACTGGAGGGAGGACGAGCGACGAAGTATGCTAGGTTATGTTTTGATAGGCACAACAACAAGGTGGTGGGCTGTGCATAGTGAAAAATTGTTGGAATGGCGTGAAGTTTGAATTACGCCACCGTTTGATCTCGGAAAAGCAACATACCCACCGCTATTAAGAATTACAATGGCAATGGACCCGCCTCTTCCCACATCCAGGCATGTGAGAGGGTTTGGGGAGAAGGCAAGAAAGCTTTACCACCCTCTCTTTGGGTGCACAAGCTATATTCGACACTACAAGTTGTGTGTGCACTTGGTATATCCATTCTGAAACACGCCGCCAAACGGGAAGTTGGCAGGAATTAGTGGCTGACTTGGTTCACACTTTTGAGTACCAAAGTACCAAGCAACTAGTTGATGAGGCATTGCAGACTATCAAGCGCCTCACTTTGGGGGATTGCGCCATGGCGGAAGATAGGTTAGTAAACTTACTTGGTGGACCTAGCTTAGAAGCACGGTTCAAAGAGGAGGAACTAGAAGACATATAATTCAAGTGCACGTGTGCTGAAAAGGAGAAAGGAAAGATGGTATACCTTGTTGATGGAGAGGAGATAGAAAGCCTGAATGTTGACCATTTGGTTGGAGTGCGTGAAGTAGTTGACAGTGCGGATGCATATGCACGTGCGTATCATGAGCCACTCAAAACCAAGAAAGTTAACATCGGCTCGAAAGAGGAGCCCAAGGAGGCTATCATTGGGGACTACTGGTCAGACAAGGAAGCCTCAAAGATCATCAATCTCTTATGCGAATTTGAGGATTTATTCCTATGTGGATACCATGAGTTAAAAGGCGTCAACCATTCATTGGGGGAAATGAGGATAAAGTTGAAAGATGGTGCACCCCCGATTAGGAAGGGGCCTTACAGGATGAGTCCCAACATGCACGTAAGGGTTAAAGAAGAACTAGACAAGATGATAGCATCCGGTATCATTGAGGCTGTGGAGGAATCAGAGTGGATAAGTCCAATGGTGATCAACATAAAGAAGGATGGGCGGATTAGGATATGTGTGGATTATAGGGAATTAAATGTTGTTTGTATCATAGATCCTTTTCCCACCCCCTTTACTGAAGAGATTTTGGAAGGAGTTATTGGGCGTGAGGTCTATTCCTTTACGGATGGATTCTCGGGATATCACCAAGTAAGGATTGCAAGGAAGACCAAGAAAAGACAACTTTTGCCACCGAGTGGGGAAGTTTTGCATATACGGTCATGCCCTTTGGGCTGAAGAATGCGCCCGCTGTATTTTTGCACATAGTGGTACAAGCATTTAAGGACTTCATCCACAAGTTCCTTCAGGTATATTTGGATGATTGGATAGTGTATGGATTAGTAAGGGACCATTGTGACAACTTAAGGTTGATGTTTGAAAGATGTCGGTAGTTGAGGATCTCCCTCAACATCAAGAAATGTATCTTTGTAACTCCTTTTGGAACGTTGTTGGGGCATATCATATGTAAAGAGGGCTTACTAGTGGATCTCGTGAAGGTTGCAGTTATTGTGGGGTTAGGGGAGCCTACCAGCCAAAGCACCATGCATGGATTTCTTAGACACACTGGGTACTACAGAAAGTTCATTAAGGGATATGCCAAGATCGCCGCACCTTTGGAAATATTTCTTAGACACAAGAGTGCCTTTCAGTGGGGAGAGGTGCAACAGAGGGCATTTGACACTCTAAAAGAAAGGCTTATCACCACACCTATTCTATGATTCCCATCATGGGATAAACCTTTCCATGTCCACGTGGATGCCTTTGGTATAGAAATGGGAGCCGTTCTTGCTCAACTAGGAGAGGGGATTGTTGATCATCCTTTGTGTTTTGCAAGTAGAAAGTTAACACCAAAGTAGAACAAAAGTATACAACGATCGAGCGTGAGGCATTTTCAATGATCTACGTGCTCTATAAATTTAGGCAATATCTGCTGGTAACTCCTTTCATATTCTACATTGACCATATGGCCTTGAAGTATCTGGTAAACAAAGCAGTGTTGCAATGGCACATATGTTGGTGGGTTCTTCTATTTCAGGAAGTTTAATTCAAAGTGGTGGTAAAACTGGGAAAGAACAATTGTGGGCCAGATCATTTATCAAGGATTGATTTGGGAGAGGATGCGTAGAGTATCAAGGAAACCATGTCGGATGCACAATTGTTCAAGTTACGGCGCATGCCCTCAGAACTAGAAGACATTGCTATCTTTCTCAAGGAAGGTGTGGTGCCCAAAGGGATGAATGCTTTGGAAAGGAAAAGGTTAGCCATACACGTAACGCCCTTCATGTTGATCAATGGGGATTTGTATAAAATGGGTCACGATGAGGTTTTGCACCGGTGTGTATTAGAACATGAACGCGTAGCTATAATAGAAGAGGCCCATGGTGGGATTGCCAGAGGACACTATGCAGGGAACACAACCGTGCGCAAGATCCTAGTCACTAGACTATGGTGGGAGACGATTCACTAGGATTGTATTGAGTTCTGCAAGGCCTGTGACCACTGCTAGCGCCTTGGAAAACCTAGAAAAAGGGATGAGATGCCCTTGTGCCCCATCACCAGCGCAAAACCTTTTGAAAAGTGGGCAATATATTTTGTCGGACCAATCTCACCAGCTACATGGAGGACTAACTCGCGGTATATCATTACCTATACTGATTATCTAACAAAGGTGGGCGAGGCCGCACCCACTAGGGATTGCACCGCAGCCATGGCTGCTAGATTTTTGTGGGAGAACATTATCAGTAGGTATGGGTGCCCATTAAGTTTAACAAGTGATAGGGGTACTCACTTCTTAAATGAAACAATCAGGATTCTATTGGCAGAATTCATGGTAGCCCATCACAAGATTGTTATCCAAAATTCACCCCTGTGGTTAATTTGATAACATGCATTAGAATTCTCAAGTCCTGAGCAGATAATTGATTGAGCAAACATCATGTTTCAGGGTTCCCTCGATTTTTTCTAACTCCCCGATTAAAGAAGGAAAGAGCAAGCTCGAGAAAATGTGAAAAAGTCACGAGAAGACAGGCTCGGGCGAGAAAAAATCATGAAAAATGGCTAAGTCCTTGTCCTAGGGACAAGTGGGACAAGAGTGCGCGAAGGACCCGAACCAGCCGGTTCGCCAAAAAGCATAACCAGTAGGATAGTCGGACGGAGGAAGGACGCGCGGGGCGCGAGAAGCCGACCCGGCCGAAGAGAGAAGAAAATCAACTAACTGCTCGGGACATCTCGGGACAAATGGACGTGAACCGCCCGGATCGGCGAAATGGAGAACTTGATCAAACAAGTGGGACAAATAGACGCGAATCGGCCGGATCGGGCGAACCGGAAGAATTTGTCCCATGAAGCACTGGGACATCTGGGACAAATGGACGCGAACCGGCCGGTTCGGCCGAAACAAAGAAAGTTCGTACTGGGACATCCGGGACGAAGGGACGTGCGGGACGCGGATCGCCGAAGGAAGGCCGAAGGGCCGAGAACCAACCAGATCACGACACGTGTCACAGGGGAAAGAGTCCAAAGGTCAAAGGGTGAATTTTCAGGGGTCAGCCCGAGCCAATCAAAAGAGGACATGTGTCCTATGGAACAGGGAATGCGGAGCTTAGGAAGGAGTTAGAGAATTTGGCATGAGTTTTGGCCGAAAAGCTAAAAGCCAAGGTCTGCCCCACGCCCCTGTCGGCCAATCAATGCATGCCACGTGTCCAAGTTTAAGGGGTCCACAAGGAAATTTCAAAAGAAATCCCGCCGAAAGGTAGAGGAGAGAGAATCACGCGACCAATCAATGCGTGCCACGTGTCATCCAGGTGGCAGAGCGCGGGAAAGATTTCAAAACACGTTTTCGCCTGTTTTGTGCCCTAAAACTTCAGACCTCCATAACTTTCGATCCAGAGCTCAGATTTGCACGTTCTTTATATCAACGGAAAGCTTATGAAATTCTCTACATGATTCTGGGATCAATCTCAAATTTTGGTGTAGTATAGAGAGAGAAAATTGAGAAACGGCTCTGACACGTGGTAATGCCAGAAGTGACGTTTCAACAACCAGTTTTAATGCACATGGGTCGCATTCTTCTTCAGCATGGCCAGAAGTGATGTCTCAACCACCGATTTTAATGAAGAATGTGTTTTGGTCAATGGTTGGGTTGCTTACATGTTTTCCTATGTTTTCTATCTCCTGGGCTTGACCCATGCATTGTATAAAGCCAGATTTGGCTCATTTTATAACAAGTTGTTCATCTTTTCTGCTCTGCCCTCCCTTCTTTTCTTCTCTAGGGTTGAAAATGGAGCTCGAACCTCCTCCCCTGCTCTGTAATGGTGTTTTTGCCTTTTACTAATGAAATGATGTTCTGTGTAAACTTCTGGAGCAACACAAAACGTGTTTTGTGATGCATCTGTCCATCCTTGCTCGTTTTTGCTTGTTCTCTTCTTGCCTCTCTTCATTGCAGGTATTTGTGCATGTTTGAATATTCATTGCAGGTTTGGAGCTGTGTTCATGGAGTTTTGGGACATTTTCTGTGTGAAATCTATCCTTGGGCCTGTGATGCATCTGTCCATCCTTCCCATTGCTCACCTCTCTTTGTCCCATGGCAGTTTTGATAGATGTCCAACATTCTCCTTCTCTGGTGTATCACCATTTTAGTGTAGGCTTTTGTTCTTTTCCTCTCTCTCTCTCTCTCTGTCTCCTTGGCATTGTTAGATTAGGATTAGATTAGCTTCCTGCACTGGAATAGCTTGTGGCGGAGTAGTTTAGGAGCAGAACCCAGCCTTCTCCGGAGATTCCTCTCTCGCCACAAGTCCCACGCTTGAGAGAGAGGTTTCCATGTTGTGCAATCACACTTTGGATGCCCGAGTGATCAACCTAGAAGCCTGATCTGCATCCAGAGGTGCTTTGTGATTTTGCACTAACAGTTTTGGCACGCCGGTGGGACCTTAAAGGTCTTCCACTTCATCTTTTGCAGAGTTGATGTGTTCTGTAAAGATTTCAGCCTTTGGAGGCACTTGAAAACACATCGGCGACTCCATCCGGTCAACAACCCATCTCGAAGTTCTGAGACCTTCCTTTCCATTCATTTTCATTCTTTTTCTATCCATTCTTCCATATTTCTTTCCATCTCTTTCATTCTTTTCCATTCCATGAGGTTGTGCAATCATGACTTCATTTCCATCATGGAATTCACATCAACAACAACAGTATATTCCACCTCCAACATGTTTTACAAATCCTCCAAATCAGCCTTTTGAGCAGATTCAAGATCAGTATGCATACCCATATGAGCAGCAATGCCAAAGTCAGTTTGGCTATGGAGCTTTCCAAGAGCAAAAGTATGCATATAATAAAGACCATCAGATCCAAGACGTTGGTTTGTTGGAGAAAATCCAAAAGATGGAGGTAGAGATGGTGCAGTCCAGAGCAACAGCTCAAATGAGAGCTTTCAGAATTGGTTGCAGGACTCCTTGTCCATGGGGAGGCCCTTTTCCAAGACACTTCAGCCCTCAAGAGAAGCTAGACTTCATGATAAAGATGCTGCCCCAACTTGCACAATGGACAATAGAAATAGAGGCCTATACATTCGGTGTTGAACAACCTTGTCAATGGGTAAGTTCTACACCATCATCTGGTTTTTCTCTTCCCATTACTCAAGCAGCATCATCTCATTTGGACTTGCAAATTTTAAACTCTCCATCTGCTGTCCCAAATGTTGATCCCATGTCTCCACCTCTCAGTCTTCCACCACACCTCAATTCTTCTTTCCTTTTTCCTTCCAAACAGTCATCCTCTCCACAAGAGCTAAAAGAAATACCCCCTCCTCCAAAGAAACAAGAGGTTTCACCGCCTCCACCACCACACAAAATTGTAAAATCAGTTGAGTTACAACCCATCCCTCCTCTTGCATTCCCAAATCCATGTTGGGAGGATGAAAATCAGAATGCCAGTCAAGGAAAACAACAGCAAAAAGAGAAGCCAAACAAAGATGAAGAAATTCAAAGTCTGAAGAGTTGGGCTCTTAGATTTGGGATGACAAAGATCCCCTTGATGGTTAAACCTACAGAAGAGGCTAAGGTTGAACAAATGGTGGCCAGGGCTGATTTTGTTGCAGCAGAAGAAGAAGATCTTGCAGTCCCAACTTGTCCTCTAGAGCAGCAGATTGAAGAGTTTGACTTGACAAACTTCATGCTGGAGGAAGAGTTCAATCAAGAGCAAGATTGTCTTCAAACATTGGAGGAAGGAGAAGCTGCTCCAAATCCAAAAGAAGAGGAGCACATTCCAGCTGTGGGGGAGAAAATTGCAGATCCAAGAGCTCTGAGCACAAAGCAGGCTACAGGAGAACCTTCAGTTCTTCTTTCTACTTCACCTCTCTCAAATTCTAGTACTGAAGAGGAGTTTGACCTCTCAAACTCAATGTTGAAGGGAGAAAGAAACCATGGTGGTCAAGTTACAGATCAAGAAGACACCATGGAGGAAGTTGAACATTTGCAGCAGGACAGCCATGAGGTAGTTTATCTGTCAGATTTGGAGGACTGTTTTGATGGAGAAGAGCCGGTTGAGTTTCCACCATTCTCTCTTTCATCATCCACATTCCAAACACAAGAGTCTGCTGTCATGAAGGAGAACATTCATTTGCAGTAGCCTGCATCTTATAACAGCTCTTCGGAATCAAGATTGGAAGATTTTAATCTTTCATGTTCTTCATTGGAGGAAGAGAAAGGACAAAGGAATTTCACCATTGCTTCCACACCATCCATTGAGGGTCTACAAGAAGACTCCACTTTTGGAGTTGAGAATCAGAGCTATGGGCATATCAAACGGATCGGACCTTGCCCAATCAGGTATTTGGCTTCATTGGAGCCAAAGGAGAAGTCACAACCAATCATGCTTGCTTCTGAGCATGAGGCTGAGCTACAAAGTATCAAGGATCAGCTGTCATACCTCTTCAACACAAATGCAGAGCAACTAAAAGAGGTATTGAATTTTCCTTCAGTTGACACCTTGATGATTTGGATAGAAGACCAGCTTCTTGTTGATTTTCCATCCATCCAAACAGCCATGATCAGTGCCAAATCAATTGCATGGCCGCCACTTTTGAGAAAGGGAAGCTATTTCTCACAACCAATTGCAGGGTTTGTTTAGCTTGCCTTTGCTCCTGTTAGAGTAGAGTAGGTAGATTTGCTTTCAGCAGAAGAAGTGCTTGTGCACACTCTGCATGTTCCATTTTGGAGCATGTATGATTTTCAGTTCTGTACATATTTTTTGTTGTTGTGCTGGTTTTGCTCTTGCACAGTTCGTTTCAGTGGCATTTTGGTAAGAACAACTCCATGTCCGGTGGGTTTCAAGTGGCTCAAAGGGAAATTTTCAAAGTTTAGATCAGTTTTCAGGCTTGCTTATGACTCCATGCCCAATGGATTGCTTCAGGCAACTGGTAACTTCATCTAGCAAGGCAGATGCCCCGCTGAGTCACCAAATTGTTATCCAAAATTCACCCCAGGGTTAATTTGATAACATGCATCAGAATTCTCAAGTCCCAGGCAGATAATTGATTCAGAGCAAACATCATGTTTCTGGGGTTCCCTCAGATTTTTTCTAACTCCCCTGACCAAAGAAGGAAAGAGCAAGCTCTGAGAAAATGCGAAAAAAGTTGCAGAAGACAGGCTCAGGCCAGAAAAAATCATGAAAAATGGCTAAGTCCTTGTCCTAGGGACAAGTGGGACAAGAGTGCGCGAAGGACCCGAACCGGCCGGTTCGCCCGAAACAGACAACTGTAGCACCGGGACAGTCGGACCAGAAGGACGCGCGGGGCACGAGAAGCCGACCCGGCCGAAGAGAGAAGAAAATCAACTAACTGCTCGGGACATCTGGGACAAATGGACGCGAACCACCCGGATCGGCCGAAATGGAGAACTTCAGTCCAAACAAGTGGGACAAATAGACGCGAATCGGCGAATCGGATCGGGTGAACCGGAAGAATTTTTCCCATGAAGCACTAGGACATCCGGGACAAATGGATGCGAACCAGTCGGTTTGGCGAAGCAGAGAAAGTTCATCTTGGGACATCCGGGGACGAAGGGACGCGCGTGGACGCTGGATCGCCGAAGGAGCCGAAGTGCCGAGAACCAACGAGATCACAACACGTGTCGCAGGGGAAAGAGTCCAAAGGTCAAAGGGTGAATTTTGAGTGGGTCACCTGAGCCAATCAAAAGAGGACATGTGTCTATGGAACAGAGGAATGTGGAGCTCGGGAAGGAGTTAGAGAATTTGGCATGAGTTTTGGCCGAAAAGCTAAAAGCCAAGGTCTGCCCCACGCCCCTGTCGGCCAATCAATGCATGCCACGTGTCCAAGTTTAAGGGGCCCACAAGGAAATTTCAAAAGAAAGCCCGTCGAAAGGTAGAGGAGAGAGAATCACATGACCAATCAATGTGTGCCACGTGTCATCCAGGTGGCAGAGCGCGGGAAAGATTTCAAAACACGTTTTTGCCTGTTTTGTGCCCTAAAACTTCAGACCTCCATAACTTTCGATCCAGAGCTCGGATTTGCACGTTCTTTATATCAACGGAAAGCTTATGAAATTCTCTACATGATTCTAGGATCAATCTTGAATTTTGGTGCAGTCTGGAGAGAGAAAATTGAGAAACGGCTCGATGTGGTAATGTAGAAGCGGCGTTTGATGCTTCAACAACCAATTTTAATGCACATGGGTCGCATTCTTCTTCAGCATGGCCAGAAGTGATGTCTCAACCACCAATTTTAATGAAGAATGTGTTTTGGTCAATGGTTGGGCTACTTACATGTTTTCCTATGTTTTTTGTCTCCTAGGCTCGACCCATGCATTGTATAAAGCCAGATTTGGCTCATTTTATAACAAGTTGTTCATCTTTTCTGCTCTGCCCTCCCTTCTTTTCTTCTCTAGGGTTGAAAATGGAGCTCGAACCTCCTCCCTGCTCTGTAATGGCATTTTTTCCTTTTACTAATGAAATGATGTTCTGTGCAAACTTCTGGAGCAACACAAAACATGTTCTATGATGCATCTGTCCATCCTTGCTTGTTTTTGCTTGTTCTCTTCTTGCCTCTCTTCATTGCAGGTATTTGTGCATGTTTGAATGTTCATTACAGGTTTGGAGCTGTGTTCATGGAGTTTTGGGACATTTTCTGTGTGAAATCTATCCTTGGGCCTGTGATGCATCTGTCCATCCTTCCCATTGCTCACCTCTCTTTGTCCCATGGCAGTTTTGATAGATGTCCAACATTCTCCTTCTCTGGTGTATCACCGTTTTAGTGTAGGCTTTTGTTCTTTTCCTTTCTTTCTCTCTCTCTCTCTCTGTCTCCTTGGCATTGTTAGATTAGGATTAGATTAGCTTGCCCTGCACCTGGAATAGCTTGTGGCGAGTAGTTTAGGAGCAGGAAACCGGCCTTCTCTCGGAGATTCCTCTCTCGATTTCACAAGTCCCACACTGGGAGAGAGGTTTCCATGTTGTGCAATCACATTGGATGCCTGAGTGATCAACCTAGAAGCCTGATCTCGCATCCGAAGTGCTTGTGATTTTGCACTAACAAAGACTACCCCCTTATCGGCCTCGGGCGAGATGGGATGCAGAGGCTTTGAAAAATCCTTAGTCACACATTGACAAAGATATGTGACATGGGTAGGTAGGATTGGGGTGACAAGGTGTCAGCAATCCTTTGAGCATACAGAACAATGTATAAAATGTTGAACAAGGCCACACCATTTCAATTGGTGTTTGGTGCGAAAGGCACATTTTACCGGTTGAATTTAAGCTACCATCACTGCGTATAGTGTGCATAGGAGGATTGGACAATGAACAAGCGCTAGAAGAAAGAATTGGTGAATTGATAAAGTTGGATGAAAGGTGCTCACTAGCAAGATGGAGCCAAACAAATGAAAAAGCTAAAAAAGGCATGACACAATTTGCCAAAATAAAAACAAACAGTTTGAGGTTGGCAGGATGGTATTGCTATATGATTCTAAATTTCTACGCCATCCTGGAAAGTTGAAGGTGCATTGGTTGGGTCCTTATGTAGTTTCATACATCCTTGATTCGGGTGTGTGCCAGCTACAAGTGTTGGATGGAAAAAAATTACCTGGACACTTCAATGGGAGTAGGTTGAAGCCCTAATATAAATAATGCTTCTTGGTGTTTGTAAATAAAGTAGTTCTACCAATTAATTTAGAGTTTCATTTTATGCTTTTCCTTTCTTGTTTTTACCTTTCACGTTGTTGTCTTGTTTTGCACCTTGGGCGTCAGAAACCTTATTACTTTTTAAATTTATGATTGTGCAAAGGACTACGCATCGATTTAGTGTGGGGTGAGGTGATAAAGAGAGGCATGAAGTATTTCTACAAGAGGATTGGGTTGGTAAACCGTCCGAAGGCCTTGTTAAAAAAATGCATTAGGAGAAAAGAAGGCAGATGGGTGGCAAAATAAGGTTACATTGGAAATCCACATACAAGGAGAAAAAGTGCAAAAACATGAGGTAGGTGAAAGCAAGAATCATGAGGATGGAAGAGGTGCCTTTGGCACTGGTAAAACACGTGTAAAATTCTTCTATCAAGATGGATTGTCTGCACGCCAGAAGGTTGGAAAAGTTTTTGCGCAAGGATTGGGCGTGGGTGAAAAATGTTTTACACAAGGATTGGGTGCACAAGGAAAAGTGCTGAAGTTGGGTTTGTTTGAAAATGCCACATTAAATATTGTCGTATGGTGGTAGGTAGCCTAGCCTTTAATGTGTAAAAGTGAGAAAAGCTATAAATACAAGGATGGGAAGTTCATTATTTTACTTTGTGAAAACAAGGAGAACAATTTTCTTTCAAGAGCTAGGGTTCGAGAGCTAACTCGTGCGAAGGAGAATCTCAGAAACTCACGCGTAATTGGTCTGGTTGATCTACAAACTAGAGCAGAAGTGATTCACGAGTGTGAGGAATGTTGGGAAAGAGCACCGTGATCAAAGGAGGAAAGTCAAAAATTAGGGTTTGAACTCTAGGGCAGGAGGCGCGTGAAGAAAACCCTCAGAAAACTCGAAGGTAACCAGGGAATGAAAGAAAAGGGTAAAATGATGGCCTGAAAACCGGTTGATAAGCCTATAGTAAAATCCAAGAAGGGAAGGGGAAGGAAAAGGAAATAAGAAAGAAGATGAAATCCCCTTAGATACCAATGAGGAATTGTATTCAGAGATGCTGATACCCGGATGTGATTTTCTTTAGGGCAAGAGTGGGAGTCCCACATCAGACAAATGACCGTAATCGATTACAATCACCTGGTCGAGTATAATTGTGAAGGAAATGGCGTTGGAGCTGGTGCGCCCCACAAACAAATGAACACCTGATGGGATGCTGATCTACAACGATGTAGTCAAGGTGAAAATGGAGAAGGTAGGGCTTCTCCAGCTTTATGAGTTTCCCTACTTCGGGAAGCTTGAGTGCCTATACCAATGGTTAATGACGTGCGTACACAAAGATTTCTTTTACTTCGCAAGGCGTAAAATGTGCATAACTCCACTGGTTAATCTCACACTTTATAGGCCTGAGCTATAAAGGGGATGCGATCTTAGATGACCTCCAGGATGAGGAGGCAATTAAGGAAACCATTGCATCCCAGGATTATAAGAAGGGATCAAGGTACTATGACGTCACAGATATCAGTGATCCAGTGATGAAAATGGCCGCACACCTCGTTTCTAAGCTAAATGGACAAGAGAGGTGGACCCAGGTGAGCAAGCCCTAGTTGAATGTCTGCAGAAAGGTCGCGGAAGGCACCATGTACAATATCTCCCAGTACATAGTAGACGAGATCATAAGCGTAGCGGAGAACGGAGGAAAGATATTATTTGGGAACATTCTATTAACCATTGTGTTCTTAGAAATTGGGGTGCCAGATGCATCTGATAAGTTCATATGGGAGTACCCCGATGAAGACCCTTCACCCATGGACAGGTTCTAGAAGTATACTTGTGAGTCAATGACGGGGGTGCACAAGGCGCACTTGGATAAATGGTATACGTGCCTTAGGAACACATTCGGGGTAGAATGGCGGATCCTAGAGAAACTCCCCACGGTGACTGAAGGAGAAGTAGAGTTCATGATGTACTAGCACTTCTGCATTGGTAGATTTATCTTGGTGGATGACAGTTGGAGTCCCTAGTGCAAACTCCCCTTCTCATTTACTACCCAATTCTTCCAAGTAGGGGTAAACAAATACAAGGAGTCGAAGAAGTTAAAACTCGACCTGTCCACCCTTGACAAAGTGAACACAGAGAGATGAGAAAGAATCTGGTCTACCCAGGGAAGCACACGTATGTTGAAAGGTACGTGTCGCAGGACATGCATATCATAAGGCCGATGACCTTACGATTCCGAGAGCATTGCTGCTAGAATTTACCTGCGCATAAGGCCAAATTTTGAGAAGGGTGCATATGTAGAGAATGAAATATCCATCCCGGACGACCCCATGGGAAGGAAGAAGCCAACACCAAAGCGCAAGGAGAAAGAAGAAGAAGAAGAGGAAGAACAAGGGGCGGTGGAAAGGTAGAATGTAGGTACCACGGGGCTGAGTACCTATGTCTGGAAGAAGAGAAGAACGATGGTCAAGGAAAAGACCCTAGAGCCTGCGAAGCCACCATCCCCTGAAGAACCTTTAGATGAAGAAAAGACAGCATCCCCAACTCTGGAGTTTTCTGTAAGGGAAGAAGAACAAGGAACGAGAGGAACAAGGGTCTGAAGATATAGATGACCTGAACGCCTATGTAGGTGAAAGGGATGATGATGAAGGGGAAGAGTTGGAGGTGGATCAAGAGCCAATTGATGTCCATGACTCGAGAAGGAGAGGAAGCTGAGGATGTAAATGATTCCTTCATCTTTGTAAGGAGGAAAGGCGCTCGAAGGGAGGAAGGCACGCGTAGCAAGAGGGGAGTGAAGGGGCTAGTACCAAGGAGCCAGATATGCCCAAGCTCACTCAAGAGGAGGTGAATGAAAAGGCAACAAGGGAGGCAGAGAGGATAATTGATGCCTTGGTCAATGAAGAGTTGGGGCGCAGTGTGGAGCTCGTGCTCGGTGAGTTCAAGAAGTAGAGGGAGAAGAGTGGAAGTAGCACAAAAGGCCCAACTCTCTCAAAGAAGCATTCCAAAGGGCGTGTGCATGAGAAGTAAATGTGTGGAAGGGGGAAGAACAATGATGGGTTACATTGATGACCCCAACAAATTTTTTTGCGCGTGTTTCCAAAGTACCATGCCCACCAAGGAGCTCACCACCATGGAGTCTTTTGATCTTGAGGGTGGATACCCGCGAATGAGGAAGATGCTTTCATGGGCATTCGACTCCCACCTCGATGAGCCTGAATTTGAGATTAACCAAGGAGCGGTATTGAAGCTGTCTGAAGGAAAGGGGGACAACCCCATTGTAAACACGTAGCAACTATCAGATGAGAAAGTGTGCAACGTGCTCAACAAAGTCTCCATGGAAATCGAGGCTAGGCTCTTCGGTAGAAATGATAGGGTTAGAGTCTTGGAGGACCTATTGGAGAAGAGGAAGGAAGAAGTGGTGAAGCTAACGAAGGATCTCAGCCTGGAGAAATTAATCAGTGCTCAACTGTAGAGGGAGATTCAGGAGGAAAATGTCCAGGGTACGTGAAGTTTCCAAGAAGGTAGAACTCATCTCCTAATCGATTATCATGAAGCACCTGGACCTTAACCCTCCTATGCAAAAGTATAGATCCTCCTTGGAGTGCCTAGAGGACTTGACTCGAGATCCTCACCATGGAGAGGAAACCCTTGGCATTAGAGTCGATAGAAGAGGTAGCGGCGTGCTTGGAGAAAGAAGACAAGTTGAAGGTCGTTGCGCTCATGGATGAATACAAAAAGGTGCTCGTTGACGTAAGAATAGCTACAAAAACTACGGGGTCACCTACGATCATTGTGCAAATCAAGACAAAGTGACAAGCATACTGCTTGCCAGTGACAAAGCTGAGTTGAAGGAATTCAGAGAAAAGAATAAGGGAAATAGAGCCAAGTGGGAAAGGATCATAGCCAAAGTAGAAAAGAAATTGAAGCCATTAAGAACCGAAGAGTCTCAATCAAAACCCGACTAAAAGAGCTCTATAAGGTCATCATAAGGAAGATGGATGCCTTGGAAGATCACGCTAAAGAACTGGAGACTGTGGTTGAAACCATTACCACACAAGGGGAGGGGATAACTTTCAACGAGGTGAGCACCTTGGTTGGTGACATCTGCACCAAAGTGTAGAAGGAAGTTAGCACTTGGAGTACACTGGAGGACGACCTCCAACAAAACTTTCCCCTCCTTTAGGAAAATTTTCCCCCTATTCTTTCTCTTCCCCTTTCTTTATTCTTCCCCACATATTATTTTCCAGGGCAAGGCCTTGCATTCTTTTTGTACTACATTCTTTGAGAAGGTTCCCAAGGCGGAGAACAGGTGAAGTGTGGGGTAATGTTGGGCCCCTAATTTAGCTTCCAAATCTTAAGGGCGTGTAGGCGTGCATGACCGAGAGGAAGCGCGCAAGTGAAGGTGCGCAAGGTAGAGTTCAAAAGGCTTCTTGAAGAACCCAGGACGCGCGCACCGTGTGAAGAACAATTTGGGACTTAGCCATTTTTGGCCTTTGGGACTAGAACACATGAAGAACGTGTTCCATTTGGATAAGGTTCCAACTTGGTGATAGGGTGTCCTAGAGGGAATATACCTTGTGATAGAAAGATCCAAAAAGTTAATCATGACATGGAGAGGCATGCACGGGGTGACCCACACCTTGACACTTGGGGCTAGATATGAGGCTGTAGAGGAGTTTGTTAGAGCTCAGAGGCCTATTTATACACACGCCCTTGGCAAAGAAGAGGAAGAGAAGAGAGGTAGCAGAGCTCTGCAGAATTATTACGAGAACTATGGGATGAAAATGGGTACTGAATTCAAGTAAGGATGTAATGGGGAAATGGGGAATGAAATTTTTGTCTTGTGAGAATACATGTATGGATCCATACATGGCGCATGACTACGTCTGCCTTCTGTAATCTTTTATAAGTAACACTATGAATGAATGTGATAAGGTTACCATGACAAATGTATTAAGACTATTTCTCTGTATTACCTACATATTTCTATTGTACTTTTGTTCTTATATAATCATGAATCTTACTTGAATGGTTAAGTATAGTAGTGGATTTACACCTCTTAGTTCTATTATGACTGAAGGGGTATAGAATCCATCCTGAGCTCTATAGCTCTTCATGTCTATTAAATCACTAAGTCAAAATCATGAACTATGCCTTCCACTAGACTCACATAAAGAGAGACTCGGCTCCCTCTCGCATGCCTCGGGTGAGCGCCCAACGCTCGCTGGGTGATAGGCCGGTGCGCATGAGGTTCCCTTGTTCTTAGTGGGTGCAAAAGTGACTACATCAATTGAAAATGTGTTTTGAAAAAAAAATTAAATAATTTTTAACACTTTTGAGTACAATTTTACTAGACAAACTTGACAACAACAATAATATTTACCTTATTCATACATTACATGATGATATTGATTCGACTATGCCAAATATAGACTAAATGAAACGTATGAAGTTAATTACTCTTTCAAGAAACCATTATCAAAAATAAAAACACTATTATCTAGGTTTCATTACGAATGAATAAACTTGATTTTTTTATTGAATTGACAAGAAGACTTACTAACAAACTATTGGTTCTTTTGATGGTATTTAATGAACAACCTCAATCAAATGCTAAATAATACAAGGTTTTAAGACAAAATTTATAAACAGAGACCTATATTGACTTTTTAATAGGCCACTAGAGGATTTGGTGAATGACCAGTATTTTAGTTTCAAGGAGGGTGTATAGACTAAAATATGGTAATTTATCTTTATGTAATGGAAAGTTTGAACTTTTATTCTCATCAAGACAAAATGATCACATTTAGAATCCAATCTCATAATCTCTCTAGACATTCTTGTCGGCGATTAGTGTTTTCATTGTTTTCAATAGGTGTTATTGATGTAAAAAGGAGTATGATGTCATGTGAAGGTTGATTAGTAGTGTCATTAATGTCATGTGTTTCATTGTTTGGTCAATAAGAGTTACTTGATATAATTGATGATGTAGCATGGTGTCTTGAGTAGTGTGATGGCTTGTAGGAGTGATGTAGAGGTTTTGCGGTGATAGAAGGAAGCTATAGTAAATCCTTGTAGTGTGTTGAAGCCTCTTGTAGGTGGGAAAGAGTAATGAAGTCATGAGGTGGTGATGAAAGAATGATTAAAAGCCTTGTTTAGAAGGCCTAGTCAGCAGGATTGTGTGCCATGGTGGATTACATGTATGTATGAGTTTTATATGCATTACTAGAGCACAGGGAGCATGAGGATGAGGCTTATAGACACTCAAAAGTGTTTAAGAGTGTTTTTAGAGTTTGTACATTCATTCTAGGTCTGTATCTAGACCTTGTCTTAAGCCCTAGATGGCCTAATGAAGTGAATTGGATAGATTTCAGCATGAAGATGGAAATATGAGAATGGAAAGAGGTAATGCATGTTAGTTCAAGTCTGTGAGTGAAGTTTTATGTCTCAAGTTGGAGGAGAAAGCAATATATAACATTTTTATCTCTAATGAGTTCCTAGAAAGTGAAAAACCCAGCTCGCGGTGGTTTGCTTGGTGATCGTTGGCACATGTGAGGTTGATCTCTTCAAGGTAATTGAGGAAGGGTCCTAATAAGTATCTCTAAGAATTAGTTCATAGAATAAGGCTCCAGGTTTTATGAACCATTGTTAAGAAGGTAAGAAGGTCATAAATCCTTTTGAAACCCTAGTTAGGTAGCGATGGAAGAGATTTTGTTCAAACATGCCCAAAATGAATTATATTGGATTTTTTTATGATTGGAGGTTATAGAGGAATCCTCCTAATTTCTTGAGGTGGTAGTTAGGTATCTTGATAGTGAGTGGACCTCACAACAAATTGTGAGTTTTGAAGAAGTTATGCTTTCTCCCAAGTTTTTCGCTGACCTATTGAATAAATTCTTGTTTAATGGAGTATGAAATCCATACCTGGTTTCTGATCAATTTTAAGCCCTTTGGAAGTCTTTGTAAGTCTATCTTGCATGACGGAGTTTGTGGAATTTTTGGCATTTGGTGACCTGGCTGCAAAGATGTTCTTGGGCACTTATAGTCCAAGTGAAGGTGTTGTATACATTTGGTGATGAACCCGAGGTCATAATATTTCTATCCATGTGTCATAATTTCATGGTTGAGGTGATTTTGTGAGTATGTTGAACTGAATTTCTCTCATATTTCATATTAGTGAAATGGTAAAAATAAAACAAGTAAATTCAATAATGTGAGTGTTTAAGGATACCTCGGGATGAGATGATGATGAATACGAGTGTAAAATATCATCCTCGTAGTGAGATTCATAACATGCACAATAAATAAAAAATCAACAAGGAAAATGATTAGTAGATATGATGGTGGGTTTCCTGACAATGCAGTTCCTGAGAAGTGAAAACTTCCTAGGATGGATATCAATCCACTTTTTGATAAAAGATAGATAAAAATAATGATACATAAGTGACATGATGTGAAAAAATCTAAATTGAAATAGATGATATGAAATGAAATAGATAATATAAAATGCGAGATATGGTAACAATAATCGATGAAAAATTGAACCAAACTTGGTTGGGTCAATGACGATGGAGACTACAAAACAAAGTCGATGGCAATTAAAACAAGATAAATAAAAAAATTAGAAAATGAAGTTTCAAATGAATCTGAAGCTAATATGATAATGATGAAGATATTGAGAGGGTGACAAGATGGTGGAGAATATTTGGATGTGATCTTGAATAGAAAGGATGCAAGAAAATTGGTGGATCGATAATGAATATGATAATTAATAGTCATGTTGACGATGACCGAAGAAAGTTGACATCGACTAGTTTTTATGAAGATGAGATATGAAAGCAAAAGTGTGCGGGATGGCAAGATTGGTAGCTCGCGAGGTCTCGAGGATCATAAAATAGAGGTAGGATTGAAAAAGGCTAGAAATAAGAGAAGCTGCCGCAGGTGGATCGATGATGATCGGGGTAGGTCGACGGTGACCAAGATAGATCCAAGGTTTGATAAGGTTAAAATAGAGAAAGGTGAAGTATAAAGAGGGAAGAATAAAGGATAGGGTGATGGAAGGGGTCCAAGATGAGTGTTGAACCTGCAAGGTAGAATAAAAAGAGAAAAGGAAAGAAAAGGGGGATCTACACAAGCTCAAAGTGTCTTCAAATATCCACAATGATGAAAGAGGTCTTCAAAAGGAAGATCCAAGATGATAACAGTTGTTGGTGAGAAGAGGAGAAGTCTCAGTAAAGATAAAGCCAATCCAAAGCCTAATAATACCCAAAATTCCATCCATTTTCAAGGAGGGGGTAATGGCGTATTTATAGGGTTGACGGTGATCCGAGATAGGCCATCGACGATTATGGTAGACTGACCATTTGGGTGGTGGAAGAGTGATGAGCTTGAGACAAAGAACCCTTATGAAGCATGATTAGGGTTTGGGAGGTAAATTCTAGCTAGGGTTTCTTAGGTAGGATAAATGGGTGGGTGGGAGGTGGGAAACATTACATAAAGGAAAAGGGGAGGTAAAATTATTAAATGTAGGCCTAGAGAGGACAAAAAGGCATTTAGGGAGGATACAAATATTGGGGGATGATTTATGGATAATTAAACATGATTAATGGGATATTAGGAAGAATAAATGATGATATGGGATTAAGATGGGATTATGGGAATAAAAGTGATTTAGGAGGGAAATGTGGGTTTTAAATGGGAATGAGGTGAGTATGATAATAAAGGGAATGAATGTAGGGCGAGTCACTAGCGATACCAAAATTGGTGTCTATATTTTCCCCTTTTTGTCGAGTGGTTTGCATTGGGCAAGCCATGAGACAAAAACAAGAAGTGATAGAAGATGATGATGGTTGAGGTGCTCCCCCTTAAAATAGGGATTGATGATATGAAGAGGAATTGATCACGAGTTTGAAAGAGATATATGAAGGTAAAAAGAGTTGGAAGGATGAGAAAAATAGAGAAGATGCCCCATGCAAAGATGGATAAGGAAAAAATAAAAACAAAAATATGGTGGTGATTTTGGAATCACTTTGATAGGAACAAACCATACCCTAGGATGGAGGCGATGTTAATGTCAAAGATACCTATGAGTTGGTGAAAATCACTGCAATATAAAGGGATTATAATAGGAATCCACTCGAGATGGATGTGTAAGACATGGGACCAACTGGTCAAAGGCATAAATCAAAACATGCTCTAATAAATTTGGGGATGGTTATAACAATGGTCTTAACGAAAGGTGGAGGAAAAATCAAATGTGATATCGCATGCCTAAGGAATCAATCAAATATGCATCTTGGTAGGAAAAATGGAAAGGTGGCCACAATGTTGGGATTAAGATGAGGTATGGCTCCCCAAGAGGCAACACAAATATGGCCATGAAGTAGGCTTATGAGACGTGATCAAGAATGCCTTTGCTAGATAAGATGATAGGTAAGGATAGCAAGACAAGCCGAGGAAGGAAAGTATCGGTGTGTTATGTGATCCAAAGGGATCCAGAAAACACACCACTTCATTAGTTCCATCAGCACCAAGAAGGAGAAAAAAAAGTGAATAAAATGAGGTAAACAGAGGTTCTGGAAGGAACCGCTACCTTCTGTGAGCAGCGGTTTCAGAAAGGGCGACAGTCCTATCACTTTCAAACAGAAAAGAAGAATGGAATGTGAATGGACAATAATTTGAAGTGCCCAGCCGTGTCTCTTCCCTTCCATGCCCTTTCACATCCTCCAATGCATGGGAGGACATGAGAAGGCCTATAAATACATGAAAGGAGCAAGAGAATGATCATTCGAAGATCTAAAGAGATCGAGAAGTAAAAAGTTTAATGAGAGCAATAAGAAATATCTTGTCTTGCTGGAATTAAGGTGTAGAAATAGAGAAAGAAAGTAATTGGAGAGAAGGTTTACATTTTTGCTTCTTTTCATACTTATTGTAATCTATAATTGTCTATATTAGACCAATAAAAGTGGGAAGAAAGAGCAGTTTCCCTTCCCGACTAGTTTTCCTCCATTGGAGGTTTCTAGGATAAAATTGTTGGTGTTGAAGTTTGAATTCTTTCCTACTCTGTAATTTCCTTTCTATAGCACTAGATAATTAGTCACGAAGCTCTAATTTTTCAAGCAAATATGTCATTTTCCAAATTTGAAAGTAGAACAACATAATTGTGTGATTCATAGAGTTCCAAAGTAGAAGTTTACGGATCATTTTGGTATCAGAGCTGATTATATATCCAGGACTGTGGTATTCAAATCTTTCTTGTGATTTTGTATGATAGTGAAAAGGTCCAAAGGTGAAGAATTTTTACCTTGTGAGCTAGATATTTCTACGAAGAAGTGGAAATAGAGAATTTGAGCTCAAATGGAGGAAGATAACTTGGTCCGTAGAGTCGAGATGCTAGAGACCATGATGGATAGATTGTATAGAAACAAGAAGAGCTTTCAAATATGTAAAATATGGTTTTGGTTAAGAAAGATTCCATGGAATCGGTGGTTTGAGCACTAGCTGAAAAATTTGGTATCGAAAAGATCCACATAGAGGAAGAATGGGAAGAGCATGAAGAGATGCCAATTGTAAGCGAGAAGGTAAAATCTTCACATACACCTTTTAAAGTTGAAACGAAAGTGGAAATAAAGAATTTTGAAGGAAAAGTAGATGCAGAATTATTGGATAAATGGATAAAACAATTGGAAGTATACTTTAGTGTGCATAATGTCCTTTGAGGCACAAAGGATCACCTTTGCACGTCTCAAAATGGAGGTCATGCTATGGTTTGGTGGGAAACCCATCTAGCCACTTGTGAGAAGAAGAAACGTCCTATTGTTAGTACTTGGAAAGGTTTTAAAGAATTGATTAGAGCTAACTTCTATCATATTGGCCATAAGACTGACATGATGATTAAGTGGTAGTACTTTAGATAGGGCAATAGTTAAAGCATGCAAGACTACACTATGGATTTTGGAGACAAGCCATGTTGCTTAATATGGACTTGGAGGATGAGGACATTCTAACCAAGTATTTGGGAGGACTTCACACTCACCTTCGAGAGGAAGGTAATCTCCATGAAGCCCAAGGATCTCAATGAAGCTTGTATAAGCATACTACATTGATGATGAGAAGAAGCAAGGAGAAATAGAGCCAAAGGGAGACCAGTCAATAGAACAATAAGACAAAGAACAAGGGAAGAAAAGTAGTAGAGGTAAATGGAAAGGTAAACATGCCGCTACTACTTTGCATACTTGTAAATATCCTAAGAATTTATGTAAGAATTGTGATGTAAATGGACATATTGATGCCACATGTTGGAAGTTACATCTAGAATTACACCCAAAGCATCGAACCAAGGATTCCAAGAAATCCATGGCCACTGTGAAGAAAAGAGAGGTGGAGATTGAGGATGATTCAAATGTAGATGAGAGGTTGGGATGCATGGCCACTAACATGTATGGGGAAGCAGAAGAAGAAGAGATGAGTAAGCTATTTCAAATTAGAATCCAAATCAAGAAGACTAAGGTAAATGCTTTAGTAGATTCTAGTTCTCAGTCAAATTTGATTTCTGATGCGGTTGTAGAAAAAATTGGTCTAGAAACTTATGTGCATCCACATCCATACCCATTGGGATGGGTGAAGAAGGGTGTAGAAATACAAGTTACAAGGAAGTGTAAGTTTAGTTTGGGATAAATACCCAATACATAGATGTATTAGAGGCTGATATTATTCCACTTGATGCATTTGACGTTGTCTTGAAGTCCTTACTTGTATGCCAAGGATGTTGTGTTCACAAGGAGGGAGAACTGATATAGATGGGTCAAGGATGGAGTCAGTTTTAACATCCTGGGCACACCAGAGAAAATCAAAGAAGGCTATGGTAAGTGCCAACCAAGCACCAAGACTTATTTAGGAAAATCATTAGTTTTTTTTCTTTCATTGGAAGAAAAGAAAAATGGACATGAGAGCATGAATATTTTTGACCAAAGGATGGAGAATTTGGATAGCACTTATCAGTTTTGTAGAAGAAGCCACCACAGAATTACTCATTCAAGGAGCAAAACAAACTTCCACTATGCAGTCACCATATCTACCTACGGATTCACTGGACCTGACCATGGGGCAACAAGAAGAAGAGGAGATACAAGGAACTTTGGTGACTTTAAAATAACATACTTGGAGAGGATTCAACCAATCCATCTCAAGAGACAAAGATAGGAAAGGACTAAACCACTATAGTATGGGACCTTCACCATACTTGAGCAGGTTGGAGAAGAAACCTTCAGGCCATACTTCATGCAAATGTACGTGATAACAAGTTACAAGAGCTCGCATCCACTAATGCCATCTATGCATGACAAAGAAGGAAAGATACAGAAGCTTCCTTCCAAAGAGGATTGTACTCAAGGCAACTTGGAGGAGGATGTAGCACTGGAGAAATAAACCAGAGATCCATAGGAGTCTTAGCAGGTTGGATGAGAGAAGACACCAAGGTAGACCCAGTGGTACTCAAATGAGCACGAGAGGGAGTTGATTCCTCTACCACTCCCCCACTAAGCTTTTGTGGGACCAAAAGACTCCTAAGTAGGGGAGGTATGATCCATAAGAATCTAGGAAAAACACACCACTTCATCAGTTCCATTATCACCAAGAAGGAGAAACAAGAAAAGTGAATAAAATGAGGTAAACGGAGGTTCTGGAAGGAACCACCACCCTACAAGAGGAGGCGGTCCTAAAACTACCACCTTGTAAGGGTCTAAAACCAGCAGCTATCAAATGGTGCCACCACCGGCCAGAAAGTGGTGGTGGTCTGATGTGAATTTGAGGAGTATTTCCGAGGGGTGTGGTCATCCAAAGAAAATAAGAATGGAATGTGAATAGATGTGAATTTCAAGTTCCCAACTGTTTCTCTTCCCTTCCATGCCCTTTCACATCCTCCGGTGCGGGAGGACAGAAGGTCTATAAATGCATGAAAGGAGCAAGAGAATGATCATTTGAAGATCCAGAGAGATCGAGAAGCAAAGTTTAATGAGAGCCTGAGCAAGATATTCCCTTTAGAATGGAATTGTAGGAGCTAGAGCAAGCAAGTAATTGGAGAGAAGGTTTACATTGTTTCTTCTTTTCATACTTATGTAATCATGTAATCATCTATATTAGACCAAAAAAAGTGGGAATAAAGTGCATTTTCTCTTCCCGACTAGTTTTCCTCCATTGGAGAGTTTCGAGGATAAAATTGTTAGGGTTGAAGTTTGAGCAAGATCTATAATTTCCTTTCTATAACACTAGATAATTGATCAGAAGCTCTAATTTTGTCAAAAAAATCTGTCATTTTCCAAAGTTGAAAGTAGAACAACATAATTTTGTGATTTGTAGTTCCAAAGTAGAAGTTTACGGACCATTATGGGTCCCACACAAGCTTTAGAAAGATAATTTGGTAAAGATCTTTGGAAAATATTACATGAGAAATATATTTGAATGAGATGAGATAAAAGTGGATGAGAGAGGAGAGAATAGATTGGATGAGATCCTCAAATGGGATAAGATAGATTGGATGCTAAATTGATTGGATGAGATGAGATAAGATATTTGTGATTGGATTGGATCGTATATGATAGAAAAGTGCAACCTTATGAGGATGACCGAAATATAGGAAGGACACTCCATCATATGAAGGAGAGCACATAGGATAGATGATCTTAGACTAGATTGGAGGAAAGTGTGAAAGGAGACAATGCAGAGAAATGCACTTGTGACCATTGATAGGTGTAAACACATAACTAACGATAGTTAGTCATATTTAAGGTCTTGAGGGAAATATGGAAAGTGTGCTTACCATCCTATTGTAGACACAAAAAGGGTTATATTGGAGCTTGTATGAGAAAAAATAGGTTCTCCTTAGGTGGTAGTCCACGGTCTATGTGAAAAATTTGAGAAATATGGTGCAAACTAATCAATGAGGGAAGTTTTTTTAGATGGGAAAGTTGATTAATATGGGAAGCTTTCCAGGGATGCTTTCTATTTGATATTTTAATTTTGTGTTTAGAAATTTGGAAGGATGATCAACATGAGAAGCCTTTTGTTTCCATGATATAAGAGAGTAGACATATTTTGAGGGAGTGGTCTGCATGTATATTTTTTCTTTTGAGTTTGATTTTTAGATGGAAGGATGGAATATGCATGATAGATGACCTTTGAGGGACCATCTATAATTTTTGAAATTTTTTACTTTATATGAACAACTTTCCTTCGAGGGAGTAGTTTGTTTTGGATATGATAGCTTTTTTGATATAGGCATCTAGGGATTTGAATTTAGATAGAGCTATGGATAGCTAAGTAGAAAAATTAGGGAGGGAATGAGAATATGTACAAGTGACACTTACAAACCCTAAGCATGGTTTCAGGTAGGTAGATAATAGGGTAATGGATGTAATGATCATGGAGTTATTACCTAGAAGGAGGAACTTGTCCATAAGAAATATGCTATGGGTAGAGACGTGGTTCCCATATTCAAGGTTATAGATAGGAAATTGATGGTAGACCACATAATTCCAAATCATTACAATGAGAGATGGAAAGGCTGATGAGGGAGATAAGATCATTGATATGACTAGGAGCATATTGGTAGATATGTTAACAATAGAAGGGTTGCAAGTTCAAGAAATTGAGATGTTATGTTTCTTGTTTACCATCTAGAGATGCTAACGATAGGCTCCAGATCTACACTTATGCATGATAATGTATGGTCCAATCCATAAAATTTCTGCGTTGGCTACTCTCTAGAGTAGTGATAGATATTAAAAGAGGTTAGGGGGCAAGGACGCAATGTCATCTGTATCCATGGGATGGTTGGATGAAGAAGGAGATGGATCGATGTGCATGGGATATGTGGATGAGGAAGAAGATGTGAGATGATTAAGAGTGAGGATTGAATAATCCCCAATGAGAGATGTTGCATTGCATTAGGAAACTTGGATGCAGATATGGATGAGCTAGTAGATGTTGAGGGAGATGAGGTAGGATTGTTAGAAGGAGAAACGATGATGAAAATTAGTTTTGATTAAATAAATGATTGAGGATCATGAGGGTGAGAAGGATTGGTAATGTGGATGGTATCGATGAAGAGAGGGTCCTCCCTTTAGGAGAAATAGATCTCGAGGGAAGGATTATAATGAATGGTTTAGATGTAGAACATGAATTATATTCCTTAGGAGGTGAGGATTTGATTAGAGGGGTAGAGTTAAATTTGGATGAGATAAAAGGAAGAAGGGGGTCTTTGTTGATGAGAATTTCATCTTCTTCTATGAGATTATGGATGAGAGTTTGGAGGACTCGCATAATGTTTTGTATCATGCCCATTATTATGATAATAAGCACAAATGAAATTATGATCAAACCATGTGGGGTTCACCCCACATGAATTGAAGCATTTTATAGGAGGAAGGGTGATTGTATATGCTTGAAGGAGTTTTTGAAATATTTTTGTATAAGATCCAATGGGGATTTTTGTGGAAGGAGTTTCGTGGATTGTGGATTAGTTGGGTTTGGGAGAGGAGGATGAAGCTAAGATAATTGCCCTAATTTTATGAGTTTTAGTAGGAGTCTTTGATTCTGATGTGGAATTATAAGGGACATATTATTTGAATTTAGAAGGAGGCATAGGTGTCTTAGATGATTTTTATTCAAACTTCGAGAGGAGGAAGAGATGGTTTGGATTAATTTTTGTTGATGGGGACTTGGACGAAGGGCTTGGTCCCAAAATAGATGGGAAAGGTCCTAATATAGGTGATGAGGTGTTGGATTGCTTATATGGTTTGGATTATTGGGGCTTCGAAGGAGGGAGACCAAATTCCTAATGTGGTTGTGAAAGATATTCTTGAGTAGGAATGCCTAGGTTTTTAGATTTTTCTTGGAAGATTTACCCTTGGAAGGAATTATAATGATTTTGACTAGGGATCCTTAGAGGTAAAATTAGATGATGTATATTTTGTTGTAGATGTGGGGATTGAATATGGAAGTGGTTTTTGGATAATACATTTGATGAGGTTAGAAGGATTTGTAGATTGTGTGGTTATTGGTACAAAAGTGATGGTAGTTGTTGGAGATGAAGATGGGATTGGGACATCCTTTGTAATGGGATCAAAGGAGGATGTCTTCTTGGTAGGAGTTTTGAGGATGACATGGATGTGGACACAGATTCAGATGTTGATGTGGGTATGGTTACAACTGTGGATGTGGTTGAGGGTAAAGGTATAAAAGTGGATATAGATGTAGGGATGTGTGATGAGGATGTTGAGATAGAGGTTAAAGTAGATGTGGGTAGAGAGCTAGGTATGATAGGTGTGGATGTAGTAGGTGTAGAGATGGATGGAGAAGTGGATGTAATTGAGGTAGGTGGGGGTACAATAGTCATGGATATAGTAGATGTAGATGGAATGGATGTAGAGGTTGGTATAGATGTAGATAGGACTGTAGATGAAGGGGCAAAGATCGAAGTAGGCATGGATATGGAGATAGGTGTTGGGGTAGGTGTGGGAACTAATATAGGTATGGTAGATGTAACAGATGTGGATATAGATGTGACATGTATGATGGTAAATGTAGTCATAGATACAAAAATATGAGTGGGTAAGATAGGTGTGGGTGGAATAGAGATAGGTGAAGTGGATGTAATAGATGTGGATGTAGGTATAGTAGATGTAGATAAATAAGTAGACATTGGTGTGGATGTAGATGAGATTTGGAGTGTGGATAATGTTAAGGTAGGCGTGGGCTTAATAGATGTAGGTAGAGTAGAGGGGACAATAGATGTGGGTGGTAATGTTGAATCTTGACCCAAAGTATTGATCGTGTGGGCATTGGGTGTTTGAGATATAGGGGATTATTGTGATTATTCTTGGTGCATGGTTGGGAAAAGGTTTCTTGAAAATATCTAGAGGTTGATTGGGAGGTGCATTGGGATTATCTAATTGAAGGTCACCATGATCTATGAGTCATTAAATGAGGTCCTTGAAGGAATGACACTTTTCAATGTCATGACCATGGACTTGGTGATATTTACAATGGTGATCCTCATGATACCATGCGGGTTTGGGTTGCGAGTTGTCAAGGTGTCGATGGGGGAAGTTGAATGAGATGGAAAACCATTAATTTGTCAAAGATAGAGTTGTATGATTCTCTAAGAGGAGTGTAATTGGGAGTTGATCTAAGAGCCCTTTGTGGAGGCTCAATGTGTGAGATGTAGATGTGGATGAATACTTGACAATGATGGTATTGGCCGCATTTTTAGATTTTTCAATATGGGTGGAAGACTTGGTGAATTCGAGTGTTGGTTTGTTGGATCGAAGTTTGAGATGGCCTTGTTCAAGGGCATGAAGTTAAAGTTTACGAGCCATGGTGAATTCCTCTTAAAATTTTGGAAGGATTGGATTTGAAGAGTAGAGGAAATATGATTCACACAAGACCATGAAAAGAGTTCGATTATTTGAATTTTTGGAAGGGAGAAAGAAAATTATTAATTATGCCATGCCATATAGTGATTAAATTTGTGATAGATTCATCATCAAATTGTCTAATGGCGTAGAGTTTTGTAATGGTGTTTTTACGTGCAATGTTGATAGAAAAGTGTTCTAGGAAGAGTTGCATGAGTTAGGTGAAGGAGAATAAATAATGTTGGGGATTCCATTATACCAGTCCAACGAGGGGCCATCCAATGACATGGGGAAAATGTGAAGCATGAGATCTTGGTCATGAGTGATAAGTTAACATGCCTTCCTAAATGCACACGAGTGTCTTGTTGAGGTTCATCCTTATTGTTAAAATTATAAAACTTTGGGAGTTCCCAGTAAGGAGGTTAAGGCTTAATGGGGGTGATGGTTTGATAGGGTTTTTACAAAACTGTTCATAATAAGGTGGTTTTAGACCCCAAAGTAGCAGCTTCAATATTGGCCATTCTACTTAGTAAAACATGCATAGGGTTATTAGATGTATGGGGATGAGAGATTGAAGGATGAGGTTGTGGGATATAAGAAGTGGATGGGTTAGGTTGTGGATGAGATTGATATGATTGAGGATGAGTAGGTGTTTTCAAGGTGGTTGATAAGGGGGGAGATAGTTGAATGGTTGTGATTGAATAGGTTGAGACATAGCTTGTTGTTGGGAGATAGGGATGTAATAAGATGGATGAGATTGTGTTGGTTGTTGAGAGATGGGGATGTTAGATTGATTTTGTATGGTATGAGTTGGGATGTAGGTATGGGGTGGTGGATATTTTTGAGTAGATTTATTAGGGAACATGTGGAAAAATACACATCGAAGATAAGTTTGATGAGTTTGAGTTGATTCAGAAGGATGGGGTTATGGGGTGATGACATTTTCATAGACACGGGATGTAGATTTAGGGCGTGAATTTTGATCATGTTGTTTAGGTAGAGGAAGAAGTAAACAATATTCTTGTAAATTTTGGGTAGGGGCACTAATGACAACGATGGATGAGGAAGCAATGGGGATATAATAAGTGGGGATAGTGTTGATACAAGGTAAGTTGGGTGGAATATGCACCACTAGTTGAGTGGATTGATGATATTGTGGGATCATGGTGGATTTCCAGATAAGATAGTCATGAAGGGAAATGGGATTAGCATAAAAGAGTTCTTGAAACTCAGAGCATCCAAAGAGGATTGTAGGAGGTCTAAGGGTGTCTAAAGAAGTAGAATAAAAGGGCGTGGCTGGTCTATAGGGAATGGAATGATGAGAGATAAAAGGATTGGTTTCAGGATGAATATCATTTTGGATGACATGGGTCTCATGAAGAGAGACCATAGAAACAAGGGGTTGGGAGACCAAAGGTGTGGTGATCATAGGTGTAGAAGAAACAATGGAAAATATGGAATTTTGTTGGGAAAGATCATCGGAAGTTAGGATTTCAATGGATGAGGTATATTTTCACCTTTTCCTAGCTTGGGAATGGGTAATTATATACATGAAATAGAAAAACAAGAAATCATATAATTTATTAATAAACAAGCCAAGAAAAAAATATTTGATCATCTTGATTATTTAGAATGATGTGAAAAAGAAGAAAATGGGCTCAAAGGGAACCTAGGAAATGGCCAAAAAATGGATGGTTTCAGGTAGTTTTGAATGGTGTCTTTGATATACCTAAAGGTACGCATGAGGCTAAATCTGTGATGAATACCGGTGCAGGGGCACGATATTGGGGCCTACCCCTGTACTTCATGCACCACAATGATAAGGGTGTTAGACACTTAGTCAATATACCGATAGCCAAAACATTTATAACGTGGATAGAACACTGTGGATGCTTTCCTATTGGGTGATGAAATCCCAATACTTCCATCTAAGAGGAGATGTTTAAGATGTGTAAATTAATTTGTGTGTTTTGGATGTGTGTGATAGAAGTGAATGCAAAGGATTAACCTCCTAATTAGACTATATTACCAAGCAAGTATGAATGTTATTTTTAAGTCCAAAATGAAGTGTTTATTCGATGAAGACACTCAAATAAATATGCAAAAAGAGAAAATAGGGAAAAATGAATAATATCTAGATAACTCTATTTTCCTTTTCCTTTTATTTTTATTTTATTTTTATTTTAGCAAGCGCATTGTTGATCTAAACAAGAAATCCACAACACACACAAGTGAGATAATCTTCCATCAAAGAAAGGTGGTCCCATCGGGCATGCTAGAATGTTGAACCACTTATATCACTCCTATTTTTGATTAGTGAAATGGTAATAAAAAGAAAAAATAAACTCCATTAATGCGAGGGTTTAAGGCTACCTCAGGATGAGATGACGATGGATACGGGCACAAAATATCCTACTCTTAGCGAGCTGAGCCAGATAACCTGCACAACAAATCAAAAATCAAACAATAATATTATTAGTATATAAGATGGTGGGTTTCTTGACAATGCCGGTCCTAAGAAGTGAAAACATCCGGGATGGATGTCAACCCAATTTTTGATAAAAGATAGATAAAAATGATGATAAATAAGTGATAAGATGTGACAAAATTTGAAATGAAACAGAAGATCTAAAATGAAATAGAGGATTTGAAATGAAATAGATAAGATAAGATGCGAGATATAATAATAGTAGTGATAAAAAAATGAACCAAACTTGGTGGGTCGATGGTAACCCAGTGTGTAGGACAAAGTTGACGGTGGACTCGAAATAAGATAAATCAAACAACAAGAGGAAAATGCAAATATGAATGAATATGAAGCTAATCTGAAATCGATGAAGATTTGAGAGGGAGTAAAGATGATGGAGAAGATATATATCTAATCCTAAATAGAAATTATGAAAGAAAATTATTTGATCGGATGATGAATGTGATAACTACAGTGGAGTTGATGATGACCAAAGTGGATTGATGACAACTAGGTGTGATGAAGATGAGATTTGAAGCAAGCGCTTGCTATGCGGGATGGAAAAATTGGTAGCTCAAACTTTTGGAGGGATTAGAAGACATATGAAAGAAAGGTAGAAGGAGAGAAATAAGAGAATTATAGCATGGATGATTGACAATCAAAGAAGGTTAATGGTGACTAGGAAATATCTAAGGTTTGATAAGGTCAAAATAGACAAAAGTGAATGACGAGGAGGGCTAAATGAAGGATGGGGCGATGACAGGAGTCCAAGATGAGTGTTTAACATGTGAGGTAGAAGTAAAAGAGAAAAGGAAAGACAAAGGGGGATCTAAAAGAGCTAAAATTGTCTTCAAATCTCCACAATGATGAAATATTTATTCAAAAGGAAAATCCAAGATGATATAAAATGTTGGTGAGAAGAGGAGAAGACTGTAAAGACAAAGCCAAAGTGAAGAATACCCAAAATTCCATCCATTTTCAAGGAGGGGTAAAGGCATATTTATAGGGTTGATGAAGACCTAAATAGGTGACTGGTGACTACGGCGAACATCCATTTGGGTGGTGGAAGAGTGAAAAACTTGAGACAAATACCCCTTATGAAGCAAGATTAGGGTTTTGAGGGTAAATGCGAGCTAGGGTTTCTTGGGAAGGATAAAAGGGTAGGTGGGAGGTGGAAAACATTAAATAAAGGCAAAGGGGATGTAAAATTAATAAATATAGGCCTAAAGAGGACAAAATGGAATTTAGGGAGGATACAAATATTGGGGCATGATTTAGGGATAATTGAACATGATTAATGTGATATTAGGAAGAGTAAATGATGATATGGGATTAAGACGAGATTATGGGAAAAAATGTGATTTAGGAGGGAAATATGGGTTTTTAATGGGAATGAGGTTAGTATGATAATAAAGGGGAGTGAATGTGGGGTGGGGACTTGCGATACCAAAATTGGCATCTCTGAGTGTTTAAACTTCATCTGTGACAATTGGTTTTGTAGGTCACAAACCTAGTGAGGAGAGTTGTACTAATGGGTAGCTTAAAAGTGTGAAATGATCGTACATAAGTGTTCAAGATTTTGAAGGTTTCTAGAAGACTTAGAAAACATGTCTAAATGGTGCTTAATGTTTGGTGAAGGTCATGTTAGCTCAAAATTACTTGGTTTTGGCGAGAGGGTAGTTTGAGTGCATTAGGCCTACTTGTGTCTTGATGAAGGATTTGATATTGTAGATGGTATTTCCAACCTAAGTGGTCTTTTATATGGTGTTATTATGATGTTTTCATGTTTATATGATGTTATATGCTATATGATGGCTAACCTAGATGTTTTATGATCTTAATTCATGTATATAAGCTAGTTATTGGGCTTATTTGTTATTGTTAGAGAGTTGAGAGAGCATGAGAAATCTTGTTATCCAAAATAAGCCCATGCTTATTTTTGGCTAACTCCTCCTTTTCCTTTTCTGGCACTTAAATTAATTTTTGGCAAGCTTCAGGGACTTAATATTTTCTAGGTATTGCTTCATCGATAGATAATTCTTCCACATTTCCGAGAAAGGTAAAGAAGTTCTCTTAACTCCCTGTAGTTTTTGAGTTATGGCTCGGTGGAGTTTATTGGGGAAATTTTCCCTAGGCATGCCCACTTGCCAATTATAAAGTGCCACGTGTCAAGGTGGAGGGGTTTGGGAGAAAATTATGACACTTAGCCTCTTTGGCTAAAAAAACTCAAAGCCAAAAATTGACCCAAGCCCGCGAAAGAGAAGGGAAACATTTGGGCGCACCCCGCATCGAACTAGAGAACGCCACGTGTCCCGGTGGCAGGAGTTGGGGTGGTAGAAGGATTTGGAGAAATTTACCAAGTGGAAAAAATTAAAAGGAAAAAGTTGAGGTGCATCCCCGCCAAGCAACGAGAATACGCCACGTGTCTCGAGTGGTGGATCGGTGGAGTTTTTGGGAAAATTTCCCAATGTTGCGAAAGGGGGCAAAATGCTATTTTGAAGTCTGCCATCCCATTAGCGAACTAGGAAATGCCATGTGTCTCAGAGCAGAGGAGGCATGGAGTTTTTTGGGAAATTTTTCCAAAAGGGAAAATTTTAAAGTTTGACCCCGCCGACCCCGATTTTGACCTTTTTTATCAGCTTTTTCCTAAATCTTCGAGAGGGTGATATCTTTTGAACCAGAGCTTGTTTTTCATGATTTTGGTGTCATTGGAAATCTGTTGAGATCCTCTACACGATGGATAGTTAAATTTTTAATTTTTATGGATATTTGTGGGAGAAAATTGAGAAAACATCTTTGGCATGCAAAAAACGTAGAAAATGACCCCAACCACAAAAATTAATGAATTATGGGCCTCTTTCTTGCTCTGTGAAGCAATGTACAATGAAGTATGGGATTTTTCATAGAAACCCATCACTTTGTAGGCTGATTAAATGGATCTGCGGTGGTTGGAGTTGTAAATTAAATTTTCCCGTGTTTTTACCTTTCCTTCGTCTCGCTTCATGGTTAAAAGTCAGTTTTGGATCATTTTGTAAGGGTTGGACGTTCTTGCTATTTCAAGTCCTTGTTTTCTCCTTAGCTGGTGGATTTGAAGGATTTTTAGACCTTCCATGGAGATTGTAACTCATTTTTTGCCTCTTTTCTATTGTAACGTATTGTATCAAATCTTGGAAATGATAATGTATGTTTTGTGATCGATTTTCAATCCTCTCATGCATTTATCATTTTCTTCTGATCCTTCATTGCATTCCGGTAATTTGTGCATGTTTTGTTGCTACATCTTCATGATCTTTGTGTATATTTGCAAAGAAAGGAGTTCAACACTCCTTTGGTGTATCACCGTTCTGTTTTTGCTTAGTTTTGTTTCCATTTCCATGTTTTCTCTTACCTTGTCTCCTTAGTAGTTTTAGAGTAGGATTTTGAATCAAACCTCTACAAATTTCATGCATACACCTAAACAAAGGGGTAAGAACCAGATTTCTCTCGGAGTTTTTTCTCACCTTGTAAGGTCCCACACCTTGGAGAAAACTCAATGTTGTGCAATCACACTAAATGACCCCATTCGACTGCAAATATGAAGGCCATTTAGGTGGTGTTATATATTTGCAATAACTATTTTGGCACACTTGATGGGACCTTAGAGGTATTCTACTTAATTTTTGTAGGTTGATGTGTTCATGTGAAAATTTCAGCCTTTGGAGGCACTTGCAAACACATCTGGTGACTCCATCTGATCAATAACTCATTCTCTGAGTTGCAGACCTATTTTCCATCCATTTTCATTCATTCTTCTTTCCATCTCTTCCATCTTCTTCCATTCCATGAAGTTGTGCAATCATGACTTCATTTCCATCATGGAATTCACATTTACAATAGCAGTACAATCCATCTCCAACATGCTTTACAAATCCTCTAGATCAAAATTTTGATCAAATTCAAAATCGAATATGCATATCCATATGAGCAATGCCAAAATCAGTTTGGCTATGAAGCATGTCAAGCACAAGGATATGCAGATTGTGAGGGAAGTCAAGAAGAAAATGCAGATTTTGTGGAGAAGATCCAAAAGATGGAGGCAAACATGGTGCAATCCAGGCTCAAGCACAAATGAAAGCATTTGGAATCAGTTGTGGAGCACCCTGTCCATGGGTGGGACCTTTTCCAAGGCATTATATCCTTCAAGAGAAGCTTGACTTCATGGTTGAAATGCTGCCCCAACTTGCACAATGGATTGAGGAGATAGAAGAATATGAGCAAAGTCTGAATCAACCTTGTCAATGGGTAAGTCATTCAACAACTCCTTGTCTTTCTTTTTCACCCTCTCAAGCTTTATCATTTCAGCAGTGTAAAGTTTCAAGTTGCCCATCTGCTGTCCCAGAAGTTAATTCCATTTCTTCATCTCCTAGTTCCCCATCCCACCTTGATTTCTCTACTCTTTTCCCTTCCAAAACCATCCCCTCAAAAGAAACAAGAACTTCTACCTCCTCCACCACCACAAATAATTGCAAAACTAGTTGATCCACAACCCACCTCTCCTCTTGCATTCCCAAATCCAAGTTGGGAAAATGAAAATCAGAAAATCAGTCATCAAGGACAAAAAAAGAGGAGCCTAATAGAAAGGAAATGATAGACAACTTGAAGCGTTGGGATGCCAAATTTGGGATAGCAAAGATCTCATTGATGGTCAAGCCTTCAAAGAGGTAAAGGTTGAAGAACAAATGGTGGTTAGGACTGATTTTGTTGCAGTAGAAGGAGAGAAAAAGAGAAAGCAGATTAGCAATCAGTTTACTCAGAATGTAGTGTCCATGTTGGCACTCTACTTGAAGAAGATGCTGATCTAATAGAGGTTGCACAATCAGCCATGGAAGAGGAAAGCTCTAAAAGAAATCTTGCAGCCCCAACTTGTCCTCTAGAGCAGCAGATTGAAGAGTTTGATTTGTCAAACTTCATGCTAAAGGAAGAGGTCATTCAAGAGTAATATTGTCTTCAAGTGGTAGAGGAAGGAGAACCTGCTCCAAAATCAAAAGAAGAAGAGAACATTCCAGCTATGGAGGAGAAAATGCAGATCTAAGAGCTTTGAACTCAAACTAGGCTATAGAAGAACCTTCAGTTCTTCCTTCCACTTCATATCTCTCATGCTCTAACGTTGGAGAAGAGTTTGATATTTCAAATTTCATGTTGGATGATGAAAGAAACCATGGTAAACAAGTTTTTGATCAAGAGAACACCATGGAAGAAGTTGAACATTTGCAGTAGGACAACAATGAGGTAGATTATGTCGATTTGGAGAATTTGTTTTGATGAAGAGGAACCGGTTGAAATCACACCATTTTCTCCTTCATCATCCATTTTACAAACACTTGAGCCTGATGTCATGGAGGAGAGCATTCATTTGCAGAATCTTGCACTTTATAGCAGCTCTTTGGAATCAAGTTTGGGAGATTTAAATCTTCCATGTTCTTCATTGGAGGAGGAAGGAAAATAGCGAAGCAGTTCCACCACTTCTTCCACACCATCCATCCAAGAAGGTCTACAAGAGGATTCCATTTTTGGAATGGAAAATCAGAGCTATGGGCACATTAAATGGATTATACCTTGCCCAATAAGGTATTTGGCTTCATTGGAGCCAAAGGAGAAGCCACAACCAGTCATGCTTGCCTCTAAGCATGAGGATAAGCTCTGTAAAGCACCAAGGATCAATGGCCATGCCTTTTAAATCCAAATACAGAGCAACTAAAAGAGGTATTGGATTTGTCTTCAGATGATACCTTGCTAATTTGGGTAGAAGACTAGCTTTTTTGATTTTCCACTCATTAAACTAGTCATGATCAACTCCAAATCAATTGCATGGTTTCCCATTTTGAAGAAAGGAAGCTATTTTAGACATCCGGTTGTAGGGTTTGTTTAGTTTACTTATGCTTCTAGCTAGAGTAGAGTAGGTAGGTTTTCTTTCAGTAGAAGAAGTGCTTTTTCACACTTTGCATGTTTCATTTGGAGCATGTATGATTTCAGATTTTGTATATAGTTTTTGTGGTGCTGGTTTTTGCTCTTGCACAATGCATTGAACTTGGCAGTTGATGAAGATCAATTTAGTTTTAGTGGGTTTCTAGGATGCTTAAAAGGAAAGTTTTCAAAGTTCGAGATCAATTTTCAGGCTACTACTCATGACTCCATACCCAATGGATACTTCAAGGAAGTTGATCACTTCATCTAGTAGGTAGATGACCCCTCTGAGTCACCAAAAGTGCTATCCAAAATAAGCCCATGATTATTTTTAGCTAACTCCTCCTCCTTTTACTTTCTGGAACTTAAATGAATTTTGGGTATACTTCAGGACTCAATTTTTTTTTGGTATTGCTTCATCAGATAGAGAATTCTTCCACCTTTCCAGAAAGGTAAAGAAGTCCTCCTAACTCTTGTAGTTTTTGAGTTATGGCTCGACGGAGTTCATTGGAGAATTTTTCCCTAGGCAGGCCCACCACCAATTAGAAAGTGCCACATGTCAAGGTGGCGGGGTCAGGAGAAAATTGTGACACTTAGCCTCTTTGGCTAAAAAAAAACTCAAAGCCAAAAATCGGCCCACAAGCCGCGAAAGAGAAGGGAAACATTTGGACCGTACCCCCGCATTGAACTAGAGAAAGCCACATGTCCTGTTAGCAGCGGGAGTCGGGGCAGTGGAAGGATTTGGAGAAATTTACCAAAGTGACAAAAATTCAAAGGAAAAAGTTGAGGTGCATCCCCACCAAGCAACCAGAAGATGCCACATGTCTCGGAGTGGCGCAGACCAACGGAGTTTTTTGGGAAAATTTCCCAATGTTGCAAAAGGGGGAAGAATGCTATTTTGAAGCCTACGATCCCATCAGCGAACCAGGTGATGCCACATGTCTTAGAGTGGTGGAGGCATGAAGTTTTTTGGAAATTTTTCCAAAAGGGAAAATTTTAAAGTTTGACCCCGCCGACCCCGATTTTGACTGTTTTTTATCGGTTTTGCCCTAAATCTTTAGAGGGCCATATCTTTCAAACCAGAGCTTGGTTTTTCACAATTTTGGTGTCATTGAAAAGATGTTGAGATTATCTACATGATGGATGGTTCAATTTTGAATTTTGATTGATATTTTTAGGATAAAATTGAGAAAAAATCTCTAGCATGCAAAAAACATAGAAAACGACCCCAACCACCAAAATTAATGAAGTATGGGCCTCTTTCTTACTCTGCAAAGCAATGTACAATGAAGTATGGGATTTTTCATGGAAACCCATCACTTTGTAGGCTAATTGAATGGATCTATTGGTGGTTGGAGTTTTAAATTAAATTTTTCCACATTTTTACCTTTCCTTCATTTTACTTCATGGTTAAAAGCCAGATTTGGCTCATTTTGTAAGGGTCAGACGTTCTTGCTCTTTCAAGTCCTTCTTTTCTCCTTGGCAGAAAGATTTGAAGAAGTTTCAGACCTTCCATGGAGATTGTAACTTGTTTTTTTCCTCTCTGCTATTGCAACGTATTGTATCAAATCTTGGAAATGATAATGTATGTTTTGTGATAGATTTTCAGTCCTCTCATGCATTTATCACTGTCTTCTGATCCTTCATTGCATTCTGGTAATTTTTGCATGTTTTTTTGCTGCATCTTCATGATCTGTGTCTATATTTTCAAAGAAAGGAGTTCAACACTCCTTTGGTGTATCACCGTTATATTTTTTCTTAGTTTTTGTTCCATTTCCATGTTTTCTCTCAACCCTCTCTCCTTGGTAGTTTTAGAGTAGGATTTTGAATCAAACCTCTACAAATTTCATGAATACACCTAAACAAGGGGTAAGAACCAACTTTCTCTGGATATTTTTCTCACCTTACAAGGTCCCACACCTGGAGAAAACTTAATGTTGTGCGTAATCACACTAAATGACCCAGTGCTGATTTGTGGATATGAAGGTCATTTAGGGGGTGATGTAGATTTGCACTAACAAGTATGAGAAAGAGGGTAGATTATATAGGTGAAGATGGTCTTTGTGACCATATAGAGAAGGAAAAGAGTGTTTCATAATGTTTTAGAGGGTGTTATGTTATTTGAGATATAGGACATTAGACCTAATCAGATTGGAGGATAAGTTCTTGAGTGAGTTAGGAAGGAAGGAAAATTTGGAGAGGTTTGAAGGAAAGAGAGATTAATAGGTGTCATCATTAGTTTTTGTGGAAAAATTATAGAGGTGATAAAAAAATTAGGTGGTTGAGTTGGTGTTGATTCACTTAGGGGTTGGTGCCTCCATGTAGGGTTGGTGCTCTACTTAATCTAGGCATTGGTGCCTCACTAAACTTAGGGTTAGTACTCCTTGTTGGGTTGGTGCTCAACTAAATTCGATTCATTTCTCAGTAACAATTTTTTTAGTATTTTTTATTTCCTATAATGGTTTCCCACTTAAATATGGTGTATTTGTGTTGTCATGATGCATGCTCATGTGTTTGGTTAATCATTTAATAATCCAGGATGTTGATGAATGTTTGGTGAATGCATTGAATGGGGTATGGATATTAATGTTTAAGTGAATGAAATTTTTAGTACCCACCGATTCACCCCTCCCTCTTAGTTTTTGTTCTTCTAAAAATTGGTATTAGAGTAGGCATTCAAGCACGATTAACAAGCTTGAGGTGATCCTTTGAAGAACAAATATGGTGAGTCAGCAAAGTGGTTCCTCTACTAGAAAAGATCTTTTGTTTGATGGGAAAAATTATGATTTTTGGAGCATCATGATGAAGAATCATATTATGTCCTTGGGATGTGATATTTGGTAATTAGTTGTAGATGGGTACACTATTCCTCAAAATCCTCCAGATGATGCAATATGTAAGAAGTAAAGTAATGATAACTATAAATCAATGAATGCCATTTTGTGTGGTTTGGATGAGTCAAAATTTGTCGAGGTTATGTAATGTGCTACAATAAGGTATACATGGGATAAGCTACAAGTAATTTATGATGGAGAATATAAAGTGAAGTTGTTAAAACTCCATACCTATAGGAGTTAGTTTGAAGATGAATGGAGTAAAAGAAATCATCATTGCATATCTTCTTAGAGTAGATTAAGTGGCTAATACCATTAGAGGATTAGTAGGAGAAGAAGTGAAAGAGTCCTGGTGGTACAAAAAGTGTTGTGATATTTCACTCCTAATTTTTACCCTAAAGTATCACTATAGAGGAAGCCAAATATTTGAGTACTCGTAGATGGATGAACTCCATGGTATCTTGATAACTTATGAGATGAGGAAATGTTCTAATAAACCTCCCAAGAAGGAAGTGGCCTTCTAAGTTTAAAGGAAGTAAAATGGTAAGAATATATGGGATGATGATGTTTCTAATATTGGTGACGATGAATTGATTTCTATGTTTGCTAGAAATTTTAAGACATGTTCGAGGTAAATATAAGGGTAAGTTACATTTCAAGTGCTTCAACTATGGTGAGATTAAACATTTTGAAAACAAGTGTCCTAAGAAGCATAAGGGTGAATAGCATGATGTTGATAAGATGTCCCACATGTCTCATAAGAGTAAGAAGGAATTCAAAATTCTGAAGACATGAATAATTCTAAGAGAAGTCTATATTCAAGGAGGACTCCAACTCATCTAAGGTAACTAGTGAAAATAGTGATGATGAAGATGGTGATGATGTTGTTGGAAATGAAACTATATTTATGGCCAAATGATATGGGAGATATAAAAATGAAGGTTGCATATATGGAGGAACATCTGTCACTTCAAATGAAATAGAGATTGAAGTTGACCTTGAAACTAAGTTGATGTATGTCCTAGAAGAGTTTAAGCATGAAATGATGAAAATTAAGAAAGCTGAAGGCACATATTAAGGAATATGAAGAAAAGATTCATATTCTTAAAGAGAGACATTAGGTTGAAACTTGTGAGTATGATGGAACCTTCAAAGAGTTAAAAATTAAAGTTAATTATGTAACAATAAGCCTAAAGTATAAGGAGGAAGATTGCATTAGGTATGAGAGAGAAATTGAGTCCCTAAAGGTAGAGTGACTAAATCAGCTAGCAAGGTAAGATCCTTTCAGAAGTTTGAGAAGAGTTCTAAGGATCTAGATGATCTCTTGGATAGTCAAAAATTTCAGGTGATAGGACACCTATATTATTCAAGGAATACCTAAAGGGTGAAATGGTGACTCAAAAAGATGTTGTTGAGATCAAGGAGGATGTTAGCATGGTCAAAAGGAGATCAAACCCCATCAAACAACCTAATGCAATGAGGTATGAAAAATTATTTGAATGGTTACTATTATGCTTGTAATGAATTTGGTCATAGAGCAAGGGAATGTGGTAGAAGGTCCTCCAAGAATGAGGATTCATAGAATTATGGAAGAAGTTTCAATTCACACCAGCCAAGAGGTAAGAGTGAAGTTGTTTGCTATAATTGTCATCATGTTGGTCATATTGATTTTTTTTTCATTGTACCTCAAGGTAAACAATAATTTTTAGGATCTTAGAGTACAAGAGAGAAGGAAAAATAAGTCATGGGAACTAAGAATGAATCAAAACAATCTATCTAAGTATAATTCAAATGAATGAGAAAGTCATGAATGATAATAGGATCTTGATCGAGAAGATGATTGAAGAAGATAAGCCACATGTGCTAAGGAGGTCTTGGAATCTCCTAAAGTTGTTGTTTTATGTCATTATGGTTAGGGATATCTCTACTAATATTATTAGAGGAAGTCATCAAGCAGAAGAAGCATATAAATAGGTGGATCTTAAATGGATGCAATGAAGATGTGTTATTGGTACAAATATGAAAATGTGTAACAAGTTTGAGTTTAAATAACATGTATTATAGGTAGAGATGAATTTTTTAATGCATATTTGAGCATTGGTGAACCTTTTTAAGGTTGTTTGATAGATTGGAATTTTGTTGAGGTAAATTTTAATTGTATTCTTTTATTTCACCTAAATGCTATCTTGACCGACACCTTATTCGAGAGAGATGAATACTCACCCAAAGCATGTGAATCTAATAGGTCCCTCCTTTGTATTTACTTTTCAAGATGTTAGCATGCATAATCATAGTGATATCTAACCAAGTACTCATTCAATCATACTAAACCATTACATACATTCACTTGGAAACACATGTAATAAGGAAACATAACATATCAAACAATTACCAATATCAATTGTACCATGAAATCTCCATAATAAAACATATCAATGATCATAATCCATCCATCATGATCCATTATACCAAAAGTATTACATGAAAAAATATGAATACATCATCCTATTAAGGCACTGGAACATGCATAAGTATCAAACCCTAGGTCATAACTGCATAAAAATGACTCTCAAAACGCAGACATGGTACCAAACCAATGACTTAAAATGAGTATATATAGGGGTGGGGACATTCCCTTAACAACCCATGTACTCTCCTAATAATAGGTGTGCCTAAATATAGACTACATGCATGTTTCACAAAGCAACTAATAATATATTATCTTATAAATAAATCTGATTTTATCTTATTAATAGCCTTCATGTGTGTGCTCAATCTACATGTACATTATGCAAAAATATCCCTTTTGTGGCCACTAAGTTATCATGATTTTTCCTTTTCTTGGTCATAAATTTATCCTCCTTTTCTATGTTTAGCCCATAACCTACAAAATCGGCTATGTCATAAATCCTTTTCACTTGGGTGCGAACCTCCTACATGCTATTCTAACCCTTTTCTCACGCACCTCTTTGCACCTTCCTCACGCGTGCCAAAAATCCAACGCTGGCTTATACTTGAATTTTTTTACTGGTCAACATTACCCCACACTAATGTCATTTCCATCCTCAAGAATGGGGATTCTTGACTTATCGCTCCAAGAATATAAAGAATAAAGAATGAAAATATAAAGAATTAGGTAGAAGAATAGAAGAGTCTTCAAGGAGCACTAATTTCTTACTCCTCAATCAGATGCAATAATTAAGGGAACTCCTTATCAAGGGTTCTCTCCAACTCACCCCACTCTACTAAACATTTGGTGGCCATCTCTAGGATTAAACCTGTCTCCTCCACCATCTCCTTAGGGGTCATGTTTTTTCCCTTATGCTTCAACTCCCTTATTACTCCTGCCAAACCCAATATCAGCCCCACCAAACTATCCATATTTTACGCAATGAGGATCCTTGCTCCTTAAGCATGATTTCATAATTATCCCTTTTTGTATTCAGGGCATCCATCTTTTGTGTAATCTTGGACAGGAGCTCCTCTCACCTAATCTTCCGTTCTTTCTTTCGCAACTGCGTGCTTGCTACATCCGCTTCTTCCCGAGTGGTGTATGCTTTGAGTATGGGGTCAAGGTCTTGAATATGATCAAATTCCCATCTTTCCTTCTTCAAATCATCCTTTATCATCTATATAATGGCTTTAAGTTCAATAATATTTCGAACTACAATCTTCTTATTCTTCTCCTTTTCTAATGTTATGTCCCTTCGCATCACCCCTTGTATAATCGACTTCTCTTGTAGTAACATATGAACCAAATATTGCAAGAAATGTAAATCCAATTGGTACCTATCCTTAGTTTGTTCATAAAATTCTGGGTACGCTTCCAAAATATCATCTTTAATATTGGCTACCATGTCTAAGATATCCTTTGTGTACTTCTCTGCATTGTCCCATGTGTCGAGTAAATCATTTTACCTCCTATTATTTATTATTCCTATCTTAAATCATTGTAATGAGGGTGGCTCCCTTATCTAGATTTATACAAGCCACTTCTACCATCATTTTTATTAAGGCATTACTAGTTTTCTCATCACTTAGCTTGGTGAGATTTATGTTAAATGGGTCATGTGAGGCACTTTCTTCATTTTGCACATTTCACATGCTTCCTCTCTCACGTCAAAATCATGTTTGTCCATATACATCTGCATACTCTAGGATAGCATATTTTTGGTGTGCATATTCATGCCCTCTGGGTCCATCATCTCCCACCCATATAACTTCGCTCAACATCAAGCTTACTTTGGAACCTTACATGTATTATCTTTCTAGGGTCATTGAAATACCTGGGTTTGCGGTGCATAAGATATATTCTCCCTTTCGGTCACCAATTAGTTTCCTATGGGTATATGAGTTTCATTACATGAGAACATAGATTTTCCATTCTCACCGTAAGCTCCTCCATGCTCCCCGATGGCTTGCCCTTGCTCCTTTCTTTTTCTTCACCTCCACCGGTGGGACCTTCTTTGTGCTCACTAGGAAGCTCGAATCATGATGGGTATCCTCATCCTTGGGATCTTATTCATCTCCCATGTTATGAATGGGGAGAGACTCTATGTTACACATGTCCTCTTTTGACAACCCTTCTTCATCACTGTCACTTTTATGCACTAGCTTGCACCTTCTTTTCTTTGTCTTCTCTAGGAATGGCTTGATTGGTGTTTTCCTTGAAACCTTCTAAATGCTTCGGAGGTACCTACGCCACTACTCTACTCATTACGCTTCCCTCTCGGCTTTCTTTTTGTGGCCTTGGTCAACCATTCCACTATCTTCCTTCTATGTATCCTTAGACTCAAGATCAATCTTGATTTCTTCCTCTTCTTTCCTTAGAGGAGTATCCTCATGTGTCCTCTTGGTGCCTACAATCTACTTTCCTTTGGGAGGGTTTGGAAGTTTCACATCTTCTCCAACAACATACTTCACATCCTAGAACTTGGGCCTAAGGTAAATATATACGTGTGTAACTTCTTTTTCCAATTTCCATGGATTACAGAGTAATGTCAATGTTATTTGACTCCATTGTTTCCTCGTAGGATGACTTGTTAGGAAAGACATAAGTCTTCCGCAGTATATGGTAATATGCATCCACCTTATCTGCATAAAATTTCAGATTTCTTACATTATATAATCTATTCATAGAATCCTTGAAGTATCGTATTGTAAATGTGAATGACAACTTACACCATGGGATTTTCTCCCCATCCTTCATATAAAACCTACCCAAATAGAAGTGTTGGTAGGCCACAAATTCTTCTTGTCCATCCAAAACCAAGGGAAATTATCTTGGTATGCACCATTCTCCTTCAAATTCCTCACGCATCCTTTTGTACCATTTATCTACGCACTACTTATAGGCACCTGAAATATTACCTTCACAAGTGAATTGAGTGAACCTCTGGGCTGGTGATTTATGCTCCATAGGATACACCCACATCTTTCTCTAGGCCCATCTAGTACCCAAATCTCACAAAATACCAACAGAAGTAATATTTTCCCTGTAATTTTCTCACATTTATGTTCTTGTATACATGCTTCCTCGATGATGGATTCGGTGATGTACAACATGATGTTATATTAAGTTTTATTCTCCTTCTTGTGAAAAATATGCAACAAATGCTTATTCACATCTTTCCATCTCTCGAGATGCACCTAGCTTGTAACTTACCAAGCACATGACCACTCTTATTACTGAGTGTCTTCAATTCCGACACATCCATTGTGTGACCTCCTTTATGGTAGTTATGCGTAACTACCGTAGCTTCTATGCCTACCTCATCATCCACGTTTGGATCCATCTCTTATCTTGAGCTATGCAACCATGTCACTTTCCTATCAACTACCTTGTTAGTCATATTATCGTGCTACATAAAATAAAAATAGTCCTCATGGACTCGCAATAATAACCATTGATACATGCATTATTATTTTGCAAAGAAGGGAAACTCATATAGCTTAAGAACTCCAACACTCTCTAGAAGTATTTGTATTGAGTCATCATAAACTCTTTTCCCGAGTCCATCCTCTCATTTGTTTTGATGACCACATCCTTCTCAATATCACCCACATTATTCTCTAAGTAATGATTAAAATTACTAATCTTACATTTTTTCAACTACGAATTCCATGCCTTTCCCTCTATGACCTCGCCTAGATATTGCATCTCTAAAAAAATTCCTTTAATGCTTCCACATTCACAGGATTCTTTCCCTTATTCATGGATTTCTTCGGTTCCATTGCTAACCGTTATCCCAACAATTAATTTTTTCAACTTATAAGGTACCCTAGGTGTCGGTTTACTCACTTCGCTTACTCTTACAATTTTTTTCTACCTCTAGTTCCTCTAGTCTGCGTGCCCTAGCTATGAATTATGCTTCTCAAACCATAGCTCTAAGAGTCAACCATTGAACCTCGCATTCCCATTTGATCATGCCTTTTCCTCACTCTCACACTTCCCACAATAGAGCTCCACTTCGAGGCCATGTTGGATCTCCTAGGTTTGATGAATTCCCCTTCTATACTTGCACTTTGCATGAGTTCACACTTTCTTCGCTCTTTAAGGCTCAAATAATCTCTTATGCGGCGTAAGAATGAATTAGATGGGATTCCTTTTTTATAGATTTAATTTATTTTTCTGCATTAATTTCTCATCACCTAGCATTGTACTTAGCTTTAATTACATTTTTTTCTTTTTTCGTGCCTTTCAATGCTTTCTTTCATGTGTTTCTAGTGCGCTTCATACTTCCCAAGCCAAAAACCTCCTTACGTGTGCCTCCTTACGCCGCATGATACATAATATTTTACACCATATGCCAAGTAGTTCATTTTACTTCTACGTACCTCACGTTACACTACATATCCTTTTTCCACGCATGGTATTTATTCGAGAGAAATTTCCTTATTATCACCATCCTTCTCATTTCTTGTGACACATTTTTTTCACTTTTTCTACACACACACCCCTGGAACCAGCTCACCATTCTTCTTCTAATGCGCACATGTCTTTATCCATTTAAACTCACCTTAAAGCACCTACAAGGTCTCCTTCCCCGCAATTACACTTGGTTCAGCACACACTAAAAGTATGTGTGGTCCTCTACGCATGAAACGCAATAGATAGGAATCAACTTCTTGTGTGTAATTGTGCTTATTAAAAAAAACAAAGGAACAAAACAAAAAAAAAACAAAGAAATAACTGGAAAAAACATGAAAGGGAAACCTAATATAAATGATACTAATACCTTATTACAAACACTAAGAATTTTTATTTATAGTAGAGATTTAGCCTGGCTCAAGTATCTTAGTTACTAGAGAAGGTCCCAACCAATGCACCTTCAATTTTCCTGGGTGGCATGAAAACTTGAAGTGATAGAGAAGGAACATCTTTCCAACTACAAATTTATTGTTCCTAATGTTCTTATCATGCCATGTATTCTACCTTTCCTTCTCAGTATTCTAGCTCCAACGCGCAATGGAACACCGCTCATCTAATTGCATTAGTTTGTTAATGCAATCCTGAACTACATGTTCATCATCTAATCCACCTACATGTGCAATACATATGGATGATAACATGAATTCAACTAGTAGTACTATCTCAACGCCCAACACCAATTGAAAGGGTGTGGACTTGTTCAATCTTTTATATGTGGTCCTATAAGCATAAATTACTATTGACACTTTATCATCCCAATCCTTTCTTCAAAAATCACAAATTTTTGTCAATTTTTGTCCCAATATCTTCTTGAAATCTTCGTAGTACCCTTAGCTTGAGGGTGATGAGGGATATTTTTATGGTGTGTGACCATAAACTCTATCAACATAATTTTGTTTGTCTCATTCAAGAAATGATTTCCTCTATAATTTTTCAAGCTTAATGGGAAGCCATACCTACTATGGCTGTAATGTAATCCTTCGTAGGAAAAGCCTCTTCCCACCTTGTAAGATAAAGATAATGTAGTGCGTTTACGTCGTGCGTGTGGGTGGGGAAATATGTCATACAAAGTCAATATACCACTTATCAAAGGGTTTCATGCTAACAAGAGGTCTCAAAGGCATATCATCTCTATTTCGATATTTCCAAGATGTTTACAATGATCACATGCTTTCACATATTCCTTGGTGTCCTTGTATAATGTCTCCCACCAAAGGCTAGCTATAAGGATCTTGTGCATAGTCGCATCACCTACATAATGTATTCCTACTATACCGCTAAGATCCTCTTCCATAATAGCTTCACGCTCATGCTCTAAAACACAATGATGCAAGACCTCATATCTTTCCATTTTGTACAAGTTACATCCAATCAATTGATAAGGCACCGTGATAACAAGTTTCTTTTTCTCTAGAGTCTTCATTCCTTTAGGTGCCAATCCAGTGCACAAAACATAGCTATATCTTCCAAATCTAAGGGCACACAGTTCAACCTAACCAATTATGCATCTGCCATTATATCTTCAATTCTCTATGCATCCTCACCTGAATTTATCCTTAATAGATGATAAGACCCTGAGTTTCTCTTTCCTGGTTTGATAAGAACTATAAAGTTAAAATCCTTAAAAATAAGTATCCACCTACAGATGTGCCCTTGCAAAATAGGTTTGTTGACCAAGTATTTCAATGCCATATGATCTATATAGAAAATAAATGGATTTTCCAATAATTACTTTCTAAACTTGTGAAGCACATAGATCATAGAAAAAGCTTCACACTCCATCATTGTATAATTTTTCTCCATGGGTGTCAACTTCCTAATTTTAAATTATATAGGATGATCCATAATTCTTCCCTGAGTTATGCCAAGACTTCTCCAATAGCCATCCCGAGAGGAATCAATGCATACATGAAATGGTTTGTCTCATGAAGGAAAGTACAAAATAGGTGCAGTAGTAAGCCTTTCCTTCAATGTCTCAAATTCCTACTATTGTGCGTCACCCCAATAAAATTTCCCCTTAGATTTGAGTAACTCTTCTAGGGGCACAAAAATATTTGCATATCCCTTGATAAAATTCCTATAGTAACAAGTATTTCCCACAATCAATCCAGCGTACCTCACTCTAATTGGTAGGCTCTTCCAAACCCAAAATTATAGCTATCTTGGTTGGGTCTACCAACAATCCTTCTTTGTAAACAATGTGTCCAAGTAAAGTTCCAAATGGTTTAGCAACAATACACTTCTTAATATAAAGAGAAATGCTTACCTATCTGTACCTCTCAAACATGAGCCTCAGATTATCACAAAGTGATCTTTAACAAGCCCATAGGAATTCCAACCATCAAGGTAAACCTGTAGAAACTTGTGAATAAAATCATGAAAGGCTTGCACAACAATGCACAAGAATACTATTGGTGCATTCTTCAATCCAAAAGGCATAATTATATATGTAAAACTTCCCCATTTAGTGGTGAAATTTGTCTTCTCCCAATCTTCCTTCGTGATATTCACCCGATGATATCCTGAGAACCCATATATAAAAGAATATATCTCACGACCAGTAACTCCTCAAGGATTTACTCTGTAAAAGGCATGGGAAAAGGATGTAATGGAATTATTTGTATACATCTAATTATTAGCAGCAATAGAACACCATTGAACACAATATTGCAGATAAATGATCTCAATATGAAAGAAGAATAGCTTAGCCACTTTGAGGGGGCAACCTCCAAACCATACAATAAGACTCAAATGATCAATATGATGATCAACTACTACCTACTAACCCATATATATACTATTCCTATGTTATGGAAAACACCAAGGATGACCCACTAATGATAATAAAACATATATGAAAGAGATACATCATGATAAGAAGTTATGATAGCCACAAGTCGGCTATATATATACAATGTAAGATATATGATTAAGGGTGTATCATGCTCCTTCCCTTCAAAGAAACATTGTCCCCAATGGTGAGAAGCTTTGGATCTTTGCTGCAGGAAGTTTGCATCCCCCAAGTTGTGACTTCATTGTCTAGAATTTTCCACTTGATCAAATACTCGGTGATGACCCTTGTCTTCATTCACTTGGTGTGTATCTAAAGGATGCATTTTAGTTCTGGGATGATTCTTCCCTCTTTTCCAAGCTCGGTAACACTATCTAGGCTGATACCATCTATCCAATTACCTTCTTCAGGCAAGATACATGGAAGACTAGATGAATTCAAGTAGTGGAGGAAGTTCCGGTTTGTATGCTACAAATCCAATATTTTGTAAGACTTGATAAGGGCTATAGTACTTAGGTGAAAGATTTTTATCCCTTTTCTATTTTTTAAGGACATTTTATTATATGGCTATAAATGCACAAAAATCCAATCACCAACTTCAAAATGTATTTCACTGCGATATTGGTTTTCCTGCTGCTTCATGTTGTTTTGTGACATGGACAAATTCTCCTTGAGACTAGAAAGTACCTCTTGTTGGTGTTGAATATGTTCTTCAATTGCTCAAACCCTTGGTTGGAATCTCAAAGATGAGGTGATGGATGGTGGATGGTACCCATATAATTCCAAGAAAGGAGACATTTTAGATGAAGTATGAAGAAGGAGATGTTATACCATCATTCTTCTAAGCGGTAACCATTGGATCCATTTCACTTACTTATCGAGGTAAAACAACAAAGATAGCCCTCTAAGAACTTGTTTACCACCTCTATTTTCCCATCAGACTGGGGATGATAAGAGGAACTACGCGCTAGTTTCTTTCCTAAGCATGAGAAAAATTCAGTCATAAAATTACTAGTAAAGATATGGTCTTGGTCACTTACTATAATCTTCGGTGTCCCATGTAGCTTCGAATTTGTATCCACGAAGGCTACTTTGCTAGTGTACTCACAAAAAATGGATGTGATAAGGTAAAAAAATGGGCATATTTGGTGAGTCTATCCACCACCACCATGATTACATTTTTACCTTCTAATTAAGGAAATCCGTGATGAAGTCCATGGACACCTCTTCCAACCTCTGGATAGGAATAGATAGAGTATGTAAAAGACCTAGGGAATTAATTGTTTCACCCTTATTTTGCTGAAAAATCATGCATTCTTCAAAAAAAAATTGGACATCCCCTTTTATCCCTTCCTAGAAAAAATCATGCTTGATTAAATGATAAGTCTTCAAGAATCTATAATTCCCCCTATTGGAGAAGCATGGAGCTCAGATATTACGCTATTTTTAAGGATTGAATTCTTACATAGATATAATCTATCTTTATACCATAAAGCATCTACTTTCCATAATTTTTTTTCTGACATGCTTGGATCTTGTTGGAGATTCTAAATGAGATTTTGTGTACTTGGGTAATTTTGCCATTCAGACCTTACATCCTCTATCCAATCCTCTTGTAATATAGATATGGCAGACAAAAATGCCTCGGTTGATTCATCCTTCCGAGATAAAGCATAAACAACTACATTCTCTTTCCCTTTCTTGTATATTATATCAAAATCATACCCCAACATTTTTGAGACCCATTTCTGTTGTTCTTCAGATGATAAATGTTTCTCTAAGAAGTATTTCAAACTATCATGATCTGTTTTCACTTTGAAATGTCTACCCATTATATATGGTCTCCATTGCTTCACTGCATGAAGTATGGATAACATTTATTTCTCATAAAATGGTTTAGATATATTCTTACCTTTGAACTGACATCTCTCAAAGGAAATGGGTTGACCTTCTTACATGAGTACTTCCCCCATACCATACCATGAAACATCACATTCAACAATGAATGTTTTGGAAAAATATGGGGTGGATAGAACCGAAGTGGTGCACATGGCCTCATTCAAATTCTCAAATGCCATAGTAGCTTCTCGTTCCAATGGAAACAATACATCTTCAATAAATTTGTGAGTGGTTCTACAATGCTACCATAATTCCTTACAAATCTACGATAATAACTCTGTAAAACCCAAAAATCCTTGGATATTTTTTTAGAGTTTTGAGAACCTTCCATTCAAGCATGGATTTTATCTTATTAGGATCCACTTTAACAACTTCATAAGAGACAATATGACCCAAATATTAAACCTCCTTGACACCAAAAGAACACTTAGAAGGCATTGCATAAACCTGATGTTGTTTAAGAGTTTCCAACACCTTATTTACATGATGCAGGTGTTCCTCCCATGTTTTACTATAGATTAATATATCATCAAAGAACACTAAAACAAAATTCTATAGAAATGGCTTGAATATGGAATTCATTAAGTTTTGAAATATAGAGGGTGCATTTGTTAGTCCAAAAGGCATTACCAAGAACTCATAGTGTCCTCTATGTGTCCTGAAGGATGTTTTATGAATATCTTCATCCCTAATTCTAATATGATGATATCTAGAATGAAGATGAAGTTTTGTAAAGTAAACAACACCATGCAACTCATCTAATACATCATCAGATTACATGAATAAGAAACTTATATTTACTGTGTACTTATTTAGTTCCCTGTGTCTGGACACATGTGCCAATTTTCACCTTTTTCCATACCATCACTATAGGAGAAGAGTAAGCACTCTGACTATGATGTATAAGTCCCACTTCTAACATCTCTTGAAATATCTTCTCAATCTTAATCTTTTGCATATAAGGGTACCTATAAGGTCTGATGTTGGGTGGTTGAATCCTTGATACTAGTTAGATGGCATAGTCATGGTATCTTTTTGGAGGTAAACCCTTTGGCATTTCTCCAAACACAACTGAGTGCTCATCTATAACTTCTTGCATATCTAAGGGTATAAATGTATTTGAATGATGTTATTCTAATGAAAATAGTTGTGCCACAAACCCCTCTACACCTTTTCTAAGAAATTTTTGCATATGATGAGAACTCACCAACTATGGGGACTTTGCTCTTAATAATTTTAGTTTAAAATTCCTCCCTTCTGACTGAAATCACATGAAAAACTCTTGGAAATTCATTTCAATGGTTCCCAAGGTGGTAAGCCACTGAAATCCTAACACAATGTATGCTCCTCCCATGGAAATGACATACATATTACTAGTTAGCAAGTAATATCCCATGGTGAGATTAATGTTATGTCATTTTCTTGAACAAATAACAATTTTCCCATCAACGATCATTACTTGACATTCTGGAGCTGGATAAAAAAGTAGTTCAAGCATACCGCCAACTTATGATTGATGAAGTTTTGAGTACTTCCCGAATCAATCAACATTGTTACCCTATGTTTTTAAAGAATCCAACCACTTTGAGAGTTTGGGGAGTGCTAATACCTAAAATTTCATGACATGATATTGTTGGCTAGGGATCTCCTAATTCCTCCTTTGGCTCTACCTCTTCATCTTCTTCATTTTCTTCTTATTCATTAGGCCCCTCAATGTAGAACAACTTATTTTCAGTACACTTATGTCTGGTCCAAATTTTTGTAACAATTAAAACATAACCCTTTGGCTCTCTTTTCTTCAATTTTTGAGGTGTTAGTCTAACTGGCCGAGGGAATGATGGTGGAAAGGTGCTACAATCTCTGATATTATTGATAATTTATTTCCTATTGGAAATAAATTTTTCCTCTGCCCTACGTGCCATGATCATAGAATTTGAAACCTTATGAGGATTAAACATACACACCTCAGTCTCAATGTGTTCTTTAAGACCCCTAAGAAATAAGTCATTCAGATTCTCTTCAGGAATATTTTCCACCCATAAGGAAAGGTTTTGGAATTGATGGATGTAATCTTTGATTGTTCCTGTTTTTCTTAACTTTGCTAATTGACTGAGATAATTCTTTGACACACTATAACTATAGTGCAATTAAAAATCTTAGGTGAATAATATCCATGTAACATTGAGGCCACTCTTTTTCCTTTGAGCACATAACCATCGATACCAAACGAATTGGTTAGGTTCAAGATACAAGGATGTCATGGTAACCTTTTGTCCCGATGGAATATGATCAAGATAAAAAAATTATCCATCTAGTTAATCCAATTGAGTAGATACTTTCCATTGAACTTATGAATTTTTGATTTTGGAATCATGTTACAAGCCTATAGAGTGTTTGTATTTGGATTGTTCATGCTTACAGATCCACCCTGGCTAGTTTGTCTATTACTTTGACCTGAAGATCCACCTTGGTTGATATGAGTATGATTGAGTTGTGGCTGATTAGGAAGGATATGATGACCCATTATATTGTAACTAAATTGGTGAATGAAATCCTCCAATTGTTGTCCAATATTTTCTACATCTTCTTTCTTTGACCACTCTACCTTCGAGGTTTCACAACTCAAACTCAATATGGCTTACCGTATGGTTCATTGAAGTAAATCCTCACCCTGAGGACTCTGTAGTTACCCCTTCTAACTCTAACTCCTCAACTATTATCTCATCCTTTTCAGGGGTTTTACCCAGAGTGATGGAATTATTTTTGCCTCTTATCAAAGGCCCCGCCATGATGCCCCAAAATGGTAGGATTTAGGGATCAAGGTAAAAATTTAGGGTTTTGGATTTCAATAGGAATTCAGAAAAATGTGAAAAAACTCAAAGAAAAAAACTCAAAGTAAGTTTTTATCCTCTTTTGGAAATGTAAATAACTTGGAAAAATTCCACAAATTGCACCCTAGGTAGCCAAATTATGAAAAAACATAAAACCGCTATAAATTTTTCAAAACAAGTCAAAAATTCTTGAAATTTGGAGAGGAGCTTACTTGACTAATTTCACCACACCAAAAATAAATTTGCATAAAAATTCACTACAAATTTCTAGATACGGCTGAACCTTCACAATTAGAGTTTGACGCAGTTTTTGACCGAGTTCAAGCGCTGATACCACTTGTAATGAAATTACTTGTATAAATATGATTATTAGCAGAAATAGAACACCAATGAACACAATATTGTAGATAAATGATCTCAATATGCAAGTAGAATAGCTTAGCCACTTCGAGGGGGAAACCTCCAAACCATATAATAAGACTCAAATGCTCAATATGATGATAAACTACTACCTACTAACGCCTATATATCATTCCTATGATATGACCAACACCAAGTTCGACCCATTAATGATAATATAACATATATGAAAGAGATACATCATGATAGTAATTAATGATAGCCTCAAGTTAGCTATATACATCAAATGTACGATATATGATTAAGGGCATAAGAAAGGATCTATAACACATGAAGCATTCAACTCTCTATAGTCTGCACAAATATCGATCCTCAAATTCTTCTTGATACTAATAACCATGGGGATAACCCACTTATATTCTTCAATAGGATCAATTATCCTAGACTTGACCATTTTATACATTTCTTCTTTCACCTTGAGGCGTAAATTTGGGTTCATTTTATAAGGCCTCTTCCTAACATGTCACACATATTCTTTCAATTTTACCTTCATCTCACCTAAAGAAGAATGAAAACCCTTTAATTCATGATAACCTCTTGGAAAGAGATCCTGAAAGTGGCACAAGAGCTCTATGATCTTCAATAATTATTTCTTTCACCAAGTAATCTCTAATATTTGCTTCCTTAGGTTTATCCTTCTTCCCAATATTCATATTATTTATTTTCATGGGACCATGGTAGGTGCGTGCATTATCATATTCATAATTGATGACATTACAAAACCCTATGTGTGGCTAACATCTAGGTTGTCCACTTCCTCATCATCAATCATATACACTAGCTTTCCTTTTTCTTTTTACTTCTAGGTGTGACCCATCTATACCTCTTTTGACTCATCAGGATCAAGGAATGCCTTAGAATCAAGTTCACCTAATAGCTATAGAATGAGATCTTCTACCTTCCCACTATCCCCCAATGTGATGTACTTCATAATCTACAATGCTTCATGGACTGGAGGTTTAGTAGAAAAGTAATCAAAAGTTTGAACCATACCTGCAATCATCTCTTGCTAGTTTGTAGTCTCCCTTTTTAGCTCAGCATGGACATACCAAGTGTATGCACATCCATGCAGTGTGGAGTAGAACTTATGTACCCATAGGGATGATGGTAAATCCTGCTGGTCTTATGACCATAGTCTCTCACAATTATGGATGTTTACTGAAGCCGGAGTCTTCCAATGAAATTCACAAATGTGCATAGGTACATTGCTCTGAGTAAACTTGGTGGAAAAGGTGATTCTCACTTCTTTCCATTCCAAAAGGCTATCTCTATGTGTATCCTACTAGTGCATTACTTGACTTGTGTAAAGTATAGACCAGTATGTTTCTTCTATCCCCCTTATTCTTCCACTAAGTCTCCATAGCGCGTAATAATGTATCGAGCTTTCTATAACCAATATACCTTGGTACTGCAGTGACCCTTATTTCACTACAATGTAGAAATAAAATAGATAAGAGGGAAGGGCGAGGAGGAATACCGTGATAGTCAAATATAGGTTGTGTCCATGTTGAATGTTGACCAAGCTGATTGTGAAGATATTCCCTTTGGCTAGGAGGAATGACCTATTAAGAACAAAATAAGATAACCAAATGATATTAAATAGAAAATGGCAAAGTTTATTTGCCTAGCGAAGGATAAATATAGGAAGCGTGATGCTTCTTTGAATGGTTGTTAATCCACTTTCCTAAAAAAATTAATGCAAGGAAATAATGTAAATAAATGAATCCTACTGTATTTGATAAGATTTAGTTATCCCATATAACATACAATAAGTGAATTTAATCTAACAAACAAATTTACGATTAAATCCGAGAGGGTTGATAAAGGACAGTCTCTGGGTTTTGTAGGTCTAACAGAGACTATAAATGAGGTTTGGGTGAGATTTGGTGGGGTTTTGGGAGGTTTTGAGTGAGTTGGAAGCTTTTGGTTAGGGAAAAGTTACCAATCACGAGAGACCAATGCCGATTAGGTGATCAATGTCGGATCACGGTAATGGACCGACGCTAGTTGGGTGACCAGTGTTAGTAGGGGAAATTTGGTAAGAATATTAAAAATGGGGTTTTGGGAACTCTTTATGACTGCACAGAGAGTGAAGGGAGTTTAGGTAAGGCTATGGGATTTTTGTAAGGACTCAGAGGTGATTAGATTGGTGTTTGGGAAAGGTATGAAAGGTAAATGGGTAGATAGTTAGATAGAGGTACTATGGGAGAGATCCGGGTAAGGTAGAATATGGAATGAAATAGATAGCTAATAAAATAACTAATCTACTGAAAATGAAAAGGAAGAAATAATACTTGTGGAATGTAGGTAGAAAGCAGGTGGTGGTGATGATTGTAGGAGGAGGTGATCCTGCAAAAATGTAGTAGCATGAGAAAGACACGGTGCTTCCCTGTAAGTGCACTAGATCTCTGGATTGATCTACCAAAGTGAACCGTGTGGTGTTTGAATGTCAGTAAGGGTCTCTAGTATGTCACAACATCACTAAAAATATTGAGATTAAACATGCAAGGTCACATGAGATAAAAAAATAGATTCAAAACCTGAGAAAAGAGTTTGGAAATCTTATCAAGGAAACTTGTTGGTGCTCAAATTAGTCTCACCACAGCTGTCATTGAAATCCCTCAGTTTGCGACCTCTGTCATGGTTTTTATCTCCCGTGTTGGTGCTTGAAAGACTCTATCCTCCATTTTGTTGCCATGATTAGTCCCTTCCTTGGTCGAAGATCACTTGAAGATCCAATTTGTTTTTCATTTTCGTGTTCCTTTCCTTTCGTTTTCCATAGTCGTGTGTTGTTGTTCTTGTCATTTTTGTCCCAAATACGAAGAAATGTGAATGGATGTAGCTTGGAGGATCATGTTTGAACCTTATAACATTTCAAAATTCTCTATCCTTGAAGAAAATTTCATCTCGGGCTCAAAGCAAGTGGTTTTCCTGCATTTTTACGGTTTGACGGGTGTGTTTTTCCCCGTCAAATTTAAATATCTACATCAGTGGAAACGTGGCCCTTTTTGGTTGGATGTGGCTCGGTGGGGCATTATGAAAAATATGTGGATTTCTTCAACCCAAAAATTGTCCATGTGGAGGAACGATGCTCGTTTGAAGATTCACCTTTTGGTTTGGCCTTGGAGTTGTGGGGGGACATGTGGAGGATTCCGCTGCTTTTCCCGGACTTAGACAAAATTTTCATTCAGACCGGTATAGTTTTGGCGGGCCATGTACATGTGGAGGGACCGCACATGTTTGGGGACCGGGGCCTGAGTTTTATTTTGAAGAAGTGCCAGAAGGACACTTGGAGGCTTCCGCTCACTCGCCTTTTGCTCGAATTTTCAATGGCCGAAGGAGATCAGTATTATACTTTAGATACATAGTGCCTTCCACTAAACCTTCAACTTTTTAACAGACTCCCGGACTGAGACACGTGTTTAGCCCGTGCTTGTTTGGGGTCTCTACTTTTTGGGACCATCTCAAAATGCGCCATTGAGACACATGGCAGTTTGAAAAGTCAAAAGGTAGGGAGGTGGGCCATCGGAGGTAACTTGGATTTTTTGCCTCTTATTGTCAAAAAGATTAAATTCATCAAAATGACCCACAAGCCCGATAGAGAATAGTCAAAATTTTCTTTGAAAAGTCAATGACGGAGGTGCGAGACTTCGGGGAAATTTGGAAAATTTTCCTTTTGTGAAAAAAGGGGTTAAAGTGTAAAAAGGAAGCACATTTCTGCTGGGACCCACATTGGGACACGTGTCAAGCCTATTTTTCAAAGGTGGAGGGGCAAAGAAAAATGAGAAATTTTGCATTTTTCCCAAAAGGTGTAAAAGGTAAAAAGGAACCCTGGCCCATTTTAACTTGGATCTCCCACGTGGATAGTCCAAAGTCAAAAGGGAAATCGGCTAGCAAGTATTTGTGCATTTGTATCTATTTTTTTGCCATTTTTGCTCCAAAGCTCTTAAGGATGTGAATTTTTATGGTTTTTTTAATCATTTCTTGATGTCTCCTACACGCCAAACAAAGAGGAGAATTAATTTGATATCTTGATTTGGGGAAGATCTGAAAACGTATTTTACCATTAAGATGTGATCTGACTATCAGATTTGATCTGATTTTCCAATCTTTCTTTCCTTGGCACGTAAAAAACTAGATTTGATAGATTAGAGGAGGAAGTAGTTGGCGCATGAGATGAAGAGTGATTTACCAGATGAAAGAATTGAATGTTGGAAATATTTGAAGATATTTTCCCTCTGAGCACCTGACAACTTTTTTACAAATCTGATTCGAGAATCACGATCAAAATCGTAACAAGAAATGGTGCTTTGAATGTTTTTTATTTTGGGGGGAAAACTCTGTTGTAGATTAAATGTTATAAATTACATGAATTTTTCATGCAAATGGTTGGAGTGTTAGAGGTTAGGAGTTAATTCCTAAGAGAAAAGTTTGATAGAGCCCATATTTCTGAGAAACCATCTGAGGAACCTATTTATTTATTTTGTGTTAAATTTGATCATGTCAAGGTGGTTGCAAGTGTACAACCATTGACAAGCTCTGAGATTGTTCTAGAAACTTTCCCCATTGATGAATTTAATCAAATTTGAGTTAAATATGCGTTGATTTCAAGAAAAATTGTGTCTGCTTCATTTTTGAATGTTTGCAAATAGTTTTTCTTGTTCCCATTGCAATCTTACATTGAAATCTTTGTGAATCACATAAGATATTATCCTTGTGATAGTTTGGTGGCATTTGCAATTTCATTTATCAGAAGAGCTTTCATTTGATAGTGAAATAAAAAAATTTAAAATCACTTTACTCCTAGCATGATGATAATATTGTTTGTTATCCTTTGAGGGTATCTTAGGTGTGATAAAACAAAGGTTGATAATGTTCAATTAATTTTTTCAATTTGAGCCTTCATTTTGGATTCTTAAAGTTTGTGTGAAAACGTGTTGATCTGGGCCTCCATTGAAGCACACCTTTTAGTTAAAGGAACATTTTAGTTGTTATGAAGCATTCTATTGATTAATCCTTCCTTTTTCATAAAATCTCTCAAAGATATGGAAAATCAATTTCATTACGCCTCACATCCTACCAAAATTCATTTAAAAATAACCAATCCTACCCATACTACCTCTGTTTGTCCTATGTGTGTACAAATGCATAATTTCTATTACTAAAAATGTAGAAGCAATCAGGTTTTGATTTGTCTTTAGTAGCTTTGAACCTTGCGTGAGAAAATATCCCCATTATCTAGGGTGACAACTCATAAGAGTTTGATTTTGTTGTATTGATCATGTTTTCTTCAAGGTATTCTTAATAACTTTACAAATAAGGACATCTATGTGTTCAATGAAAAGTTGTAAAATCCATGGATTTGGGGTAAGAATCTCTAAAGAAACCCCAAAGGCCTTTAACAATCTGATCAATGGACCATGTGATAAGAAATGAGCAAGGTTTCCTTCTTTGCATACATTAATTTGAAATAAACATGCAAACTAAGCAAATGAAGTCAATCTCTATTCTTTGAAAGCTTGAAATAATGAACCTAAGAGGATCTAAGCATTCAGTTTATGTGTTGAGAGAAAGATATATCCCCATTAATGGCTTCAAGGCCAATGGATCTTCCCTTTTACTCTATGTTAATGCTATGAAATACAAGATTATATTCTTTTAGCTTAAATGAAAGAAGATGAAATACAAATTAAAGCCTAATCAAATTGCTATAATTTTTTTCTAGGAAGAGAGAATTCTTAGGAAATGAGGGAGGGGGTATAGCCCTATTTATAGTTTTTGGTTTGGAAGAAAAGGGAGATTTGGGTGCATGTGGGACAAAGGCTAAAGTCCAAAAAGCACTTTAGCAAGTCAAAGTGTGATTTGACTATGTTAGAGGGTAATTAACCTAGGTTAGACTAATTAATCTCTCTTAGAGAGTAATTAGGGTTCTGAAGGGCTTAATCAATCCAACGAAGTGGATTGATCTTTCAGGAGCTAATAGAAGCGAGCTAGAAGTGAATAAGAAGCTAATGTAGTTAGAACGAGGCTATAACTACCTATTTAAATGGTTTATAAGAGGAAAAATGACCAAAAGGGTGTTGTAGGAAGGGAGTTAGATAGGCCTAACTGGTAGTGTGTCATCAATTTGCAAAAGGAAGAAGCATTAGTGCACTATTAGAAATAATAGTGTATTGATCAAACTACAGGTGTCTACATTTACCGCTCTTTGAGGTGATGTAAGCGACGTCACTTCAAAGAAAGTAGACAAACAACACCAAGTAGAATTTTTTTGAAGGGGTAGAAGAAAAATTAATAGGGTGAAGGATGATGAATGCCCCTCAAGTGTCGATGGGGTGATGAAGAAACTTGATCGACGATCGAAAAAGAAACAAATAGAGAGAAAAGTGTTTAGAGAAGATGAGAAACTAGAAGAAAAGGGATATTGAGCTATCCGCAAATCAATTGCTAACAATATTTTAATCATCATAATGCTTAGAATCCTCCTCGTGGGTCCTTATTAAAATGTGAGGATGTGATGGAAGCATAAAATGACATTAAAAGCCGAGATAAAAAAGCTGTCCTTTTCCAAAAAAACAACTCCATGCAAGATACACGAATGCAATGCAATACAAGAAATAAATGAATCACCTAACAGGGAAATAAGTACAATCACACACACTTAAACAAACAACGTTCAAGATACTTGCACAAATATTTTGTTATCGAGATGAAGTCCCAAATGTTTTGATAAATGACTAGGGTGAAGAATGATTCCCAAGCAAGGTGTATTATGCAAGGGGGAAGATGGAGGACACTTCCATCCTATGAAAAAGCAATGTGCACGATGAAAATAGTACCAGGTGATTATTGGTGCCCCAGAGTACAGACGAAGTAAGCAACATAGCTTGTTTAGGTGATTGAAGATTTTGGTGATGTGTGAGTCATTGTTTCAAATGATTTTGAGAATGTCAAGCAAGATCTGGGATGAGTGCCATGCAATAGACACATATTTCAGTTGTAGATGATTGGTTTAATCAATTTTAAGCCATTTTTCTATTTTCCAATATTTTTGTGGTTTTTTTGTTTTTTTTGTTTTTTTGATTTTTTTGATTTTTGACCAGATCATAAGAATTTTTAAAAGATCAAATATCTTCCAAAAATACACGCGTAGGTGTAGTGGGAAGACTAAGCTATCAAAAGGCTCAGAATTTGCACCCATGAGAAGAAAGACAAGTCAAGAATAATTTTTTAAAAATAAATTAGTAAATAATTATCACGACGGGGAAAAATAGAGGAAAAAGGTAGGAAAAGACACCTAAAAGGTTTGTAAATTATCTTAGCATGACAAAGAAGGGACTATTGGACGACATGAAGTGCCCCAGCGTGTGAAAATTAGTAAAAATAATTATTTTAATACAAAAATAACTATCACGGTGGATAGAAGAAGGTTAGAATGATCACGGACGGGGAAAATATGCCCTAGGGGCATCGTGACAGGTTAATATACTCACCCGAGGTCGGTAAAACAATCACAACCAATTCACTTTGACCAGAGCCTCTGTAAATTTTTACCGCGAGTGAAATCAAGAGCCCTGGAGTGAGATGGTGAGGATACCGAGGAGGATGAGGCATGCGGATCGCATCCGGGAGTACATGTTGGACCCAATGGATGGACCATTCATGAGTGCCCTAACCCCCATTAATTACACATTAATTACACTTTTAGGTTTTTTAGGGTAGGTAGGAGAAATTTTGACACATGCGCAAAGCAGATGCATCGGATTGATGGGTATGCACATGTGAATTTCATCAAAATCGACACATACGCACATGTGCATCCATTTGTGGGGGACATGGACGCTTATGTGTACCTATTCGGCAGAAGAAATATACACATGCATATCCATTAGGAAAGATGGGTCCGTGCACATGTACCCATAGAAAATACAAAAGGGGGCATGCAAGTGTCAGCTAGGGTTGGGATGGACACGCGCACGCATGTGCGTTGAAATGGGCGCGTATGCATCTTGCATCGGCCTACACCAAAAGAGAGGAGAAATTTAGTGTGTGTATGCGTCCCTGGGGGCGTGTATGCATTGGTTAGGTGCGCGAGGTGCAAAGGAGGCATGTATGCACTACAAACATGTGAAAAAGACAACTGGCTAGAAAATAGCCAAGTTATAGAAGAAAAAGGTGAGATTACTTTAGAAGAAAAGAATAGTTAGTAAATTAGATGTGTTAAAAGCTTTATTCTTCCTTAGAAAAATATTATAGAAATGTTAGATGTCTAACACTTACGTTGATTTTACAAAGATATGTTACCTGTTCTTTAGACTCGCAAGCGCTACGGCCGCTTGGGCGTGATAGAGGCGATTCAATGGTTAGGATAGAGTGACCCTAGCGAGCCTTTTACATGTGACAGACTATCTTATGTGGCTGAGATGCCCTAGATTACTTTAGATCATGGCCTCTTGATGGCCATAGCAGAGCAATGGCACAGCGAGAGCCAGTGCTTTCACCTCCCGACTGGGGAGATGACCATTACATTAGAGGATGTATGGCACATCATGTGGGTCCCGATCCAGGGACAACTTATTGAGATGACGAGCGGCCGGAGTGACGTTTTAGTGTCAAATCACACATTTGTTCGGTTGTTCCTATCATACTATGGCGCAGATGTCTATCGACTATCCCGATGCATAGATGATCCAGAGTTAGACCGTGTAGTGGTCTACATGATGGCTCTTATCAGTGGAGTTCTACTCCTTGACAAGACTAGTGCTTCATTTCTACTAGGACTCCTAGGAGTGATTCTGGGCTTGGTGGAGGGACAGACCTATTGCTGGGGTCAGTGCATATTAGCACATTTGTATTGGGATCTCCATCTGATCACCTACTACTGTTAGAAGATGGTAGGACCTGCTCGTTTATTACAGATTTGGGCATGGGACCACATTGCTATTGGTCACCCCCTAGGTTTTCTGAGAGGTTGAGCTCTCGACGAGCCTTCTACTATGGGTTGGGTCTCGGTAGGGGACAATGTGTGACCCTTCATGGGGGTTACATACCATTACAGGCATGAGCTAGATGAGCTGCTCTAGGCTTCCATTACCTGGAGGCCTTAGAGACATTTTCAGTGGCTAGAGGATGGTCTAGAACTCAAGCACCACCACAGTTGAGCATTTTATTTTGGGCATCCATAGCTATATGTGGGAGTTATACAGAGTGGATTGATGTTAAGCGGAAGTTGGCCTTACCTAGGATGTTCCTGGGCCAGATAGATGGTACACTCACAGAGCTAGAGAGAATTTTGATATGGGTCCACATATTGCCCACGACAGAGCACTAGCTAGCTTTCGATAGGTGGCACCTACTATTTGGGTGCCACTTAGGTAGATCAGAGATTTGGGTACTACGTTAGAGTATGGGCCATGGTATCATGGTCTGATCCCATGCCGTTTGAGCATTCACAGAGTGGCATACGATGCCGGCTTGAGGCCTCCTCTAGTGGGGCCTCTTAGCAGTGGCAAGGAGGAGATGACATTGATGATGATGATGATGATGAGGGTGGGCCCGCTGCATACCCCAACATGTCAGAGGTAGGGGACAAGGTCCCCTTCCATAGTAGCCACAGGGACAGGGCCTAATGCCTAGGATGAGATAGATATATAGGGCCATGGACATAGAATTTCCCCCAGTGGGCATTCCAATGGGGATTTATAACCCTCTTTAGTAGGTACTACTAGCACAGGGGCCACCTTTTGATACCCTCGAAGAGTAACAACATAGGTGGACAACAAGCTACTCTTCCAGTGAAGTTACAGTGTAGCCATCATTGCTCGCTTATAGGTGGCTAATGAGAGAGATACAACGAGGACCCATGTGCCCTCACATTAGAGCGAGACTAGGCTCGGGCACAGATACAAATTTTGACAGCAAAGAGAGATTATGCCCGAGCACAGGCCACTCAGGGAACCGATAGTGTTGCATGGTAGAGTCAGGTATAAGAGATGGCCATATAGGGGGCTCAGATATTGAGCCTCCTACACCAGTCTTAGACTCATGTACGGATGGTTGTGGCCAAGAGGGATAATGTATATAGAAGGTCACGAGGTCTCCTAGCACAAAGGAATGAGTCTCGATGACAGGTGTAGACTGTTACTATAGAGTGGGATCGAGAGGCTTCTTCCTCAAGACAGCCGAGGCTGATTTAGGGAGAGTGACAGGTGAGCAATATGTTGCCCTTCAGGAAACCCTCACTTCAGGAGATGATGACTTGATCCATGATGCCACGAGGCTCGGTGGCGAGGTGTTATTCTATAGGAATGCCTACTTCAAGGTAGTTCCCCCAGAGCAGTGAGTGGTACTCCCGATAGTCAGGGATGAGCATGACAAGCTCTAGGTCATAGAGATCAGGCCATTCATCGAGATCAGTTAGGTAGCCCATGCCAGAGTAGTCGGCTGGACAGGGACCATCTAGTCAGCTTGGTGGTCCATCTAGTGCAGGTCCTCCCTAGCCACCATTGTTCCGTCGACTAGGTAATAGACCTGGGAGACTTGGAAAGGGCGAGAGATGTCGTTGAGCTCCACTTTCTTTTTGTATAGATATTCTTTATACATGCCTCTGATGAAGGCTGATTTTTCTGTATAGCTTTGTATATTATTCATTTTGATGATGCCTCGTGATGAAGGCCCAATTCTTCTTGATGCATGCCCCTTTTTGATGGCATATTGTATCAATGATGTATTATTTTGATCACTGACTAGACAGTTATACATGTATATATGGACATTTTTGATGTATCATTTATATGATGGATTCATGATGTATGTTTGTTCTTTCTTTCATGTATGTGGCATATTTTAGATTCAGAAATGTGTATACTTCCTACTTTCATATTTGATGATGTATCTACAGATGGCACCACATGGTTTTAGATTCATGATTTAGTTCTGAGTTTTTATGCTAGCACTTGGGATGATACTAGATGATATTGGTATGGGGGGGATAGATTAGTGATTATGTGCAACCGCTCTTGCCCCATTGATGATTAGCTTAGCATACATACATGATGTGATACTTAGCTTTTTGTATATATATGATGTAGTGAATGATGTTAGAAATGTGATGAAATGATAGATGTGATAATAAAAACTGTGTAAAAACACACAAGCAAAAGTTAACAAAACTAAAAAAATATAGACATACAACAAACTACTACTAAACAAACACATGCAAAAACTTAACAAGAGATTTAAAATGAGATCTAATCTAAGCAAGTAAAAATGAACCCTATAAGGAAGCACACTAAAAACAAAGAAACCTACAACAACTGTTCACAAGCATGATAGCCTTCAAATGTATGTAATGCAATGCTCAATTTAAATCAAACAAGATTCAACTTTTGATAAGCAAATGATCCATTTTAAAGAACTAACAATTAATGAACTAAGTACACCAAAACTATACAAACCAACAACTAAAAGTAATTAAAGAACTAATTTGTTTTTGTGGGACAACATTGACATATTTTCTAATGTTTTTGGGTTTATCTAAGGAAATAAGTTTTCGCGGCTATGTTTATCACTATTTTTTCTAGATTTCCCAAAGATATCATGATGAAACGAATGTAGCTTTATTCCGAAAAGGGGTTTTTCCAAATGTTTAGATTTTTTGTGTATTGTTTTCTACATGTTTTTGTATTTTCCAAGGTCATGTTTTGAAAGAAATGTACAAGAATGATGAAGTGTGGATGCCCCCAACGTGATGTGGGAATATACAAAAGGCAGAATGCCACGTGTGTATGTGTAGGAAGATGACAACGAGATTTTCATGCTCAACATTAGATGGGATTATACAAAGGTAATGTCCTTCATGCAGATATAAGAGCAAACAAACTAGATCATGGCAAGGCAAATGTGATCCTAGTAGGGTTCCTAGACCTAGCAGATGAATTTGCATCAAAACAAAAAAGTGGTAACGATTACCCGTCCTTCCGTAAGAGTAATTTGTGTCCAGTGAATACTCCTTGAGTGCCAAAAACTGGTTTTCACTCAAAGGCCTTCCCCCTGCGCCACAATTGTGTGGTTTTCACATGAGGATGACCTGCTTTTTCTTTACTATTTTCTCATTTTCCCATTTTTTTGCTTGTTTTTTCTTTATTTTCCATTTTTTAGTTCTTATTTAATATTCCCGTCATGCCTAAGCATAGAAATACTTTAAGTGCATGTCGTTCATGGGTTCTGGAAGCTCTTCACCATCTGAATATGTAAGTTTGTAGGCCCCTAATCCATATTTTGTAATTACAACATAAGGACCTAACCAGTTAGCCTCGAAATTTCCTTTCTTTTCTCTATCTTTAACAAAGTTGTTCTTCTAATTTTCTTTGAGCACTATCCCTTACATCAAATTCCCAATGAATGATGCATTTATTATATCCTCTAGACACTCTTTTTGATAAAAATTTAGTTGATTGAACGCTCTGATACGCCTTTCATCTAATAGTTATAAGTCCACTAGGTGAGCAACTCGTAGTCTTCATCTTTATCATGATAGTCCCCGAGAGATATTCTCAGGGAGAGAAGCTCCACTTCCAAAGGTAATATGGCTTCAGTTCCATAGACAAGTGAATAAGGGGTTGCACCAGTGGGAGGGTGGATGGAAGTACGATAGGCCCAGAGGGTGGGATGTATCTACAGATGCCAATTATGGCTAGTTTTACTGATCATTTTCTCCATAATCCGCACAAGGGTTTTATTGGTGGCTTCCAACTATCCATTACCTTGAGGGTAATAAAGAGTAGACCACTTAAGTTGGATATGGAAGTATTGACACAATGTTTTAACCATTTTATTTTTGAAAGATTTACCATTATCAGTGACAATGGCCGAGGGGATCCCGTAACGGCATATGAGATGGTTCATGATGAATTTTGAAATATGCGCACCGGTGACATAGGTAAGAGGGACAACCTCTACCCATTTGGTAAAGTATTCGGTGGCGGTGATGATATGAGTATGACCATCTGATAAAGAAGGATGGAGCTTCCTTATGAGATCCATGCCCCAATTAGAGAATGGCCAAGGAATTACAATAGGCTGTAAGGCTTGCACCGGCGCATGTATTAAATTCCCATACTTCTGGCATAGTTCACATTTCTTTACAAATTTGCCACAATCGATTCCATGGTAGGCCAATAATAGCCTACTCTCAATAGCTTCTTAGCTAAGACCATGCCACTAGTATGTGCTCCACAAATACCACTATGTACTTCCTTAATTATGTTGATAGAATCAGCGACACCCAAACAATGAAGCAAATTCCCGTCGTAGCCACGACGATAAAGGGTGCCTCCCAGGAGGGTATAATGGGATATGTGGAAAATAAGGGCTTTCTTTTCAAAATGGGTGATGTTAGGGGTAAGGGTTCTGTCTTCTAGGTATTAGAAGATGGGGTTGTACCAAGGAGTGTTATGTTTGTGGAGCCTATTTTCATGTTAGAGTGTAGTACACCTTCTATGTGTTACACTTGGGTATTTTTACGGTGGTCCCGCTCACGGTGAGTGGGTCAGGGGGTTCGGGGCGAAGCCCCCGAAGAAAATTTTCATGGGTGGTTTATTAACCCATGGGTAATGGGTAACCGTTATGGGCTGTTTTTGGGCCCATGTTTTTTCGGTACCCATTGTTTTGTAAAACCACCTCTTCGGTTACCCATAGGTTTATGGGACAGTTTTGTTTTTCCCCATGGTTTTGATACCCACGGTTTTGTAAAATTGCTTAAGCAATTGTCTATTTATATGGTCTTATGCATATGATAGATGTACAAGAAAATGTATTACAGATGTGTTTTGAATTCAGGTGTGAATTCAGAGAGTTTTTTGAGCATAGCTCCAAACGGATCTGGGTATCAGATTGAGAGAGTGGAGGCTTGTAATAAAATCTGAGCAAGTGATTCTTGGTGGACGTAGCCCAAATTGGGTGAACCATGTTAAATACCGTCTCTTTGTGTTGTGTTATTTTATTCTACGATTTTATTTGAGATCTCGTAATAATTTCTCGCATATTAGTTTCTACTATTGCGATTCTCGTGAGGAATTATTCCACATATTTTATCCCTTATATCCTAACAATTGGTATCAGAGCCTCGTTTGGTTTGTTGAAGTGTTGAATCACAGTGGAAGGTTTTTAGCTTGAGTGGGAGATATGGCAGATGAAGGAAGATCTAGGGTTGATAAATTCAATGGGTAGAGTTTCTATCTTTGGAAGATGCAGATGGAAGATTACCTTTATCGGAAGGATCTTTATACTCCATTGTCTCGAGAAGGTGAACAAACCCTCGAGTATGACATGCAGATGCGGAATGGTATTTTTGGATCTAAGGCACTTGGAACAATCCGGCCGTGTCTTGTATCTTTGGTATTATTTAATGTTTCAAGGAAAAGACTACAAAAGATCTAATGGATGCATTAGGAAGTTGTATGAAAAACCCTCTCGCCTCTAACAAGATATTTTTAATGAAAAAGTTGTTTAATATGAAGATGTCTCGAGAATAGTTTAGAATGTGAGATCATTTTAATGATTTCAATATGGTTGTGAATATGCTAGCTTCAAGTTACAATAGAATTTGATGAAGAAGTTAGGGCTTTATTAATTTTGTGCTCTTTACCTGAGAGTTGGAATAGCCTGGTAATGGTGGTAAACAACTCGGTTCCAGCTAACTCGAAGTTGAAGTTTGAGGATGTTGTAGGGGTGATTCTAAGCGAGGAAATGCGAAGAAAAAGCTTGGGGAATCTTCTACTTCAAGGAATGCTTTGACAGTGGAAACTAGAGGGAGACAGAAGAATAGAGGAAACCGTGGAAAATCAAAAGATTGGGCAAGGTCAAAATCCAAGAACAAGATTGTATGCTGGAATTGTGGAAAGCCTGGGCATGCAAAGAAGGATTGTTGGGAGCTTCGGGATAAGAAGAAACAACAGGAAGAAAACAAGGAGGAAAATGTGGCATCGGGTAATGTATGCCAGATGCTTTGATTCTTTCTTTTGCATAATATTATCAATCTTGGGTTTTAGATTCAGGGCTTCTTTCATGCTACTCCACATAGGCATTATTTTGTTGATTATGTTCAAGGGATTTTGGGCATGTTTTCTTGGTGATGATGAGCCTTGCAGATAGTTGGAAAAGGTTTTGTTCAGTTAAGATGCGAATGGGAATACATGGCTATTGAAGGATGTCGACATGTGCCTACATTAAGGAGAAATTTGATATCGACAGTGGCAATTGGGAAGTGATGGTTGATCGTGATATTTACAATGACTCTTGGAAGGTTACCAAGGGTGCTCTTGTGGTGGCAAGAGGTAAGAAGGTTGGAACCTTGTATTTAACCACTGATAGTACTAATGATTGTAATCTTGTGGCTTCAGATGCAGATACAACATTATGGCACTATAGGCTCACCATATGAACCATAAGGGCATGAACATCATAAAGAAGAATTTTCCTGGATATACAGAAATAGGTTTTGATTTCTGTGAGAACTGCATATATGGGAAACAGAAGCAAGTAAGGTTTCTCAAGGTTGGACCTACAAAGAAAGAGAGTAAGTTAGAGCTGGTGCATTCTGATGTGTGGGGCCACTCAGGTATCATCTCTTGGGGGTTCAAGTTATTATGTTACTTTTATTGATGATGCAACAAGGAAAGTTTGGGTTTATTGTATTAGAAACAAATCTGATGTATTTGACACTTTTGTTAAATGGAAAGCCTTGGTAGAGAATGAAATAGGTCTTAAGCTAAAATGTCTTAGGTCAGATAATGGAGGGGAGTATTGCAGCAATGAATTTAATGATTATTGTTCTAAGAATGGAATCCACAGGCAAAAGATGGTTCCAGGAACTCCACAACAGAATGGGGTATCAAAAAGGATGAATAGAACAATAATGGAATGTGCTAGGAGCATGAGGTTACATGCAGGACTGCCTCTTTCTTTTTGGGTAGAAGCGGTGAGCACAGCTGTGTACTTGATAAACAGAGGACCCTCAAGTGCCTTGGATGGAGGCATACCTGAGGAGGCATGGTATGGTAAGAAAGTTGATTATTCATTTCTTAGAGTCTTTGGATGTGAGGTGTTTGTTCATATAGACAAGGATGATAGGAACAAGCTAGAGGCTAAATCAGAAAAATGTACTTTCATTGGTTATGGCGGTGATGACTTTGGATTTAAATGTTGGAGTATTAAGGAAAAGAAAATCATTCGATCTAGGGATGTGGTCTTTAATGAGAAATTCATGTATAAGAAATAGTTTCAGGAAAACATGGAAGAATCCAAGAAATAATATGCAGTGGTAGAGGATCTTCCGGATGGGAAAGTGACCCATGAATCAGTTCAGGAACCTACTCAACAGGAACCCCAAACTCCTACAGTGAGGAGGTCTTCTAGGGTAAGAAAAGAACCTGAACGTTTTTCTCCTTCTCTTTATTATTTATTACTCACTGATAGTGGAGAGCCAGAGAGCTTTGATGAAGTAATGCAGGTAGATGCCAGGAAGAAGTGGGAGCAAGCCATGGATGAGGAGCATAAGTCTCTCATGGAGAACCAAACTTGGGATTTGGTGAACGCTACTGGAAGGCAAAAGAGCATTGTAGAACAAGTGGGTGTACAGAGTTAAAGACGAAGGAGGAAAGAAAAGATATAAGGCCCGGTTGGTGGTCAAGGGGTTTGCACAGAAACAAGGTATAGATTTTGATGAGATATTTTCTCTTGTAGTAAAAATGACTTCTATTAGAACTGTTCTTGGAATAGTGGCAGCAGAAGACTTGCACTTAGAACAGTTAGATGTAAAGACTACATTTCTCCATGGTGATTTGGAGGAGGAACTATATATGTAGCAACCAGAGGGCTATGAGGTCAAAGGTAAAGAGGAGATGGTGTGTAAACTGAAGAAGAGCTTGTATGGCTTGAAACAAGCTCCACGTCAATGGTATAAGAAGTTTGATAGCTTCATGATGGAGCAAGGTTATATTAGATGTCATTCTGACCATTGCATGTATACAAAGAAATTTGAGGATGGAAGTTATATTATCCTGTGTTTGTATGTTGATGACATGTTGGTTACAGGTAAAAACATGCAGGAAATAAAAGTACTCAAGAAAAAGCTAAGTGAATCCTTTGATATGAAGGATTTGGGGGCAGCCAGACAAATCCTTGGTATGAGGATAACTTGGGATAGGAAGGAACGGAAGTTGACTTTATCTCAGGAAGAGTACATTAAGAAGGTATTGGATAGGTTTAACATGCAGGATGCTAAACCGGTTGGGACTCCTTTGGCAGGCCATTTCAAGTTATCAAAGAAATAGTGTCCCATGACAGAGCAGGAAAGAAACCATATGTCCAAGGTACCTTACTCATCAGCAGTTGGTAGTTTGATATATGCTATGGTGTGCACTAGGCTTGATATTGCCCATGCAGTGGGAGCTGTGAGTAGATTTATGAGTGATCCAAGTAAAGAGCATTGGCAAGCAAGAAAGTGGATCCTTCGGTATTTTAGAGGGACCATGGGGACATTTTGTGCTACAGTTGGATCGACACCACTTTACGTGGTTATGTAGATTTAGATATGGCTGGAGATGTAGACAACGGGAGGAGCACGACAGTTATATTTACTTGTAGGTGGGACAGCAAAGTGAGTGGATTTCACGACTACGTAAGCTGGTGGCTTTGTCAACCACGGAGGTGAGTATGTTGCTGCCACAGAGGCAAGCAAAGAGATAATTTGGTTACAACAATTGCTTGAGGAATGGGGCATAAGGGAAGAATGTAAGCTGCATAGTGATAGTCGAGTGCTATACACCTAGCTAAGAACTCTACTTTCCACTCCAGGATGAAGCATATACAGTTGAGATATCACTTCATCAGGACAACTTTGGAGGAAGATAAGTTGAAGTTGGAGAAGATTCATACTAGTCAGAATCCTGCAGACATGATGACCAAGGTGGTCACAAGGGATAAACTAAAGCTATGTTCAGCTTTGGTTGGCCTTCGTGGATGACAGTGAAGGGTTGAGAAGCTTGCTCAGTGGAAATCAGTCTCCAAGTGGGAGATTGTTATGTTTGTGGAGCCTATTTTCATGTTAGAGTGTGGTACACCTTCTATGTGTTACACTCGGGTATTTTTACGGCGGTCCCGCTCACCGGTGAGCGGGTCAGGGGGGTTCGGGGCAAAGCCCCCGAAGCAAATTTTCATGGGTGGTTTATTAACCCATGGGTAATGGGTAACCGTTATGGGCTGTTTTTGGGCCCATGTTTTTCAGTACCCATTGTTTTGTAAAACCGCCTCTTCGGTTACCCATAGGTTTATGGGACAGTTTTGTTTTTCCCCATGGTTTTGATACCCACGGTTTTGTAAAACTACTTAAGTAGTTGTCTATTTATATGGTCTTATGCATATGATAGATGTATAAGAAAATGTATTACAGATGTGTTTTGAATTTGGGTGTGAATTCTGTAGAGTTTGTTGAGCATAGCTCCAAACGGATCTGGGTATTGTATTGAGAGAGTGGAGGCTTGTAATAAAATCTGAGCAAGTGATTCTTGGTGGACGTAGCCCAAATTGGGTGAACCACGTTAAATACTGTCTCTTTGTCTTTGTGCTATTTTATTTTGCAATTTTATTTGAGATCTGTAATAATTTCGCATATTAGTTTCTACTGCTATTGCGATTATGTGAGGGATTATTCCGCGCATATTTTATCCCTTATATCCTAACAAGGAGATAAAGGGCCAACAACTTCACATGCCAAACATGACTCTGACATATCATATGTAGGTACATGTAGATGTTCCACAAAGAAAGGCATTTTTCTTTCTTCAGGTGCTATGCACAAGAGAGACCTAATAGTAGCCATAGCATCGACGGATCTATTATGCAACCTTGGTTTTTGTTCAAATATGACTTTTGTAAAATATTCCTTCAAAGTTTCAACCATCTTCTTATATGGAATAAGCTTCTCATCTTTAACCTTATACTCATCATTAACCTACTTTATGATAAGTTGAGAGTCCCCAATGACTTGTAGTTGTCTGATATTCCATGTAATAGCTAGCCTAAGGCTGGCGATGAGTGCTTCATACTCTGCAATGTTATTTGTACACGAGAATCCCAACCAGAATGCTCGTGGTATGACATTGCCATTTGGAGTGATGAGGACCACTCCTGCTCTAGATCCATGGAAGGTAAAAGATCCATCAAAATGAACCTGCCATTCTATGGACTCTTCAATATACATGATGGATGCATCTGGTAAATCTAAGCACAAAGGTTCCATTCCTGGGAGAGGAGCTTCTACAATTGATCGGCCAGTACCTATCCTTTTAAAGACTTCTGATTTACAAACTCAATGTCAAACTCACTCAAGAGAATGATCCAATTAGCCATTCGGCCTGTGAGGGTAGGTTTGGATAAAAGGTACTTGAGAGGGTCAACTTTGGATATGAGCTTGGTCTTATTATTCAGGAGATAATGGCGAAGATTTTGAAATGTGAATACAACTGCCAAGCAGGCCTTTTCTATTTGGGGATAATTCAGCTCGTATGTGATCAAGGTGCGACTAAGATAGTAAACTACTCTCTCTTTATGGGCTAAGTCATATTGGGCAAGTAATGCACCAATGGAAAAATGGGTGGTGGAAATGTATAAGAGGAGAGGTTCACCAGGGGTAGGTGGCATTAGTACAAGTGGGTTAGAAAATTACTATTTGAGTAACGCAAAGGATTTTTGACAATCAGGTCCCTAATTAAATGTGACATCTTTCTTGAGAAAATGAGTAAAGGGGTGACACTTATCTACAAGTTGTGAGATAAAGTGATGGATTTCCTGAATATTTCCCTGTAGACTCCTTAGCTACTTGAGAGTGGTAGGTGGTGGCATTTCTGTGATATTCGTAACCTTTGCAGGATCCACTTCAATCCCTCTTTGTGAGACAATGAACCCTAGGAGTTTTCCTGATAAGACATCGAAGACACATTTCTTAGGGTTCAGGTGAACTTTATAGTCTCTTAGACAATGAAAGATATGCCTCAACACTTCAGGGTGTTCTTTTCTACTCTTATATTTTTCTAGGATATCATCAACATAATCCTCCATGATGTCACTTATCATATCATGGAAGATAACCATCATGGCCCACTGATAAGTAGCCCCAACATTTTTAAGCTTGAAGGGCATGACTTTGTAGCAAAATGTTCCCCAAGGGGTGATGAATGTTGTCTTATACTGATCTTCCTCCACAATTCATATCTGGTTATAACCTGAAAAACCATCCATCAAGGACAACATTTCATAGCCAGTTGTTGAATCGACTATCATGTCGATGTTAGGTAGGGGAAAATCATCTTTTGGACATGCTTTGTTGATGTCACAGAAATCCATGTAGATCCTTATTCCAACAGGTTTTTTCTGTACTAGGACTATGTTGAAGATCCATTCTGAATAGTCAATAGGTTTTATGAAATCAACAGCTAAAAACGTTTCTAATTTCTCTTTGACCAAGAGTGCCATTTTAGGATGCATCTTTCTTAACTTTTGTTTGATTGGTTTGGCCTTTGGGTGCACAATGAGGTTGTGCACAACTAGCTCAAGGTCTAAACCCGACATATCTACATATGTCCACATGAATATGTCCACGTATTATTTTAAGAGTTCTACAAAGGTATTTTGTTCCTGAGCTGAGAGTGAAGCTCCTAACTTGACTATTCTAGGTTGCCCCTCTGAGCCAATGTTGACGACTGATTGTTTCCTCAATAAGCATTTTAGAAGCATCTTCCATCCATGTAGGATTAGGGGAAGAGTAAGATTGACCTCTTGTGGTAGTTCATGATCATCTTTAAATGGATAAATCACTTCGTCTTTAGACTCTTCATTTTGTTTGTCTATGAGCTCACCAAAGAGTTTGTCACTATGGGATTTCCGTTGAGCCTTCTTGCTTGGTTTCTCAGAGGTAGGTATAACTTTACTTACAACCTTTTTATTCAACCATCCACACATCTCTACTTCCTCCCAAAATAGGCACAAACATCTAGTTGAATCTTAAATCCTTTCTTGTGGTCTCTAGCTGGAATAAAGTCCCTGAGTCCCATGAACTCTACGAATACCTCATCATTTTCAAAGAAATACAATGGAACGTGAAGTTGTTGATCCCAATCTATAAGCTCAAGATATATAAGGACTATTGCATATTTATCTAAGGGGTGGATTCATATAAGGTAAGGACCGATGAATCGGGAATATGTTTGTGGAGGCAAGATCTTCATAAAGGCTAGATTGGGAATCTACATCACTATCGGAATGAGGTGAAACGTCCTCACTTTCAAAAGAAGTAGCGTTGTTATCAGAAGGTAGAGCATCATGGGGCATTATTCCAAGGCTGTGTTTATTAGTATTGAAACGAGGGATAGGGATAGGCTCCAACCAACCTTATGCATTAACGCCACATCCAAACCTGTCATAGCCCATGAAAAACATCATGCAAGGACCTTTGACTTACTGAGGCGCTTGATTGTATGAAGCCATGGTTCCTTCTAGTACTCTGCTAGTAGGGTCTTATAACATTTTCTCCTCAAATAGGAGGCCACTATGGACAAATTTCTCCAAAGGTTTAAGACATTGCTTGTGGGTGATCTTGAACTGAAAGTAAGGCTTACCCGTTGTCCTGGGGGATATTGATAGGTCTGATATCGACAGAGCCTGCTCAAGAGTGAATGGGCTACTTGGACCATATTTTTCTGATGTAGCCTCCCATGAAGCAAATGGATTGACCAGCGAGGGAAATCCTAATTGAAAGGCATGAGAGATTCTAAATCTACTCGGTTCTTCATGGCCTCCATTTATAAAGGGACAACAACATCTGCAGAAGGACATTCATAAGCTGCACGAGAAAAACTGTGCAAAGCCCTATAATGTGTGAAAGGTTATGGGTCACCCAAAATAGTAACCACCTGCCCTTCATGATATAACTTGATGCACTGATGAAACATTGATGGAATAGCTTGCATGGCATGGATCCATGGGTGTCCTAAGAGCATGTTGTACGGAAGGTCCAAGTCAAGGACATGGAACGTTGTGTCGTGACATGTTGGTCCTACCTCCATGGGGACCACTATAGTCCCTGCTGACTCTCTTTCTTCATTGTCATATGTTGTGATTGTGATAGTTTTAGCACCTAGCTCTATTTCTAACCAGCCTAGATGCTTTACCAGCTTCAAAGTGCAAATACCGGGTAATTTTGATAACATGCATCGAATATTCAAGTCCGTGAAAATTGATTGATTCGGGCCAAAATCATGTTGTTAGAGTCCCCTCAAATATTTTCTAAGTTCCCCTGCTCGAGAGGAAAGAAAGCAAGCTCGAGAAAATGTGAAAAAGGTGCAGAAGGCAAGTAGGTTGATCCAGGAAAAAATCATAAAAATGACTAAGTCCTAGTCCTAGGGGCAGTCGGGACATTTGGGACAAAAAGGCCCGAACCGGCCGGCTCGGCCGAAGTAAGCACAAACAGCCCGCAAAGCAACAGGGACATCTGGGACAAAAGTACGCGGCGGGCGCGAAATGCCGGTTCGAAAAATTGGCTAATCGAGAAAAATGGGCAATCGGGCCGAGAGGGACGCAAATGGGACAATCGGGCCAAAAAGGCGCGAACCGGCCGAACCGGCCGAAAAGAGTCAAGTCAGTCCGAAGCAAAGTGGGACAAGCGGGCCAAAAATGCCCGAACCGGCCGAATCGGCCGAAATGAGTCCAGAGGGTCCAAAATCAAATGGGACATCTGGGACAAATGGACGCGAAATGCCCGAACCGGCCGAAATGAGCACAAAGGGCCCAAAATCAAATGGGACATCCGGGACAAATGGAGGCGAAGTACGCGAAGGAGCCGAAGGAGCCGAGGACCAATCAGAAACTGCCACGTGTCCTCACAGGAGAAAAAGTCAAAAGGTCAAAGGGGCGAGTTATCGAGCGCTGAACCGAACCAATGAAATGGCGCCACGTGTCCAAGTTTAAGGGGCCCACAAGTAATTTCAAAAGGAAAGCCCACGAAAGATGGAGGAGAGAGAATTGCTTGTCCAATCAGCACGTGCCACGTGTCGTCCAGATGGCGAAGAGCGGGAAAACATTTTAAAATTCGTTTTGATCTGCTCCGTGCCCTAAATCTTCAGATCGCCATATCTTTTGATCCAGAGCTCGGATTTCCACGTTCTTTATATCAACGGAAAGCTGTTGAGATGCTCTACATGATTCTGGGATCAATCTCGAGTTTTGGTGTAGTATGAAGAGAGAAAATTGAGAAACGGCTCTGACGTGTGGTAATGGCCAGAAGCGACCTTTCAACAACCCGTTTTAATGCTAATGGGTCGCATTCTTCTTCTGCACGGCCAGAAGTGACATTTTAGCGGCCAAATTAATACAAATGGGTCGCATTCTCCTCCAAAATCACTCAAAGTGACAGGGTATGGGTTGGTAAGATCCTCCATGCTGATTTAATGCATCTGCAGTCAATGAGGAATGGGCTTGCACGTTTTCCCACATTTTCTGTCCCCTGGGCTCGACCCATGCAATGTAAAAGCCAGATTTGGCTCATTTTTTAAAAAAGAGGTTGTTCATTCTTTCAGCTCGGCCCTCCCTTCTTTTCTTCTCTAGGGTTGAAAATGGAGTTCGAGCCTCCTCCCTGCTCTGTAATGGCATTTTTGCCTTTTACTAATGGAATGATGTTCTGTGCAAACTTCTGGAGCAACAAAACGTGTTCTGTGATGCATCCGTCCATCCTCTCTCATTTTTGCTTGTTTCTCTCCTCGCCTCTCTTCATTCGCAGTATCTCGTGTGCATGTCTAAATGTTCACTGCAGGTTTGGAGCCGTGTTCATGGAGTTTTGGGACATTTTCTCGTGTGAAATCTATCCTTGGGCCTCGTGATGCATCTCGTCCATCCTTCCCATTGCTCACCTCTCTTTGTCCCATGGCGCTTTGATAGATGTTCAACATCCTCCTTCTCTCGGTGTATCACCATTTTAGTGTAGGCTTTTTGCTGTTTTTTCCTTCTCTCTCTCTCTCTATCTCCTCGCATGGTTAGATTAGGATTAGATTAGCTTGCTCGCACCGGAATAGCTTGTGGGTGTAGTTTAGGAGCAGAACCAGCCTTCTCTCGGAGATTCCTCTCTCGGTTTCACAAGTCCCACGCTGAGAGAGGTTTCCATGTTGTGCAATCACACTGGATGCCCGAACATCAACCTGAAGCATCCGAGTGCTGTGATTTTGCACTGCGGTGGGACATCACGGTTAGAGTTTCATCTTTGAGGTGTCTCATTATCAAATAGATTTAAGCCACCAACAGCATTGCATTTTGGCACGCACGGTGGGACCTTAGAGGTCTTTCACTTCATCTTTGCAGTTGATGTGTTCCCGTGAAGATTTCAGCCTTTGGAGGCACTCGCAAACACATCTCGGCGACTCCATCCGGTCAACAACCATCTCTCAAGTTGCACCTTCCTTTCCATTCATTTTCATTCATTTTCCATTCATCCTTCTTTCCATCTCTTTCATTCTTCCTCATTCTTTGAAGTTGTGCAATCATGACTTCATTTCCATCATGGATTTCATATCAACAACAAAGCAAAGTATATATTCCACCTCCAACAGTTTTACAAATCCTCCAGATCAGCATGCATATTCATATGAACACAAAGAAGCAAAGTCGGGTTTGGCTATGGAGCTTTCCAAGAGCAAGAGTATGCATATAATGAAGACAATCGATGCAAGATGCTGGTCTGTTGGAGAAAATCCAAAAGATGGAGGTAAACATAGTGTACCTGTGGCTCAAGCACGATGAAAGCTTTTGGAATCGGTTATGGAGCACCCGTCCATGGGTGGGACTTTTCCAAGGCATTACAGCCCTCAGAGAAGCTTGACTTCATGATTGCAATGCTTCCTTTGCTTGCAAAGTGGATCAAGAAATAGAGGTGTATGAGAGAAGTATTCAAAGCAACCTTGTCAATGGGTAAGCACACCATCTCATGCCTTTCCTTTTCCTCTTTCCCAACTGTTTCATTTCAGCAATGTCAAGTTTCAAACCCTCCATCTGCTGTCCCAAGTGTTGAATCCATTTCTCCACCCCCCAGTCTTCCACCTCATCTCGATTCTTCTTTCCTTTTCCCTTCCAAACAGTCATCCCCTCCACAAGAGCTAACAGAAATACCCCCTCCTCCAAAGAAACAAGAGGTTTCACTGCCTCCACCACCACAAAAAAGTGTAAAATCGGTTGAGTTTCAACCCATTCCTCCTCTTGCATTCCCAATTTCATATGGGGAAGAAGGAATTGAAAAAATCAGTCATCAAGGACAGCAAGAAGAGGAGCCCAACAGAAAAGAAATGACAGATGACTTGAAGGTTTGGGCTACCAAATTTGGGATGACAAAGATCCCCTTGATGGTTAAGCCTACAGAAGAGGCTAAGGTTGAACAAATGGTGGTTAGGACTGATTTGGTTGCAGCAGAAGAAGAAGATCTTGCAGTCCCAACTTGTCCTCTAGAGCAGCAAATTGAAGAGTTTGACTTGACAAACTTCATGCTGGAGAAGGAGTTCAATCAAGAGCAAGATTGCCTTCAAACATTAGAGGAAGGAGAAGCTGCTCCAAATCTAAAAGAAGAGGAGCACATCCTAGCTGTGGAGGAGAAAAGTGCAGATCCAAGGGCTTCGAGCACAAAGCAGGCTACAGGAGAACCTTCAGTTCTTCTTTCCACTTCATCTCTCTCAAGTTCTATTACTGAAAAGGAGTTTGATCTCTCAAACTCAATATTGGAAAGTGAAGGAAACCATGGTGGTCAAGTTGCAGATCAAGAGGACACCATGGAGGAAGTTGAAAACGAGCAGCAGGACAAAGAATGAGGCAGCTTTACCCGCCGATTTGGAGGACTGTTTTGATGGAGAAGAGCCGGTTGAGCTTTCACCTTTCTCTCTTTCATCATCCACATTCCAAACACAAGAGCCTGCTGCCATGAAGGAGAGCTTTCATTTGCAGCAGCCTGCATCTTACAGCAGCTCTTTGGGATCAAGATTGGAAGATTTTTATCTTCCATGTTCTTCATTGGAGGAAGAGAAAGGACAGAAGAATTTCACCATTTCTTCCACACCATCCATTCAAGAGGGTCTACAAGAAGACTCCATTCTTGGAGTTGAAAATCAGAGCTATGGGCATATCAAACGGATCGACCTTGCCAATCGGTATTTGGCTTCATTGGAGCCAAAGGAGAAGCCACAACCAGTCATGCTCGCTTCTGAGCATGAGGATGAGCTACAAAGTACCAAGGATCAGCTGCCATACCTCTCCAATCCAAATGTAGAGCAACTAAAAGAGGTATTGGATTTTTCAGTTGATACCTTGATGATTTGGATAGAAGACCAGCTTCTTGTTGATTTTCCATCCATCCAAACAGCCATGATCAGTGCCAAATCAATTGCATGGCTGCCAATTTTGAAGAAAGGAAGCTATTTTGCACAACCAGTTGCAGGGTTTGTTTAGCTTGCCTTTGCTTCCAGTTAGAGTAGAGTAGCTAGGTTTGCTTTCAGCAGAAGAAGTGCTTGTGCACACTCGCATGTTCCATTTGGGGCATGTATGATTTTCGCTTTGTACATAGTTTTGTGTATTGCTGGTTCTCGCTCTCGCACGCTTCATTTCAAAGTGGCATCTTGGTGAAGACACTCCAGGTTCAATGGGTTTCCAAGTGGCTCAGAGGGAGGTTTTCAAAGTTCAGATCAGTTGCAGGTTGCAACTCATGACTCCATGCCCAATGGATGCTTCAGGCTACTGATCATTCATCTAGCAAGCAGATGACCCCGCTGAGTCGCCAAACTGTTGTCAAAATTTCACCCCCCCTGGGTAATTTTGATAACATGCATCAGAATATTCAAGTCCCAGGAAAATTGATTGATTCGGGGCCAAAAATCATGTTGCTAGAGTCCCCTCAAATATTTTCTAAGTTCCCTGTTTGAGAGGAAAAGAGCAAGCTCTGAGAAAATGCGAAAAAGGGTTGCAGAAGGCAAGTAGGTTGATCCAGGAAAAAATCATAAAAATGACTAAGTCCTAGTCCTAGGGGCAGTCGGGACATTTGGGACAAAAAGGCCCGAACCGGCCGGCTCGGCCGAAGTAAGCACAAACAGCCCGCAAAGCAACAGGGACATCTGGGACAAAAGTACGCGGCGGGCGCGAAATGCCGGTTCGACCGAGAAAAAATTGGCTAACTGCTGAGAGGGACGCAAATGGGACAATCGGGCCAAAAAGGCGCGAACCGAACCGGCGAAAAAGGAGATACCCAAAATCAAGGACATCGGGCCAAGTGCCGAAGCCAAAAAGTGGGACAAAGTGGGCCAAAAATGCCGAACCGGCCGAATCGGCCGAAATGAGTCCAGAGGGTCCAAAATCAAATGGGACATCTGGGACAAATGGACGCGAAATGCCCGAACCGGCCGAAATGAGCACAAAGGGCCCAAAATCAAATGGGACATCCGGGACAAATGGAGGCGAAGTACGCGAAGGAGCCGAAGGAGCCGAGGACCAATCAGAAACTGCCACGTGTCCTCACAGGAGAAAAAGTCAAAAGGTCAAAGGGGCGAGTTATCGAGCGCTGAACCGAACCAATGAAATGGCGCCACGTGTCCAAGTTTAAGGGGCCCACAAGCAATTTCAAAAGGAAAGCCCGCGAAAGATGGAGGAGAGAGAATTGCTCGTCCAATCAGCACGTGCCACGTGTCGTCCAGATGGCGAAGAGCGGGAAAACATTTTAAAATTCGTTTTGATCTGTTCCGTGCCCTAAATCTTCAGATCGCCATATCTTTTGATCCAGAGCTCAGATTTCCACGTTCTTTATATCAACGGAAAGCTGTTGAGATGCTCTACATGATTCTGGGATCAATCTCGAGTTTTGGTGTAGTCTGAAGAGAGAAAATCGAGAAACGGCTCTGACGTGTGGTAATGGCCAGAAGTGACCTTTCAACAACCCGTTTTAATGCTAATGGGTCGCATTCTTCTTCTGCACGGCCAGAAGTGACATTTTAGCGGCCAAATTAATACAAATGGGTCACATTCTCCTCCAAAATCACTCAAAGTGATAGGGTATGGGTTGGTAAGATCCTCCATGCTGATTTAATGCATCTGCAGTCAATGAGGAATGGGCTTGCACGTTTTCCCACGTTTTCTGTCCCCTGGGCTCGACCCATGCAATGTAAAAGCCAGATTTGGCTCATTTTTAAAAAAAAGAGGTTGTTCATTCTTTCGGCTCGGCCCTCCCTTCTTTTCTTCTCTAGGGTTGAAAATGGAGTTCGAGCCTCCTCCCTGCTCTGTAATGGCATTTTTTGCCTTTTACTAATGGAATGATGTTCTGTGCAAACTTCTGGAGCAACAAAATGTGTTCTGTGATGCATCCGTCCATCCTCTCTTTTTGCTTGTTCTCTCGCTCTCTTCATTTGCAGGTATCTGTGCATGTCTAAATGTTCATTGCAGGTTTGGAGCTGTGTTCATGGAGTTTTGGGACATTTTCTGTGTGAAATCTATCCTTGGGCCTGTGATGCATCTGTCCATCCTTCCCATTGCTCACCTCTCTTTGTCCCATGGCAGTTTTGATAGATGTTCAACATCCTCCTTCTCTGGTGTATCACCGTTTTAGTGTAGGATTTTGCTATTTTCCCCTCTCTCTCTCTCTGTCTCTTTGGCATGGTTAGATTAGGATTAGATTAGCTTGCCCGCACCGGAATAGCTTGTGGCAGGGAGTAGTTTAGGAGCAGAACCAGCCTTCTCTGGAGATTCCTCTCTCGGTTTCACAAGTATCCGCATGGTCAAGAAAAGGTTCTTTGTAAATACCCATTTTTTCATTTGAAATTTTACCGACCTCCGGGAGACTCTACAATAATCTTCCCTTCGTCTATACGGTCTTGGATATAATGGTGTAATCTCAAACATCTATCCATTTTGTGTCCTTTGACAAGGTGGAAGTCACAATATTCATTGTCTTTGAACCAAACTAGTTTTGGACCGTCTTTCGGGTAGGGCATTATTACATTGGCTATTCTACCATCTTTGCACCATCTAATTATTTCATGATGGTAGATAAGGATTCCATCAAATATGTGAACGTACGCTTTTTAGGCATTTTGGGATGAATCCTTGTGAAAGTTTCAAGAGTTAACTTGTCTATATGGCTTGGACTCTCTTGGAGTCTGTAATGCCATCACCAATAACATGTTTATTCTTATTGAAGAATTTAGGTTTGTCTGTGGATTTGGCTTCGTGTTTTTTTAATAACCAATTTAAGCATGCCCTTGGCAATGAGCGCTTTCTCAATTTGACTACCTTTCTCTATGACTTCTTCAAAGTTCGAGCCACAATGCATTTGCAAGTGAAAGGCTATTTCTGGGTTCAAGTTAGGAATGAATATACTCACTAACTATTTTTCAGTAAGGCACAAGGAAAGTGACTAGCTAACCCACGCCATCATTGTAAAAATCCTGCAAATGTCTCATTGGGTTTTTGTTTTGTGTTACATAGATCGTTCATCATGATGTCACTCTCCATATTATAGGAGTAATGTCTTACAAATTTCTCTACTAGCGTGGGCCATGTTGTAATGGATCCCTTAGGTATGCTGCAAAACCATTCCAATTCCATGGCTCCTAGGCTACAAGAGAAAAAATTCGTGATTAAGAAATTATCGCTATACGCGACCTCTTGGCAAGCCATGTAAAAGTATTTTATATGATCGCAAGGATCACTTTTGCACTTATACTTATCAAACTTGGGAATAGTGAAATGTTTTGGGAAAGGCTATTGTAGCATGTCCTTATTGAAGGGGTAAGGACATAATTCTTCATATGAATATTTTCTGTTTTGGCCTACATTTCCTTGTTGTAATGTCATGAGCATATCTTTCATAGATTTCAATTCATCCTGAATGAGTAGCTCCTTAGTAGGTGATATTGACCTTTGAGCCTGAGTTGATTTAAAGATATAGTCTGTATGCAGATCAAATTGAAACTCGTTAAGTTTGTTTTTGTCTCTGTCTTTACCTATGTTTCTTTTGAAGTGCCTAGGTTCACTAATTTCTGACTCAACTTCAAGATCTATTTTGGAGGATCTCCTCCTCAACTAGGGGATCCTCTTCTTCATCAAATTTCAGAGGAGGAGGCCTTCCACTCAGTTTTTACTTTATGCGAAGCCTTAAAGTGAGGTTTACGTGATGTTTCACCTTCGACAAAGTGGCCTTATGTTGCCTAGAAGTGGATGCATATCCCACATCGAAAGGATTATCTGTGTCTAAGATGAATCTTCACTCTCCTAAGTTAGGGTCAATGACCTTTGTTTCTTCTTCGCGCTCATGTGGAAGTTTAGCTCCTAACGCCAAGACTCTTGTGAGTACTTGATCTTTGTTATAATATAAGAGCTTGTCAAATCTATTTAGGTCTAACCTTTGTTGCTCTCCCGAAGAGTCCGACTCTTCTCCACTATGATCGATTAACATATCGTATCTTTGAATTGAGAGAAGAGCGGTCCTAAATTATGACCATTGAATGGGAATGTGTCGAAAGGGTTTTCTCCCATGTGTTGCTCATTTGATTTGGCTGCCATTTTTATGATTTTAGGCATCACTAGCGGACGTCTTTATGTAGCTAGCATAACCCCTAAGTGTATGGTTTTCTACAAGCCATTTAAGGGGATGTTGGAATTATATCACAAGTGTATCATAGATGTAATTTTATGCAATCATTTTTACCAAGAAACATTCATATGCACATCTAATGTTATGATTCACTCAATTTGTTATTGCCAAACCTATACCCTAAGATAGCGACAAAGATGTACCAATATGTAAGCCAAGTTAGAACCCCAACAAGGTCTAAGCACTAACGTGATGCTGTCACAATCCCTTGACAAGGTATACTTAAAGCTAGTTTGAATACTAATGAAAGCCAAACCCTCTAAAAAAATGGAAGTCACGAATAGATATAGCGTAATAATGTCACCGTGATACATTAACCGAGCAAGCAAGGTGTTAGTACCATGGTAACTTTATTATGATATATGTAAGGCATTATCAACACTCTTCAAGAAGACTAAGATGACGTCGAGAGTGAAACCGAGTAATAAGTATAACAAGGAGTTTTTAATCGTGTAAGTAGTGTAACTACGCAATAAGGGGACTCATCTGTTTCCTCACAAAAATGAGAATATGATGTAAGTACCAAGATTGTACGTCTAAGATGCCAACAATACTATTAACTCGAAAGAGACAAAATATGAACCGAATACATAGTGGTGAAGATGATCTTGAAATCAATATGAAAGGAATGTTATCAAAGATGTGAAAAGTGTACCCACACACTTTAGACATTTAACAACCCAGCTGTAAACATGGATGGGCGTAAACGGACAAAAAAGTGACAAGCACTATCTCTGATAAAAATGTGCGATGTATGCACCTTTCTCACCCCAAATAATGGGCAATGAGAATGCAAGGGTACTAATCAAAAGATGGACACAAGCTAAGCAACCACTTAGGTAGAGCTTTGCCTCATCCAAAGACAAGAACAAAACTAAGAAAAAGTGGGACGTAGCTTAGGTCCGTGATGAAAAGACACTTAGTTCGAACTCACAAGGGTTCTTTGCCTTGTTTCAAAAACAAGGTTTAGATTCCAGATGATCTGTCACTTTGTGATGGCTTGACGCAACAAGGACTAGTAAAGTGGGCTCCTTGACAAAATGGCTTCCCTAACAAGTTCTCTCAACTAGGTGTTACAATATTGTCTAAGAGTGAGGCATGATTTACCCAAAAGTCACAATGACTAGTTTGGGAGTATCTCAGCTTTATCCCCTTTCAAGTACAGTGGGAAATGAATGCATCCATCGTGTACTTCTACTAAGGTCACAATACAGACAACTTACAACTCTAACTCACAAGGCGTACTAGTCAAGTGGGTAAGTGGAGCACTTCTTGTTTCATCCATGAGGTTACATAGTGGTGGACTACTTTAGGGTTCCTGAAACCACCCCCATTGTCATAGCTTAAGGAGTTATGCCAAAGGGGTTATGTTCCAGTTGAGTGGATAGGTATGTACCCTTTTCGAAACCTGCAATACATTGTTTTGAATATGGTGTGTTTTTTTATCTTTCTTAGCTTAATGTGGTTTTAAGTAGCACATCGTTTGGCAACCTATAAGAACACGTGTATTAGAAGGTTTTGTGTTTTGTCTTAGCTCCTCCTTTCTTTGACAATCGTTAGGTCCTATAGACAACAAGTTTCAGTAATTTTCGATTCGTAGGTTGATTTTTAAGAAAGAGAGTTTTTCACTTTGCTTTTGATTCCTAAGATCGCCAAAAGATGCGAAGGAAGAGCATACACAACATGAAAAATTCCACCAAAATCACATGAAATTTTTACTCCAACCTTTTATAAAAAAGTGTTTTTTTGCACAATTCATATGAGTTTTGTATTGGTGTTTTTATCTCCAAGATCGTCTTAGAAGATGAGAGAGAGAGCATACACACTTCTATGAAAACTTCTTCTTATTAAAAATAACACTTTTAACCTATGCAAACCGAAACATTTAAGAAAGAACCCTTTTTTCAATTGTTAGTCCTAACAAAACCCGCAATGATGGAATTTTTTTTTTTTTTTTTGCAGATCGTAAAATTTTTCAGTTTTTAACACAGACACTTGCGCGCCTATACTGACACTAGAACTCCCCAACTGATGGATACGCACCCTACCTGATGAGTATGCCTACAATCAAAAATATTAATAAAACCCAATGATGTAAACATTGACGTTCACAATATGATGACAGATACATGCCTATATTGACATGGACGCTCAGGTTATGATGTGTACGCACCTAAGCCTAAACAGAGAACTGTAAAAGTTTTTAGACAGTCAAATATTTTACACTTGCATGGCCAGAGAGATGGCTACATGCCTCAGATGAAAGAGATGCATGCACATCCCTGTATGGGTTATTTCTAATTTTTACTCAGTTAGGGCATTTACGTCTACACGTACAGAGAGACGTATACACACAACAAATGACAGAGACGCATGCATGTCTGTGTAAAGTTTTAGTTTGCAAATGATGGGGACCTTCTGACAGGTACACGCCTGATATGACGGTACGTTAGGGTTCCAATGTGTACACACCCCTTGTTGGACACCTATGTGTACCCTATGAAAAACCTACAAAAACATGGATTTTCAAATTTTCAAGAGCAAACAGGTTAGTTGTTAGTCAAAGTGTCATATTTCTAGATCAAACCCACAAAATGTATATAAATGATGGTAATTTACCTAGGGTTAGAAATAAAAATGGGGAAATAACAAGTGATTAAAAAAAAATTGAAAATAAGCTTTGAAAAACCTAAAATACCTCCATTAATGGAGGGTGGACATAAGTCTCCCACCGGGCGTGCCAAATTTGTTCAATGAAAATTTGTAAAAGCCATGGATTTGGGGTAAGAATCTCTAAAGAAACCCCAAATGCCTTTAACAATCTGATAAATGGACCATGTGATAAGAAATAAGCAAGGTTTCCTTCTTTGCATATATTAATTTGAAATAAACATGCAAACTAAGCAAACGAAGTTAATATCTATTCTTTGAAAGCTTGAAATAATGAACCTAAGAGGATCTAAGAATTCAGTTTATGTGTTAAGAGAAAGAGATACTCCCATTAATGGCTTCAAGGCCAATGGATCTTCCCTTTTACTCTATGTTAATGCTATGAAATACAAGATTAAATGCTTTTAGCTCAAATGAAAGAAGATGAAATACAAACTAAAGCCTAATGAAATTGCTATAATTTTTGCTAGGAAGAAGAGATAATTCTTAGGAAATGAGGGAGGGGGTATAACCCTATTTATAGTTTTTGGTTTGGAAGAAAAGGGAGATTTGGGTGCATGTGGGATAAAGGCTAAAGTCCAAATATCACTTTAGTAATTCAAAGTGTGATATGACTATGTTAGAGGGTAATTAACCTAGGTTAGACTAATTAGTCTCTCTTAGAGAGTAATTAGGGTTTTGAAGGGCTTATTCAATCCAAAAAGTGGATTGATCTTCCGGGAGCTAATAGAAGCAAACTAGAAGTGTATAAGAAGCTAATGTAGTTAGAATGAGGCTATAACTGCACTGTTTAAATGGTTTATAAGAGGAAAAATGACCAAAAGGGTGTTTTAGGAAGGGAGTTAGGCCTAACTCGCGGTGTGTCATCAATTTAAAAAAGGAAGAAGCGTTAGTGCACTATTTAGAAATAATAGTGTATTGATCAAACTATAGGTGTCTACAATCTCCATCTCCTCCACAAACAACAGGCTACAAAAGGGTCCTCTCACCCTGGTTGAAAGGCACAACCATAAAGTAGTGAGGATAGATCAAATCCTCTTGAGGGTGCTATCCATTTCTCCACATCTGAGTGACAAAGAGCAAGCTGCATTTCTTCCCTGGCTACAAAATGACACACAACATGATCTGCTTGTCTCTAAGCTTCTGTCAAAACTGTGATGCTGCTCAACTTCTGAGGGAGAATCAATTTGGGTACCAAAAAAATAATGGGAGTTAGGTGACCAAAGTGCAACCGAGGAATAACCAACATCGGTTAGGGAAAAGTGGTCATAGTTGTTAAAAATAGCCCAAATCTTCCTAAATTTGGTGTGATTGAGATTTTGGTTCTAGGTCACAATTGTGGAATAGTGCTAAATGTAGTGGGAGATTAGTTAGAGGGATAATAGGTCATCAAGATTAGTGTTAGAATAAGTCCTAGTTGGTTAAGGTAAGTGGGGAATTAGTCTTAGGTAATGAATAGGGTTGGAATAGATCTAGGATGAGGTGGAGAGGTGAGGTAGATAATTAACTTAATTTTGGTAATTAAATTAATTAAAATGTGTGCAAGTGGGCATGGTGGAAGATGTAGACACAAAATTTAGGTCACAATCCCTCTAACCCCTTTAAATTAAATAATTATACACCACACCTAACCATGGCGCCTTCTTCACATTAGTATTAATTAAATTACCCATATGTTGGCAAGAAATTTTGTCAGTGTGCACAAACTTTGGATTTTTATCCAACGCCGGGAATCTAATTCCTCAACTTAACTAGTGCAGCTACCGTATATACATGTGTGAGAAAAATGTGCATTTATGTGGTGGTATTTTGACTAGGGATCTATAGGGCACTCTAATGACCCTATGAAAAAATCTAGGAATTTCTTGCTAGGGAAGACTTTTTTCAAGAACAGAAAGGGAGTGAGAACAGAGGTAGGAGAACTAATGTTGTCAGAGGCGGGAAATCAAATTCTTTCACACACTAGTCGAAGTATCATCACATACATTTATGAGAAGAAACAACTTTGTAAACATCATTAAGAGCAAATGAAATTTGATGAACACAAAGTATCAAGAAATACCTTAGTCAAAGAGAGATAGAAACTCCTTCTTCTCGTATTAATTTCTCAAACAAAAGTTGTACATAATGGAGAAATGGAGGAAATTGAGAAAGGGGGGAAAGGAAGAATTTAGCTATCTCCTTTGTTATCTCAAGGTAGAATACACTCTTGAGCTTACAAAATTAATGACCAACCCTTGAGATGGGAATGGCTTTACACTTTATAGAATAGAATCGACTCTTTGTCTTCTTCGTGAAACTCCATATGCCTTATTCCTAACATTAGACTATTCATATTCCTATAAAATATTTAAGTCCCTTTTATAAAATCAAGGTGAATTAATTTACATTATGTTTCTAAAGTCACTTTTAAGTGACTTAAAGGCATATCAAAAAGTGCAAACCCCAACGAAGAATTAGAACATTTGAAGGGAGAGAAAGTTAGGGGAGAGGGAAGAGAGAGAAGAGGAGAAGATGTTTCCCAATGAATTCTGTTGATCCTCATTGATGGAAAAATCTAAATGCAGTGAAACTTTGAATCTTCAAACTCCTTGCACACTATGAAACTCCTTCAAATCAGCTCATGAATGCTTGCCAAGTTGAGTGAAATTTTCCAGTTGATGAATACAACTCCTAGCTTGCGTATGATATACTATTTTTAGTGAGAGGTGACTTTTTCCTCTTCTTGACTATCGTGATGTGATCAACTCACTCATTTTATCCTGCGCACACCACGCTTGCCTTAGCCACTTCTTTGGGGTGATTTACTATTTTTAGTAAACACTCATATAAGGGACTTAATATTTTTAGTAAGTGGTCATTTTCACTTTTTTTTCTCCGAACACTCATTCTCGGGTTCCTCGTGATCTTCAATGTCCAAAGGCCTTTGTCTCATTTGCTTTTTGATGACTTTCTAAACATAGCAAGTCTATAGAGGAAAACTTACTATTTTTAGAAAGTGTGTTTCTAGTGCTTGATTTATAATGGAAAATAAGTTTTGGACTTGTATTGTCATTACGATCACACCCTCCAAATTTCACATATTTTTTCCCTAGAATGATTGGAAATATTTTTTGAATTTTTGACCTAACAAAGTGGCTTTAGGCACTAAGCTACCATGGCGGCCATTAAAGGAGCTTGAGATTTTCAGGTCTTGTTTCTGTCTCCATTTACAACAAAAACAACTCCATTGTGATAGTTTTTCATTTGGATCCCATGTGTAAGATTTTAGTTCATTTCCATTGTCGGAGTGATGGAAAATCACGAATGTAAGCGGTGCACAAAGTGAGGATTTTATTGAGAAAATTATTCTCGGGCACCATTTAACCTCTTATTTGTTGCATCTTTATTTTCTTGAATTTTTTTTAAGTATTCAAAAGATGACATCTCAGTCTGACTTGTACTTTGCAAGATATGAGCATTTTTTGATCAGGTGGCTTCATAGTTATCTGGTGAAAAATCTCCATTTTCTCTTCATTCTTCATCATTTCACTCCATTTTTCTTTGAGGCCTAGATATTTCTATGAATTCATGGTTTGGAGAATTTTGTGATCATCATGGAGCTATTTTGGATCAGCAATGGAAGACCGGGTGTCTAAACAAGCTTGAGCAAAGCCATGGTATGGCAAGGAGTGTGGATGAGAAATGAGAGGAAGAAAATGACTAAGTGCTGGATTTAAATTTTCAAAAATGAACATGGAGGGGATGTGAATTTTTTTTTCCTAACATCCCTTGCCTCGGGAAATGAGGGAAATCAATTTCCACAAAGTGGTTAAGAGGATGACACGTGTCCTCAATTCGACGACATGGGGATTTTATTGAAAAATGCACTAAGTGGTCGAAAGCGACCATGTGGGTGATCAAAAGACTCCGCATAGGGGATGGGAAATATTTTAAATGGATAATGTACCTGACATCAGTGAATTTGTTGACATAAAATCTCATCAAGCTCCTGGTGTTGACATGTGTCATTCCGAAAATTGACTAACTCGGGGTTGTCTCCAAGAGGGTGACTTGGAACGATGATAAATTGAGCTCCCGATGGAATTTATTGGTGAAATTTTATATGATCCTAACTAGAAATGGAATTTTTAATCCAATGGTGGGGGTATCATGTCTTGATTCATCTATGTGATTTCTGAAAAAGTGGAATTCTGATATGAGACCGCACTTGTGCTCGATAAACGATGCATGCAAATCCTATGTGCCAAGGTGTTGTGAAAATATGATTTCACCATCATGTAGGTCTTGGAATAATATTTCTAGTGGATTTTTTTAACTTCTAACTCCATCTAGAGCTCCCATAATAACCTTCCAAAGCTCAACAATTATTTTAGGCCTGTGTACTTGCCTAGGCTTGTGAACCCTATTTTTACTCGATCGCTCCAAGTCTTTCATAACTTCCCCAAACCTTCCAAAATAATTTCCATGATGTCCTAAGGTCTTCAATTCAACTCCATGTTTAATAATTCCCTTCTCGTTCTTCTCCGGAGGGTTGATCTAGTCCTAGGAAGGCTAGTGATAGCCCTTCCCAATACCGCGTAAGATAGCATCTTTCGATGGAATCCTAAAATAACCTAGGGGTTGATTTGAATATCCTAAATCACCTAGGGAATGAATTAAAACTGATCGGGAGGTTACTTTGGACTGATTGGATAAACTTGGGGTTCCTGGGAATGATAATACATGATTTTTTTAGTACATGGCTATAGTTTTCGTGCTCGTAAATTGTCAATTTCATTATTTCACATTTGCATGACAACAACTAGCTCTAGCTTGGGGACATGACATGGAATGAGCACAAAAATACATGGCATGAGAACTCCTAGAATCTAAACTTACAACATATTGACCAGTGCCTTATCCATTGGGCCCTGCGGAGTCACATACAACTTACAACAAGAGAGAGAGAGAGAGCACGAAGGAAAACACACACAAACACACAAAAAGATGGAAATGAAGCACAAAAAAAGAAAAACACACTTAGAAATCACCTATGGTACAAGGCTGGGGAAAACCTACTTTCACTGAAGCAATTTTCATTTCTCAAAAGTTACCCCTAAAGAGGCAACACCAAATGATGATGTTCATGCGAAGCCGTTGACGGTTGCAGAAAGTACCCTCCCTTCCTCAGCCTACTTATGAAAGCCGGGTGCTTTCACAATTATCTCGTGTACTTGGTAGGAGTGATTCCATTTAATCTTTGTTGATGACGAATCACAACACCCTGGATGTCTCGCAACTCGATGGGTTGAGACTCTCAAGTGCGGACAGATAACATGGAGCTTTTCTAAAGTGTGGGACCTTGCGAAAATAGAAAAGCTCTGGATGAAGTCTCGGTTCCTATTCCTCTGTCTCGGATGCACACGTAAAAATGCAGAGGGTTTACTAAAAACCTAAACTAACTTTCCAAGGAGATAGGGTAAGGAGATGCATAAAAATAAACCTAAACTAACAAAGGTGATGCACCGAGGAATGAAGAACACCTGTCTTTCCAATAAACACAAACCATCAAAATGCAATGCAAGATCATGCACAGATAACAAAAATTGCAGTGAAAGATCAGGAGGATGTAAATGAACACAGAGAGGGTTGAGAATCATCCACAGACATGCATTATTTGCTCCAAATATTGATACAATACACTACAAAATTCCAAGAGGCAAAGTTGCATTACAGTTTTAGATGGGAGGTTTGAACTCCACAAATTCACCTGCCAAAGAGAAGAAGGGAGGGGAAAAACAAGAATGTCCAACCTTTAGAAAGAAGCCCCTCCTTACAATTTATAGGAAGAATGAGAGAGGGAAGAGAGAGGAAATCCAAATCTACCCCAACCACCTCTAGGTTGCATTTAATTCATCTCATTATGGTGGTAGGTGAGAACCCTAGCAAACCTAAAAAGTAGTGAATCGTATTTTGTATTTTTAAGAAAATTTTCCCACCCAATTAAAGATATCCAGTCATAGTTGGATAGAGGACCTCATAATATTTCTGAAAAGTCTAACCTTGCATGAATCCGAGCTCCCTGTGAAAATTTATGGCCATCTGAATATCTACGCCAGGGTTTGCTTCCTGTCAGTGCTCAAAATGTTGCGCCTCCCGAAGATGTGCCATAGGCACTGAAAATTACATGTCGACACTCTTTTTCCTACGCCTCGCGCATCCATTTTTTTTTCGACATTATTTTCTCGTGTTCCCTAACTGTGCCTCGCGCATCCATTTTCATGTCGACATCCTCTTGTGCACCCCTAACTCGTGCCTTCGCGCATCCATTTTCGTGTCGACATCCTTTTGCTGCGCACGCCAAACCTAGGACTTCGCGCATCTATTTTCATGACAACACGCTTTGCTATGCATCCTTAACCTACGCTTTGGTGTGACTTTCTTCATGTCAACACCCCATTACTGTGCGCACTTAACTCGCACCTTGGCGTGAATTTTGGCATAAATAAATGTCGGGTTTTGAGTTCCTTTGATTTCCATATTCTTCTGCTTGTCTATATCTACCCGAGGGGAAGATATATACAACAATTTGGTGACTCAATGGGATCACCTGCCTACTAGGTAGAAGATCAGTGGCCTTTTAGCAATCCATTGGGTATGGAGTCATAAGCAATAACTTGAAACCAACTTGATCTCTGATCCCGAGCCTGATATTGCAACTCCTTCTCCGAGAGCATGCTGAACTGTAGAAATTCAACCTAAGAGCAACAAAACCTAACTATAACAAGATGATGTGCATACACACTTAGAGGAATTGAAATCTAGGCTAATATTTACAAGGGTAAACCTTTTCCTTTTAGTAGCAATGTTTAAGATAGATTCCATTAACCGGAATCGGAGTTCTTCTCCATCCAATGTAGACAATTGGAAGACATTACTACTTTTACATCTCGTGACCATGTAGGGGCCACTCCAAATGGAATAAAACATGGAGTGCCTTCCGGTTTTGCCCGATCTCGCATCCCATTTCGTAACTAGGTCCCCTTCCCGGAAGGTTCTTGCTCTTACCTTCTTGTCAAACCATCCTTTTACTAAGGCTTGATCCTTTTCAATCATCAAAACTACATGTTCTCTTATTTCTTCCAATTCCATCAACTCTACATACCTGGCCTCCATCGGTTCAAACTCGACAACTCAAACTACTTCATGAGCTCCAATGTCTGGCAATTCTAATGATATAGGCAACACGCCTCTTTCCCATAGACCAACTTGTAGGAGAATTACCAGAGACCTCTTTGGCATTATTCTCATTAGCCCACAATGCTGATTTTAGCTTGGTATGCCATGTCCTTTGGTTTTCATCCGAGTCCTTCCGATGGTTCTTAGAAAATTCTTGCTTGTGGACTCTCACGTTGTCGATTACCCCCGGGTAATAATTTGAAGAGGTGCTCAAATAGATTCCATTCTTGACAGCCCATTCTGTAATCTTGGAACCTATGAATGCCAATGCATTTCTCGATATGATAGTGGCCGACACACCGAACCCGGTTACTATTCCTTCATAAAAGTCTAGTATGTTAGACTCATTTTCCTCTTTGAGCGCCTCTACCGCTTGGTCCACTTGGTGAAATAGTCCGTTGCCGTGAGAATCCACTTGTGGCCTTGTCTTGAGTTTGGGTTTATGACCCCGATGAAGTCCAATCCCCATTACATAAATGGTTGGTCAACCAAAATTGGGTGCAATGGAAGTGTGTTATTCTTTCTTTTCCGTGAAGAGTGCACATTTCTTGCACTTTCTTATCCATGTATAACAGTCATTGAACACTGTGGGCCAATAATACCCTCCCTTCATTATCTTGAGAGCTGTTACTCATGGGGTGAAATGTCCTCCGAAATCTCCATCGTGAAAATCTCGTAGCACCCTCTCAATTCTACCTGTCTCAATGCACCTCAATAGAACTCCATTGATGTCTTTTTAAACAAAACACCATCAATAAGCACATATGGAATGGCTTGTAATCTGAAGTATCTCCTTTTTTCTTTACTCATTTCTGGAGGGCATAAGCTTTCACCTGTAGGAAGTGTATCATATTCTGAGTCCAACAAGGAGTGGGCACATCATCATTTTCCTATTCTTGACCATCATGTAGTACCAAGAAAGTCTCTTTTTCATCACCTGCTTCAACTTGTTGACTCAAGGCTAGCTGTTCACATAGTCCCTTTCCACGTACTAGTTTTGTGACCTTGATCTTGATGTCATATTCCATGACACGGGTTATCCATCCTACATGTTTCTCGTTTAAATCCTTCTTTAGAAGGAAGTCCTTGACTCCCGCATGAGAGACCAATAATTGGATCTTGTTGTTTGAGACTAGGTGCTTGAATTTCTTTAAGCTCCTGATCACTGCAAGGACATGCTTTTTGATGAAAGAGTACCTAGTTTCATACTCCTCTAAGCCTCGATCAAGAAAGCAATTGGTTGTTCTAATCCTTCTTTGATTTCTGTACCAGATTGCAAAAATTGTGTCTCCACCACCGAAGGCATATAACACGAAGTCCTTGGAGAAGTCCTGGATTGACGAGAGTCGAGCTTGAGATATAGCCTATTTTATTTCCTCAAAACTTGCCTTGCCTTCGATGTCCACTTAAATGTCATGCTCTTTTTCAACATCGTGTTATTAGTCATTTGACGAGAGCCGCAAAGTTTGGAACAAACTCATGCGGACAAAATTTATCCTTCCCAAGAAGCTTTCAAGAGCCTTCTTGTGACTCGCAATGGCAACGCTTGAATTGCTTCAACTCTTTCGGGTCAATCGTCAATCCCTCCTTTGAAACAATATGACCTATAATTTTTCCCTCGTGAGCCAAGAATATGCATTTTTGGGATTTAATGATACCCCAAATCTTCTACATCTACGAAATACTTGCCTCAAATGAGAGGTGATCTGTTGCATTTTTGAGAATACGGTGATGTCGCCAAGATATATCGAACTATTTTATTGATCAACCCCTTGAATGCCATATCCATTTCCCTTTGGAAAGTGGCTCCAACATTTGATAGCCCAAATGACATCTTCAGTAGGCATACGTGCCCCATTTGGTGGTGAAAGTCGTCTTGAATTGGTCATCTTCTTTCACCATTACCCGATTATACCCGAGTAGCCATCTAGGAGAGAGAATCCCTCTCCAACCAGATACTACTTGCAATATTTGTTCCATTGAAGGAAGTGGGTAATGGTCTTTGAGAGATTCCTTGTTTAGGTCTCGGAAGTCCACACACAACCTGATTTCTCCACTCTTCTTTCGACTCGGAACCAAGTTTGCAACCCAGCTTGAGTGCTTGATCAGAAATATAATGCTTGCCTCTATTAGCTTTCTTAACTCTTTCTTCATTAGAGGCTCAATGTGAGGGTTGACTGGTCTCTACTTCTACCTGATGGGCTTAGCATCTGGATCTAATTCTATGGTATGCTGTATAAAATTTGGATTGAAACCTCTTAAGTCTTCATAGCTCCAAGTGAAGACATTTGGAAATTCTTGGCAAAGTTGTATGAAATCTGATTTCTCCTGCTTAGTGGCCACTTTGCCAATTTGAAGTGTTTTGCCTTCCCCAACCGGAATTGGCTCTGAATCTTCTCTCTTGACCTGTATGTTAGCCTTTTCCTTATGGAATTGGTCGTTAGGGTTGAAGATAGACTCCAATGTTACTAAACCCTTGGGAAGCTTGTTTGTCCGCAGCTGCACTACTTGATCCCCATACTGCTGCTCTAATATGTCTTGATTCCTAGCTGAGAATTCAGCCTCTTCTTGTAAGAAATTGACGATCTGTTGATTGTTCTCAAACACCTGCCAGCTTGTGTTATTATTTGAATCGCTGGCCTCAAAATCACATGGATATGTGATTGTATTTTTTCCTTTTGATGTTGTCAACCACATCAAATGTTGCTCCAACTGCTGCGAGCCTATCCGCTGCTTCATTTTTCTTCCTGGGTATGGACACGATATTGAAAGCTTCGAAATCCTCAACGAGGTCCCACACCTGTTCATGTAGTTCTTCGTAGTTAATTCTTTATAGCTTGTTGTCCCTTGACTTGATTGATGATTAGCTCACTATCCCCGAACACCTGCAAGTTCTTTATGCCCTTTTTTGTGGCGCAATGAAGTCCGTGAATCAAGGCCTCATATTCAGCTGTGTTGTTTGAATAGGAAAATTGGAAACGGAAAGCTGAATAATATTTTATGCCTTGAGGTGAAACAAGCATAGCTCCTCCTCCTGCACCTTGCCTACTCCTTGATCCATCAAAAATAACTGCCATACCTCATTGTCATCCTTATGGTTTGGTTTGCTAATGCTAGGAATAGGCTAGTTTCCTTCATGTATACAATAGAATCCTAGCTCAGATTCTTCTACTTCTTGGTAGGGATAAAAAGCATGTACCTTGCTTGCCCATTCATTAAGAGTCAAATCTGGAATGCTTCCAACTTTGGTGTCAGCTTCATCTATGCTTGGATAATCTTCTTGATCAAATCTTTCAAGCAGTTAGCATTGATTTGGTTTGGAGTATGAGGCTCAATATGAAAGTTTGCAATTGGTTTAGATCTGATTGTGACCTTAGTACAATACCTTTTCTCGAACAACATGTGTGACTAGTCGGCAGAGATAAGAAGCCTCCAATTTTAGCTGTGAAATCCCTTGATAAGCATAGGGCAAAGAGTAGTGGAAAATCTATCACTGACACATCTTGCAAAATAGTAACATTGGGACATGCATGCAAGGTAAGATTCAAACCATTAATCACTCCCACTGTTGTTATTCGCTATCCCATCCAATTGCACTACCCCCTTTGATATGACTTAATATTAGAGGCCCAAATTGATCAGCTATTTGTTTAGGCATGACAGAACTACTTGCCCCATAATCAATCATGCAATTGTGTACTAGTTTATCCCCAATGATTAATGAAACATAGAATGGAGGGGGCTTAAAAACTTTACCTTGTTGTCCTCCATGATTCCCTTCAGGTTGAGCAGCATTTGTGAGGACATTCTCTTCAATATGGACCTACTGGTTCAAAGTTGACCAATTCTTCATGGCAGCTTGTAGAAGATCTCTTTGTCCTGGGATGGATAAAGATTCCCACATTGAAATGTTCACATGTGTCTTCTTCATTTGATCGATGATGTTGAAAGGGGATGAAACATATCTTTGTTGTCCTTTAGCCTGCACATTCCTTTCTTGCGCATGGGCAGCAACAGCTAGCATTTGAGTTGGTTTAGAAGGTGGTTTGGGCTGTCCTTGCGTGTTTGGAACTGTATTTTGCTTACCAACACCTTGTGGAGTGATGGAAGGTTGTAGATCACTTGGAGCCAATGACTGCCCTTCACCAATATTCCTCTTCTTTGATCTTGTGTTAGCTGCTACACTCTAAGAAATTGTTTGATTCATGCCACAAAATCCTCGGCTTTCCATTCGCAAGTGCGGTATCATTTGGAGTGTGTTTCTTTGAGATGTCCCTGTGGCTGATTTTCTTCTTGACTCACTTCACCCTCAACGCCGATAGTTTTCACCATCAAGGCTTGGTTTAAAGCACCATTAAAGCACATATATTGGTTGTGAGGTTCATTTCATGGGAAACACCAATCATACTCATGAGCTATGTTGTTTTGGTGGCACTAATGTTTTAGAAGCGAGATGCAACATTGGGGTTATAGGGATGAAATGGTCTATTAGTGGGAGGCCTTACTTGGCTTTGATTTTGATTTGCACCCTAAGCTGGTGACCTATTTTGTTGGTATGGGGGCCTAGCCTGGTACTGCGCTTGAGGCTGATACGGTCTAGCACTTTGAGCTTGTTGTCTTTTGATAGTCACCAGCTCATTTCCAAGGTTCTGCAACTATTTCATAACCTCTTGGAGTTCATTTGAAGCACTAGAGGATGAAGTAGAAGTTTCATTTGAACTTTGATTTCTAGGAGTGGGAATAGGAGCCAAAGTGGGTGCCTGACTAGTGCTTAGATTTTCTAAGTTTGGATACAAGGGCATGGGAGGCCTAGGAGCTAGCTTACCAGCTTGAATAAGATAGTTTTCAGCCCTAATGGTGATGCTATAAGCAACAGGTAAGGTTGTGCCTCCCATAGATTGAATTAACATAGAAATATCAAAATTCAAAGCCTTAAGATAATATAGAAAAGCACCTTCAGCTGTTGGCCTAACGAGCCACTAGAATCCTATCCCAAGACCTTTGAAATCTAAAGTTGAAGTCAGTCAGCTGCTCGTTGGGAGCTCTCTTGATAGTCGTCAATTGTTCTAGTAGAGACAAATTGTCTCCCTTTTCTCCAAACTGCTCATGGAGAACTATGCATAACTGATTCCAATTTTGGATAGAACCAGCTCCAAGGCTCCTAAACCACTGCAAAGCCTTCCCTTTGAATGAAGATGCCAACAATTTGATAGCAACATCCATTTCATTTATCTTGTGGATTGCACAAACGTTAGAAATGTCTTTGACATGATCACCAGGAGTGGTATGATTTTCTCTAGTGAAAAATGGAATGTTCTTCAATGCTGCAATTGGAACTGGATTTTGTGCATTGAGGGAAAGTGGGCTGCTGCCAGTGAAATTGACAAAGGGATTCGGTGGTAGATGTGCCATTATGATTGGCCTAAGAACTCTGGTTGATGCGAGAAAAGGTCTACCAGGTGGAGGTGTAGAAAAAGTCCTGGTTAGGTGGAGATGGTGACCTTTGTGGTCTTCTTCCTCTCCTTCCTCTGCCTGGTGATAGCTGCAAGTGAACAAATAGCCCCTCTTCTCGAGTATCAGACCTGGTTCGAATTCTTCTCATGTACCTGGGAAACCTGTGCTACTATACCACTGAATTCTATCCCTTCGGAGTCACCAGATGTGTTAGAAAGTGAGCCTCAAAAGGCTAGATTCTACCAAGTTACACACCAAACCTGACAATATTAAAAAATAATTTAAAACTTTGAAGGACCCGAAAGATACAGTTCTTCAATTCGGTTATCGGGTATTGTTGTGTAGTTACTAATCCCCAAAAGGTACAGGCAAAACTCAGGTCATGCAAGGCAACTTACAAAACCTGAAATACACCGTGTCAGAACTTGGGACATGCTCAATACCTAGGAAAACCTGAAATACTAAAAACCATGAAATTTTGAAAGTCAAAATCTCAAAAATCTAAGAATACCCTTTTGAATATTACCCCCGATCTATCAACTGGTGAATTTTTGACTTGTTTTGAGCAAGTTAAGCCCTTGAAAATTAATTTCAAAGTTCAGCTTGGAAGGTGAAAAATCGACAATTTCTTAGTCCAAATTTTTAGTCCAAATTTCTTGAAAATTCCTTTAAATCTTGTGGAATGACCTCTTGTCCCATCGAGCATGCCAAAAATATTAATGGCAAATCACAACACCCCTGGATGTCTACAACTCGATGGGTTGAGACTCTCGGTGCGATTGCATAACATGGAGCTTTTCTCAAGTGTGGGACCTTGCGAAAACAGAAAAGCTCTCGGATGAAGGCCGGTTCCTATTCCTCTGTTCAGATGCACACGTAAAAATGCAGAGGGTTTACTTAAAACCTAAACTAACTTGCCAAGGAGATAGGGTAAGGAGATGCATAAAAATAAACCTAAACTAACAAAGGTGATGCATCAAGGAATGAAGAACACTGTCTTGCCAACAAACACAAACCATAAAAATGCAATGCAAGATCATGCACATATAACAAAAATTGTAGTGAAAGATTAGGAGGATGAAAATTAACACAAAGATGGTTGAGAATCATCCACGGACATGCATTATTTTCTCTAAAGATTGATATAATAAACTACAAAATGCCAAGAGGCAAAGTTACATTACAGTTTTAGATGGGAGGTTTGAACTCCACAAATTCACCTGCCAAAGAGAAGAAGGGAGGGGGAAAACAAGAATGTCCAACCTTTATAAAGAAGCCCCTCCTTACAATTTATAGGAAGAATGAGAGAGGGAAGAGAGAGGAAATCCAAATCTACCCCAACCACCACCAGGTTGCATTTAATTCATCTCATTATGGTGGTAGGAGAGAACCCTAGCAAACCCAAAAAGTGGCGAACTGTATTTTGTATTTTTAAGAACTTGTTCCCACCCAATTAAAGATATCCAATCGTAGTTGGACAAAGGACCTCGTAAGCTTTCCGAAAATTCCAACCTTGCATGAATCGAGCTCCCTGTGAAAATTTATGGCCATCTGAATATCTCTGCGCTGTGGTTTACTTCTGTCGCGCTCAAAATGTTGCGCCTCCCGAAGATGTGCCATAAGCGTTGAAAATTACATGTTGACACTCTTTTCCTACACCTCGGCACATCCATTTTAATGTCAACATTCTTTTTGTGTGCCCCTAACCTGCGCCTTGGTGCATCCATTTTCGTGTTGACATCCTTTGCTGTGCACCCCTAACCTGCGCCTTGGCGCATCCATTTTTGTGTCGACATCCTTTGTTGTGCACCCCTAACCTGCGCCTTGGCACATCCATTTTCATGTCGACACTCTTTTACGTGTGTCCTTAACTCGTGCCTTGGCGTGAATTTCTTCATGTCGACACCTCATTCTGTGCGCCCTTAACTGCGCCTTGGTGTGACTTTTGGCATAAATAAATGTTGGGTTTTGAGTTCCTTTGATTTCCATATTCTTCTGCTTGTCTATATCTACCTTGGGGGAGTATTTACAACAAGCTTCTTTATTCTCGAGTTCCTTTCTTGGAAATTCCATTGCCTTCATCCTCTTTGAAATTGGTTTCATAGTGCCATTTGCATTCGCGTTTATCCACATAGATGATTCTTCACTAAGCACACTATCCCTACCCCAAGGCTACTTTTCGTTCAAATTACTTGAACATTCTAGATTCTTTTATTTCCCAGGTCTATGATAATTTACCTCTTTTCCATGAGAAACCTTAGACTTATCCTTTTCCTTTAATCCATTGTGAAGTGCTTGAGTACTAACGGAAGGATTGGACATAACCTCATTATTGTCTTGTATGTCCATGACACGAGTGAAGAGATTAAGAATCAGCTTAGGGTCTTCCGTAAATTCTACTGCATCCAAGATTTCTTACACGGAGTTATGCTTCATCATTTCCTACAATTCCTATTTGTGTGCCTTTGAAGAATATTTATTTTACATCTCAAGGAAACTATCTAGAGGGATTACCTCATCATCTTGGGAATCACTGCATTTTATCACTCCTTTTTCCATAGGGGCTTTAGCTTCAAAGGCCTCAAAACTTCTTGCTTCTATTTCTTCATCATGGAGAGAATCTTCTTCTGCAAATGGGAAAGAAAATATCTCCATTTTGTCATCATATCCACCAACCATTGGCTTGAGAGGGACATCATATTTATCATCTAGATTTATTTCAACATATCCCATCTTCACACTGGTTGAGGTTTCCAAGTCAAATTCACGCTTGTCTTCAAGATTCATGGCTTGCATTAAAAGTTCAAGACTGATTTTAGGGTCTTTTGTTTCTTCCACAACTCTTAGCAGTCCTTGTACAAATAGTTCTTTCCCATTGCTCAAGAGTTCATTGCAAAATGGCTTGGTCTCTTCCTGGGTAACATTATCAAGGGATTCCTCATCTTTGAATGGGAATGAGAACATTACTCCATCACAGATAAACACATAAGCTGATTTTTCTATTTGAAAATCGTCAATAACCATTTCCTCTTCTTCATGGTTTGCGTCATCCAAAAATTTGGATCTGCCCTCTTGTAACTTGAATATCCTCAATGCTTATTCAAATTCCAAATATCTTTGGGAAGGAAAGTCTAGATCTATAAAGATGGGAATATCCTCTTCCTCCTTAGTTTTCACAAATGGATTCATCCGCCTGTTACCTTGGTAAAAAATGTTAGCTTCTAGGCTTCTAGAATTTTGTACCATGTACCTCATCTTCTTCTCGGGAAGAAATTTCTCCATGTCTCCCTTCACTGGTATGGTTATAGAAGACCAATTCATCTAAATTTTCCCTTCCAAGTCTCGGCAGAAATTTCTACTCAAAGAATAATTTGAATGAGGCTAGGACATCTACTACCAAAATCATCGCTGAAACTTTCTTGTATGGAAATATAGAAAGATCCACCTATGCATATTTGACCTTCCCTACAAGTGGGACGTCTTTTGAATCCAAAGAGTAACAAGAGCCACTAGGTGGAGTCATGGTAAGTTTGAGAGCCTTAACGACCTTCAAAGGCATCACATTGTCTCGAGGCACCAAATTATATTATGAAATTGTTCAAGTACATATTCTCCAACAAGAAAGGAGATGTAGAAAGGTTGAAATTTATCAATCTTTGATGCACTCACATAAAGCATGTTTTGTGAGGGAGATGTAGGTGGGTTTGGTAGCATTCCTTTAGAACTAGAAGTTACAAGATATTGGGTGTTAGACTACCACTCCTGATATATTAGATGAACATCTCAAATTGTTCATGACGAGTCCGCAAATATTTGGTTTCGGTAATCTATACTTTGGATTTTTTTACATATAATATGAAGTCAAAGGGAGCATATGCAGAAAAGGGGGTGAAGGGAGTGATTTTGGAGTCTCGTGCATAGGTTTGAGAGCAGGATTATATTTTTGAGGAACAAATGGTATTTTTAATGGAACACTAGGAGCTTTCAAGGTATTATATTTTTAGGAGAATATTTAGATTTGGAAGAGAAATAAGAAGACTTACTTGGGATTGCAGGACTCTTCTTATTTGCTACTAGATCAAGCTCCAACAATGCAAAATTCATGGAAGATGGAAGTGGGGATCCTAGACTGATTATTTTGTTTTATAGAGTCACCATAGGAGGATCATCAACCTTATTTATTTTGCAGAAGTGGAGGGAGATGCTCTTTTCTCATTATGAGAATGAGTGAATACTACGCATGAGAAAATGGGTGCATCTTCATCATCTTCTTCATCATTTCGAGAATACTCAAAAAATCTGATTTTTCTATCTTTCTCAAGTTCATTGATCTCTAGGAAGTTTCCACCTTCACTTTCTTGTTCAAGCTCTTCTTCATTTTCCTTACTCCTAAAACTTACATTGATAGGTGGGGCCTCCAAGGCAAGCCTTCTTCGTGGTGCTCCTACAACTGGATTTTGTTGCTTCTTTGGGAAGAAACTCATTCAAATAATTCCCTCTTCAAAGATGTTATCTCATTCACCAACTTTTGCAGCGATGGATTGGTTCTCTCATCTCTAGGATGTTGGGTCTTTCCCTTTGATGGGTTCTTGATCTTTCTAGAGAGGATGAGATCGTCATCAAGTTCAATGGCCATCCTTTGTGCTTCTACAATGTTCCTTGGTTCAACACTTCGCAACAAAATGCCTACTTTGGTGATTGAGCATTGATGAAGAATCTCTTGACATTATTTTGAGATGGTGAATCCTCTTCAGGTATCTTGTGAAGCAACCATTCGAAATGAGCCATGAAGTCTCTCATGGTTTCATTTTCTCCTTTCTCTATTTGAGCCAATTACACTAGGAGGTCTAGACAGTCTTCAGTTTATTTAAATCTCTCTTCGAAGGAATCCTTGATGTCATTCCAACCCGTTATGGACTAGGAAGGTAGGAGATAAAACCATTCTACTACTTTTTCTTGGAGGGACTCCACGAATAGTCTCACAACAATGTCTTCATGTTGGAAACCAAGAATTCCACATGATGTTGTGAAAGCAACATTGTGTTCTTCAAGATGTTGTGCATTATCACCTTTAAAATTTGGAAATTTCTTTTGGGAAACATTTGGTAGATTGTGAAGAGGGGGTTTAAGAGAAACAAAACCTATATTTCTTCCCCATAAAACAATGGGTTGAATTTTTTCTACTTCATTTGCCATTGTTGTCTCTGTTTCAAATTTTACTTCAGCCAATTCTTCTTCAAATTATAGCACTAGAAACATCTGAAATAGGAATATGAAAAGACACCAGTATAATGTGAAAAGTCACATGCAAGAATCAATAATGTGTCTTTTAGCAATGGATCTTTATGAACTATTTTTTAATAAATTTTTTTCAATATTTGATGTTTTTAAATTTTTGAACCTTGTGGTTGTATTTTGGGTAAAGATCTTTGCTAAATCTACCCCACAGTGGGCGCCAAAGACTGTTGGTGAGAAAAATGTTTGGGTGGAAAAACTTGTGGATTTCTTGCCAACAATCTAGGAATCTAAGTCCCTCTACTTAACCAGTGCATTTATCGTATATGCATGCATAAGAAAATGTGGATTTATGTGGCGGCCTTTCGACCGTGGATCCAACAGGGACACTCCACGACCGCAACAAAGCTAGAAATATCTTGCTAGGAAAGACTTTGTTTGAATATTAGGAAAGGGGAGTGAGAAAAGAGGTAGGAGAACTAATGTTGTAGGTAGGAAATCAGATTCCTACACACACTAGTCAAAAGTATCATCACATGCATTTATGAGAAGAAAAAACTTTGTAAGCATCATTAAGACCAAATGAAATTTGATGAACACAAAGTATCAAGAAATACCTTAGTCAAAGAAAGCTAGAAACTCCTTCTTCTTGTATTAATTTCTCAAACAAAAGTTGTACATAATGGAGAAATGGAGGAAATTGAGAAAGGGGGAAAGGAATAATTTGGCTATATCCTTTGTTCTCTCAAGGTAGAATACACTCTTGAGCTTACAAAATTAATGACCAACCCCTTAAGATGGGAATGGATTTACAATTTATAGAATAGACTCGAATCTTCATCTTCTTCATGATCCTCCATATGCCTTATTCCTAACTTTAGACTATTCATATTCCTACAAAATATTTTAGTCCCGTTTATAAAATAAAGGTGAATTAATTTTCTTTATGTTTCTAATGTCACTTTTAAGTGAATTAAAGACATATAAAAAATTGAAAACCCCAACAAAGAATTAGAACATTTGAAGGAAGAGAAAGTTGGGGAGAGGGAAGAGAGAGAAGAGGAGAAGATTTTTCCCGATGAATTTCGTTGATCCTCGTTGATAGAAAAATCCAAATGCGGTGAAACTCGAATATTCAAAGTCCTTGCACACTATGAAACTCCTTCAAATCAGCTCGTGAATGCTTGCCATGTTGAGTGAACTATTCCATGATGACTATAATTCCCATCCTATGTATGATATACCATTTTTAGTGAGAGGTGATTTTTTCCTCTTCTCGACCATCATGATGTGATGAACTCCCTCATTCGATCCTGCACACACTACCCTTTCCTCAGCCACTTCTTTGGGGTGACTTATTATTTTATTAAGCACCCATATAAGGGACTTACTATTTTTAGTAAGTGGTCATTTTCACTATTTTCTACTCGAACACTCATTTTGGCTTCCTCGTGATCTTCAATGCCCACTACCTTTGTCTTAGCTACTTTTGATGATGACTTTCCAAACATAGAAAGTCTATATAGGAAAACTTACTATTTTTATAAACTATGTTTCCAATGCTGGATTTGCAACGAAACATACTTTTTTTTATTTGTCTTGTTGTTACGATAACACCCTCCGAATTTCACATAGTTTTGCCCACTAGAATGATTGGAAATAATTTTCAAAATTTTGACCTGGCAAAGTGGCTTCGGGCACAAAGCTACCATGGCAACCATTAATGGAGCTTGAAATTTGTAGGTATGGTTTTTTTTATCTGTTTGCAATGAAAAAAACTCCATTGCAATAGGTTTTTTATTTGGAGACCATGTACATGTTTTTAGCTTGTTTCCATTTCCTTAGTGATGGGAAATCGACTAATGTGAGCCCTATATGAAGTGAGGATTTTGTTGGAGAAAATGATTCTGGGCACCATTTGACCTCTTGTTTGTTGCATCTTGATTGTCTTGAAAAATGTGAAATTCTACAAAATATGGCATCTTGGTCTGACTTGTACTTTGCAAGATATGAGGATTTTTCAATCGGGTGGCTTCGTAGTTATTTGGCGAAAAATCTCCATTTTCTCTTCGTTCTTCATCATTTCACTTAATTTTTCTCTGAGGCCTTCATATTTCTATTCATTCATGGTGTGGAGAGTTTTTATCATCATGGAGCTGGTTTGGATCAGCAAAGGCGGACCAGGTGTCTGAAAAATCTTGAGCAAAGCAATGGCATGGTGAGGAGCTGTGGAGGAGAAATGAGAGGAAGAAAACAACTAAGTGCCGAAATAAATTTTCAAAAAATGCACATGGAGGGGCTGCATGAATTTTTGTGTCCCTGATGTCCTACACCTATTGGGATGTGAGTGACATCAATTTCCACGGTGGTCAAGGGGACGACATGTGTCCTCGATCCACGATGTGGGATTTTCTTGAAAAATACACCAGGGTTGAAAGCCGGTCACATGGGTGACCAAAAGACTCCCCATAGGGGTTGGGTGATTTTTTCAAGGGCTGATGTACCTAACCTCAGGGACTTTGGGGACATAAAATCCCACTAGGCTCCTAGTGCTGACACGTGTCCTCCCAAAATTGACTAACTCTTAGAACTGTCTCCAAGAGGGTGACTTGGAACGATGATAACTTGAGCTCTCGGTGGAATTTATTGGTGAAATTTTATATGATCCTAACTTGAAATGTCATTTTGAATCCAATGGTTGGGGTATCATGTCTTTATTTATCCATTTTATCCCTAAAAATCATAATTTGATCTAAGACTCCACTTGTACCATAGAAAATATGCCTGCAAATCCTATGCTCCAAGGTGTTGTGAAAAATATGATTTCACCATAATGTAGGTATTGGAATCCTATTTATGGGAATGTTTTTTTACTTCTAACTCCACATGGAGCTCCCAGAATCACCTTCTGAAGCTCAACAGTTATTTTAGGCCTGTGTACTACCTAGGCTTGTGAACCTTATTTTTAATCAGACTGCACCAAGTCTTTCAAAACTTCCCAAACATTCAAAAATCATTTCCATGATGTTATAAGGTCTTCAATTCAACTCATTATTGAATTAGGTCTGTTCCACTCCAAGAGGGTTGATACTGATCCCGGAAAGGGTAGTGATAGCCCTTCCCAATACTGCCAGAAGATAGCATCTTTTGATGGAATCCTAAAATCACCTAGGGGGTTTATTTGAATTTCCTAAATCACCTAGGGGAATTAATTAACACTGATCGAGAGGTTACTAGACTAACTAGATAGACTTGGGGGTCCTGGGAATGATAAGACATGATTTTTTTGGCACAGGGGTATAATTGTCATGCTCAGAAATTGTCAATTTCCTTATTTCACATTTGCATGAAAACAACTGGCTCTAGCTAAGGGACATGACATGGACTAAGCGCAAAAAAGACATGGCATGAGAACTCCCAGAATCTCAACTTATAACATATTGACTAGTGCCTTATCCATTGGGCCCTACGGAGTCACGTATAACTTATAGAGAGAGAGAGAGGAAACACACATGCTAATCAAACACCACCTAAAAGTAATGATAAAAAGATCGTACAAGCCAAGAACACAGATACTAATCAAACACCATGATACATAAGATGAAATAAATTCTCTAGAATAACTTTACATAAAACCTTTAAAAAAAAGAGAGCAACAATATCATACATTATTATGGAAATCAATGAAATACAATGAGAATGGGACTTGCTTTTATAGGAAAGGAATAACAATCTAATAACCCGATCAAGCTCGTAGATCAAGCCATAAATCAAGGAAATAACTAGTCATCAAAGAACTAGTCAAGACCATTTATTTAAGAGAGAACTAGACATCAAGGATTTAGTCAATACCATAGATCAAGGAAAGAACTATACCTAACAACTAGATAATTTATCCTAATATCTAAATAAGATAAAATAAATATCCACACACATAAGTGGGCGCGGATAAATACAATAAATGTATATGAAGTACCTAGATGAACATGAGCTAAGGTAAATACCTACTCTAACACAACCTAATTTAATTGAAGCACTCTTCATTTCACAAAAGTTAACCCTAAAGAGAACACCAAATGATGATGTTTTGTGAAGCCATTGATGGGTCACAGAAAGTACAATCCCTTCCTCGGCTACTTATGAAATCCAAGTGCTTTCATAATTGTCTGTGTACTTAGTAGGAGTGAGTTCATGTGAGCTTCTTAACGCTTAGGTCCTTGATTTAAAATTCCATTGCCTTCACCCAATTTTGAAATTGGTTTCATAGTGCCTTATGCATTCTGCATTTATCCACATAGATGATTCTTCACTGAGCACCCTATCACCGCCCTAGGGCTGCTTTTAGTTCTAATTACATGAACATTATGGATTCTTTTCTTTCCTGTATATTCTCATTTACCTCTTTTCCATGAGAAACCTTAGACTTATCATTTTCCTTTACTCCATTTGGAAGTGCTTGAGACGATGTAAGGATTGACCACGACCTCATACTTGTCTTGTATGTCCATGACACGAGTGAAGATATCAAGAATCAGCTTGGGGTATTCCACAACTTTGCATCCAATATTTCTTGCACGGAGTTATGCTTCGTCATTTCCTGCAGCTCCTCTTTGTATGCCTTTGAAGAATATTTATTTTTCATCTCAAGGAAAATATAGAGAGATTACCTCATCATCTTGGGAATTGCTGCATTTTATCACTCCTTTTTCCATAGGGGCTTTAGCTTCAAAGGCCTCAAAACTTCTTGCTTCTATTTCTTCATCATGGAGAGAATATTCTTCTACAAATGGGAAAGAAAATATCTCCATTTCGTCATCATATCCACCAACCATTGGCTTGAGAGGGACATCATATTTCTCATCTAGATTTATTTCAACATAGCCCATCTTCACATTGGTTGAGGTTTCCAAGTCAGCTTCATGCTTTTCTTCAAGATTCATGGCTTGCATTAAAAGTTCAAGATTGATTTTAGGGTCTTATGTTTCTTCCATGGATCTTATCAGTCCTTATACAAATAGTTATTTCCCATTTCTCAAGATTTCATTGGACTGGCTTGGTCTCTTCCTAGGTAAAATTATCAAAGGATTCCTCATCTTCAAATGGGAATGAGAAAATTTCTCCATCATGGATAAACACATAAGCTGATTTTTCTATTTGAAAATCATCAAGAACCATTTCCTCTTCTTCATGGTTTGCATCATATGGAAATTTAGAGCTTCTCTCTTGTAACCTGAATCTCCTCAATTATTCTTCAAAGTATAAATATCTCTGGGAAGGAAAGTCTAGACCTATCAAGATGGGAATATTCTCTTCCTCCTCAGTTTTCACAAAGTGATTCATCCACTTCTTCGCTACAATAGTACAAAATGTTATCTTTTGGGCTTCCATATTTTCATACCGTGTACCTCATCTTCTTCTTAGGAAGTAATTTATGCATGTCTCCCTTCATTGGTATGGTGCGAGAAGACCAATTCATCTGAATTTTCCCTACCAAGTCTTGGTAAAAATTTCTACTCAAAGAACATTACGAACTAGGATGGGACGTCTACTACCAAAATCATCATTGAAACTTTCTTGTATGGAAATATGGTGAGAGCCACATATGAATCTTTGAAATTCCCTAAAAGTGGAACCTCTTTTGACTCCAAAGAGTAATAAGAGTTGTTATAAAAATAAGGCCCTTTTTTATTTTGGCTAACTTGTCTTCATTCTTTCCTTCCTTGTGCCTTAGTCAATTTTTTTACACATTTCAATTGCTCAAAATTTTCAAGGTATTACTTCATCTGATAGATAATTTTCTCCCCTTTCCAGAAAGTTAAAGAAGTCCTCCTAAATCCTTGTATTTTGCAAGTTATGGCTCGATAGAGTTTGAAGGGGAAATTTTCCCAAAGCGGGCCCGCGGGAAAAATTTGGCACTTAGACTTTTAGGGTCAAAGGGGGAAAGGGAAAATTTTGGCCCAAAATCACACTAGGAAATGAGATGGCACCATGTGTTAGGTCAGAGTAGTGGCGGTGGAAGGACTTCGAGTTTTTTCAGCATTTGGTCAAAGTGCGTCAAAGGGAAAAATACAAGCATATCTCTGTCGAGAAATGAGAAGGCGCCACGTGTCCTCAGAAGCGGTGCGAGTTGGGGCAGTGGAAGGACTTTGGAAAATTTTCCAAAGTGGTTAATAGTGCAAAGGTAAAAATGGAGTGCATCCCACCAAGCAGCCAAATGGTGCCATGTGTCCCGGAGTGGCGGAGGTGCGGAGTATTTTTGGAAAAATTTCCAATTTCACAAAAGGGGCAGAATGATCGTTTGAACCCACGGATCAACTAGAGGGTGCCACATGGTAGTGGAGGTCGGGCCGACGGAGATTTTTTGGGAATTTTCCCAATTTGAAAAAGGAGGGAAAAAGTTCAAATTTCGGCCCGTGAACCCTAATTTTGCCCTAATTTCGCATGTTTTGCCCTAAATCTTCAGAGGGCCATATATTTTGATCCAGAGCTCAGATTTTCACATTTTTATATCATTGGAAATATGTTGAAATTATCCACACGATGGACTATTCAATTTTTATTTTTGGTGGAGATTTGTGGGAGAAAATTGAAGAAATGTCCCAGGATGGGAAAAATGCAGAACCGACCCCCAACCACCAAAATTGATGAGGTATGGTGCTTGTTTCTTCTCCAACATGGCCAAATGCATCGAAAAATGGATTTTTGAGGGTGCCCTTTCTATTTTAATGGATATTGTAAGTTTTGGAGAGCTCAAATAGATTTTCCCACATTTTTGCCTTTCCTTCGTTTTGCTTCATCATTAAAAGCCAGTTTTAGCTCATTTGTAAAGGGTTGGACGTTTTTGTTCTTGCAGACTTCCCTCTTCCCCTTGGCACATGAATTCAAGGAGTTTCAGACCTTCCATGTATATTGTGGCATGTTTTTTTCCTCTCTACCAATTTAATGCATTGTATTAAACTTAGGAATAGTAATGCATGTTTTGTGAATGATCCTCCAATCCTTTCATGCGTTTATCATTTTCTTCCGATATTTCATTATATTTTGGCAATCTATGCAATATTTGTTGTTACTCTCTATGATTTGTGTTTATTTGCAAGACAAATGTTCATCACTCCTTTGGTGTATCACCATTTTTACTTAGTTTTGTTTCCTTTTGCATATTTTAACTCTGTCTCCTTAGAATCTAGAGTAGGATTTAGCATTGAACCTCTAAGAAATTCATGCATACACCTAAACAAAGGGGTAAGAATCAACTTTCTTTGGAGAGTTTTCGCACCTTGGAGAAAACTCAATGTTGTGTAATCACACTAAATGACCCAATTTTGGACTACAAATCAAGGTCATTTAGGGTGTCGTAGATTTGCACTAACAGGTTTTGCACAACCAAGCTTGAAGATTCATTAGAAAGATCCAAACAACATCAAGGACCAGAGAGGATAGATTATTTAACTATTTGTAGTTATCCTCTGAAAGAGGAGAAAGAGGAAGAAGGATTCAAAGGTCTCCATCTCCACTAAATAGAACTCTATCAACTCCTCCACCTGGTAGACCTTTCATCCAATCAACAAGGGTTCTCAGGCCAATCAGAAAGGCACATCCCAATCCTTATGTCAACTTTACTGGAAGAAGCCCACTTTCTCTCAATGCATAAAACCAAGTTCCAATTGTAGCATTGAAGAATATCCCATACTTTACTGGAGAAAATCGACCACCCTTGGTGATCATGTCAAAGACATTGCTAATGTTTGTGCAATCCATGAGATTGTTAAGATGCAAATTGTTGGCATCTTCATTCAAAGGGAAATCCTTGCAATGGTTTAGGATCCTTGAGGTAGGCTCTATCCAAAATTGGAACAAGTTGTGCACAACAATCCATAACCAATTTGGAAAGAAAGGGGACAACTTGTCTTTATTGGAGTAATCGACAACTATCAAGAGAGCTCCCAATGAGAAGCTAATGAGACTTAAATTTCAAATTTCAAAGAAGGTTGGGTAGAATCCCATTGGTAGTGAGGCCAACAGCTCAAGGTACTTTCTTATACTTTCTCAAGGCTTTAAATTCGACATTTCTATGTTTATCCAATCCATGGGAGGTGCAACTATAGCCGTAGCTAACAACATCACCATTAGGCTAAGAATTGTTTGATACAAGTGGTAAACTTGCACCTAGGCCTCCTATGCCCTTATATAAAGATTTGGAAATCCCAAGTACTAGTCAAGCACCTAATTTAGCTCCTATTCCCATTCCTAGAAATTAGAGTTCAAATGAAACTTCTACTTCATCCTCTAGTGCCTTGAATGAGCTTCAAGAAATAATGAAACAATTTCAAAATTTTATGCCTTCTTATCAGTCTCAAACTCAGCCTAATAGACAACCATATCAGCCTAATAGGCCACCCAACCCATTCTGCAAATCAAAATCAAGTAAGGCCTCTTGCCAATAGACCATTTCAACCCTATAACCCCAATGTTGTATCTACCTCTAAAGCCTTAGTGCTAGTGTAAAATAATATAGCTCAAGAATATGATTGGTGTTTCCATGTCATGAACCTCACAACCAATCTATGTGCTTCAATGTTTCTTTGAACTAACATTTTTAGGTGAAAACAACTAGTGTAGAGAGTGAAGTGAGTCGAGAAACAAACCAAAAACAAGGGACATCTCAACAAGATACAACTCCAAATGAGACTACATTTGTGAATTGGCAGCTGAATATTTTTGTGGTATGAATCAAACACCTTCTCGAGTGTAGCAGCTAACACACGGTCAAAGAAGAGGAATATTGGTGAAGTTAAGTCATTAGATATAAGTGATTCAAAACCCTCAATCACTCCATAAGGTGTTGGAAAGTAAACTGCAGTTCTAAATGTGCAAGGACAACCCAAGCCACCTTATAGACTAGGTTAAATGCCACTATTGAGCCCATGTATAAGAAAAGAATGTGCGAGAATAAAGGGTAGAAAAGAGATGGTTCATCCCCATTTAACATCATTGAACAAATGAAGAAAACCAATGTGAACATATCTATGTGGGAGTCACTATCCATCCCAAGCCAAAGGGATCTACTACAAGATGCCATGAAGAATTGGTCAACCTCAAATCAACCAGTTCATATGCAAGAGAAGGTACTCACAAATGCTACTCAGCCTAAAGGGAATCATAGAGGACAACAAGGTAAAATTTTGAAGCCCCCTCCATTCTATGTTTCATTGATCATTGGGGATAAACTAATACATAATTGTATGATTGATTATGGGGCAAGTAGTTCCGTGATGCCCAAGAAAATAGCTGATCATTTGGGCCTTCAATATGAAGTCATCTCCAAGGGGGTAGTGCAATTAGATGGGACAACAAGAATAACAGATTGGAGTAATTAAATATTTGAGCCTTACTTTGCATGCATGCCCCAATGTCACTATTTTGTAAGATGTGTCGGTGAGAGATTTTCCACCACTCTTTGCCATATGTTTGTCAAAGGATTTCACAGAGATAAAATTGGAGGCTACCTATCTGCTGATTGGTTGCACATTTTGTTAAGGACAAGGTATGGAGCCAAGGCCATAATCAGTCGAACCTTTACAAAATTTCATATTGAGCCTCATACTCCAAGCCCAATCAATGCCAACTGTTTAGTGTTTGATCAAGAGATTATCCAAGCACACATGAAGCTAACACAAAATTTGGAAGCATTCCATATTTGACTCTTGATGAATGGGTAAGCAAGGTACATGCTTTTGATCCCTACAAGGAAATAGAGGAATCTGAACTAGGAGTCTATTACATGCATGAAGAAAATCAGCCTCTTCATAGCATCACCAAGCCGCACCATAAAGATGACAATGAGGTATGACAATTGTTCTTTGATGGATCTAGAAGTAGATAGGGTGCATGAGGGGGAGCTATGCTTGTTTCACCTCAAGGTATAAATTATTACTCAGATTTTAGATTTCAGTTTGCATGTTCTAACAAGACAGCTGAATATGAGGCTTTGATACATGGATTACATTGGTCAAGGAAGAGAGGCATCAAAAACTTACAAGTCTTTGGTGATAGTGAGCTGATTTTTAATCAAGTTAAAGGAAAACATGTTGCCAAGAATTACCTTCTAAAGAGTTATAAGAATAGGGTGTGGAACCTCATTGAGGATTTTGAGGGCTTTGACATCAACTCCATCCCTAGGAAAGAAAACCAATATTTTGATAGGTGGCAGAAGTTGGAGAAACTTTTTATGTTGTAAAGAGTATCAAAAGAGATAAAATGCAGCCAAACATCCATGTGATCATGAGACCATTAGTGTTAGAAAATAATGCAAGTTGGAAAGTGTTTGAGAGTGACCAAAAATCATCAATTTCTTGCAAGAGAAAGTTGAGTTCTTAGCCATAAATAAGGAAAAATTAGAACAACAAGATGGTGATCAAGTGGTATGGCTGAGAACCAACAAACTACCAAAGGAAATTGTGACTTTAGAGTCTATTTTCAATCCTAATGACCAATTTAGGAAGGAGAAAGAAAACATCCAAGTCAAGGGAGAGTATTTAGAGCCCATCTCAGTTGGAGAAGGAAATTCACTTCAAATTGGTAAAGTGGCAACCGAGCAAGAAAGGTATGAGTTCATACAACTTTGCCAAGAGTTCCCAGATGTATTTTCTTGGAGCTATGAAGACTTAAGGGGTTTCAATCCCAAGCTAGCTCAACACACAATCTAACTAGATCTAAGTGCTAAGCCCATCGGGAAAAAATGGAGACCAGTAAACCCACACATTGAGCCTCTCATGAAGAAGTAATGAATAAGTTAATAGAGGCAAGTATCATATTCCCCATCAAGCATTCAAGATGGGTTGCAAAATTGGTTCCAATTAGAAAGAAGAGTGGAGAAATTAGGTTGTGTGTAGACTTTAGAGATTTGAGCAGAGCATCCCTCAAGGATCACTACCCACTTCCTTCTATGGAGAAGATTTTGCAAGTTGTTGGCTCGAGAGGTTTTCATTACTAGATGGTTATTCGGGGTATAATCATATCATGGTAAAGTAATAATATCAGTTCAAAACAACCTTCACCACCAAATGGGGAACCTATGCATATATAAAAATGCCATTTGGCTTGTCTAACACCGAGCTACTTTCCAAAGGGCAATGGATATGGTGTTCAGGATTGATCAACAAAATAATGTTGATATACCTAGATGATTACTTGTATTTTCTAAAAGTGCAGCAGACCATCTCTTTCATTTGAGACAAGTGTTCCAAAGATGTAGAAGATTTTGGGTATTCTTGAATCCCAAAAAATTCATTTTCCTAGCTCATGAAGGCAAGCTCCTAGGCCACATTGTTTCCAAAGAAGGGTTGGCAATTGATCTAGAGAGGGTTGCAGAAATAAGAGCATTTCCATTACCAAGACATAAGAAGGATCTTCAAAGTTTCTTGAGAAGAATCAACTTTTTTTGAAGGTTTGTTCTAAACTTTGCAGCCCTTGTCAAGCCAATAACTATGATGTTGAAGAAAAGTGTGGCATTTAAATGGATAGATGAAGGTAAAGAAAGTTTTGAGGAAATCAAAGAGGCTATCTCACAGGCTCGAACTCTCATTAACCCAAATTTCTCCAAAGATTTCATCCTTTATGCATTTGGTGGTGGTGATACAATTTCTACAATTTTAGTACAACATAATGAAGAAAATACAGAACAGCCAATTGCCTTCTTTAGCCAAAGCTTGTAGGACTATGAAGTAAGGTATTCCTTCATTGAGAAGCATGTTCTTGTAGTGATTAGGAGCTTGAAGAAATTTAAGCATCTAGTTTCAAACAACAAGGTTCAACTATTTGTTTCTCATGTGGGAGTTAAAGACTTCCTTCTCAACAAAGATCTAAATGAAAAACATGCATGGTCGATTACTCGTGTCATGGAGTATGACATTGAGATCAAAGTCACCAAGCTTGTACGAGGAAAGGGACTATGTGAGCAATTGGCCTTGAGTCAACTAGTTGAAGCAAGCAAAGAGAAAGATGATGTTTTGGTGCTTCAAGATAGCCAAGAACAAAGATATATTCAAGAAGAAAATGGTGGTATGCTCACTCCTTGCTGGACCCAAGACATAATGCACTTATTACAAACATTCCTATTCCCTCTAGAGATGAACAAGGCCAAAAGAAGACACTTCAGATTGCGGGCTATTCCGTATGCACTTGTTGATGGTGTCTTGTTCAAAAAATATATCAATGAAGTGTTGTTGAGATGCATTGGGACAAATCAAATTGAAAATTTTAGAAGAGTTCCATGGTGGATCAGTTGGGGGAATTTTTCTCCAAGATTGATAGCTCTCAAGATCATGAAGGTTGGTTATTATTAGACCGAGAATGTTTAGTGATTGTTATGCATGGATCAAGAGGTGTAACAATTGTGCATTTTTCATAGGCAAAGAGAGGTTAGGAGCACTTCCATTACACCCAATCTCAGTTGACCAACCATTCATGCAATGGGGTTTGGACTTCATTGGAGTCATTAATCCAAACTCAAGCTAAGGGAAAAAATGGATTGACAAAGAACAAACTACTTAACCAAATGAACTCGAGGTAGTGGCACTCAAAGAGGCAAATGAATATAGCATTCTAGACTTCTATGAGGGGATAGTAACCAGATTTGGTATGCGTGCCACTATAGTATTAGATAATGCATTGGAATTCATAGGATCAAAGGTAACTAAATGGGATGTTAGAAATGGGATCTATTTGAGCACTTCATCAAATTATTACCCTCATGGTAATGGCCAAGATGAGTCCACAAAAAAATCTATCAAGGATCATCAAGAGGACTCTCGATGAAAATCAAAGGAATTGGGCACACTAAGCTTAGATCAGCTCTATGGGCTAATATGATAACTCCCAAGAGATCCACAGGTAACTCTTCATTCAGACTTGTTTATGGGAAAGCGGTAGTCTTGCCTATGTCACTTGAGTTTCCAACATTGGAACTCATGAAGCAATTGGAATTGTTAGAGTTTGAGCCCATGGAGGTTAGATATGCATAATTAATGGAACTCCAAGAGATCAAAGAGCATGAAACCCAAACAATGGAGAAGGACCAAGCTTTGATCAAGAGAAGATTTGATAAGAAAGCTAAGGCTAGAACTTTCCAAGTTGGAGATTTAGTGTTGAAATGGGATGTAGACCGAGAAAAGCCAGGAAGGCATTCAAAATTTGATGCCATTTGGAGTGGCCCCTACATAGTCACAAAATGTAAAAACAACAATGCCTTCTAATTGTCTACATTGGATGGTGAGGAACTATAGATTCCAGTTAATGGAATCCATCTAAAGCATTGCTACTAGAAGGGAAACTTCTCACCTTATACATATTAGCTTAGATTTTTCATTCCTCTAAGTGCTTATGCACATTGTTTTTTTCATCTTAGATTTATATTTCCCTAAGTGCTTTGGCACAATTTTTTTACCCCAAGGATGCATCTTTTGTAGATCATGTTCCAGGCCAAATTAATTTTCCTCTCTCATAATCTTCATCTTAGAGATTTTCTAATGAATTGAGAGTAACAAGTAGTTAAGTTTATTACTCCATTGCTCAATGGATTTCTCCAGTAGTGATCACTTCATCCAAAGATGAAGATGACCCTCTCGAGTCACCAATATTGTTATCCAAAATAAGCCCCTACTTATTTTGGCTAACTTGTCTTCATTTTTTCCTTCCTTGTGCCTTAGTCAATTTTTTTCACATTTCAAGCACTCAAATTTTTTTGGGTATTGCTTCATCAGATAGAGAATTTTCTCTCCTTTCTAGAAATGTAAAGAAGTGCTCCTAACTCCTTGTATTTTGCAAGTTATGGGTCGACAGAGTTTGGAGGAGAATTTTTCCCAAGGTGGGCCCATGGGAAAAAATTGGCACTTAGCCTTTTGGGGTCAAAGGGGCAAAGGGAAAATTTTGGCCCAAAAGCCCACAAGGAAATGAGATGGTGCCACATGTCAAGCTAGAGCGACGGTGGTTGAAGGACTTCAAGTTTTTTTGGCGTTTGGTCAAAGTGTGTCAAAGGGAAAAATACAAGTGCATCCCCGTCGAGAAATGAGAAGGCGTCACGTGTCCTTGCAGTAGCGGGAGTCGTAGGGTAGCGGAAGGAATTTGGAAAATTTTCCAAATTGGTTAATGGTGTAAAGGTAAAAATGGAGTGTATCCCGCCAAGCATCCAGATGGTGCCATGTGTCCCGGAGTGGTAGAGGCACGGAGTATTTTTGGAAAAATTTCCAATTTTGTAAAAGGGGTAGAATGATCATTTGAACCCATGGATCAACCAGAGGGTGCCATGTGGTAGCAGAGGTTGGGCCGGCAGAGATTTTTGGAAATTTTTTCCAATTCGAAAAAGGAGGGAAAAAGTTCAAATTTCGGCCCGCGAACCCTAATTTTGCCCTAATTTTTCCTATTTTTCCCTAAATTTTCAGAGGGCCATATCTTTTGATCCATATGTCAGATTTTAACATTTTTATATCATTGGAAAGCTGTTGAAATTATCCACACAATGCACTATTCAATTTTTATTTTTGGTGGAGATTTGTGGGAGAAAATTGAAGAAATGTCCCTGGCATGGGAAAAATGCAGAACCAACCCCAACCACCAAAATTGATGAGGTATGGTGCTCGTTTCTTCTCCATCATGGAAAAATGCATCGAAAAATGGATTTGTGAGGGTTCCCTTTCTATTTTAATGGATATTTTTGGTGGTTGGAGATCTCAAATAAATTTCCCACATTTTTGCCTTTCCTTCATTCTGCTTCATCATTAAAAGCCAGTTTTGGCTCATTTGTAAAGGGTTGGACGTTTTTGTTCTTGCAGACTCCCCTCTTCCCCTTGGCACATGAATTCAAGGAGTTTTAGACCTTCCATGGATATTGTGGCATGTTTTTTGCCTCTCTGCCATTGTAATGCATTGTATTAAACTTGGGAATGGTAATGCATGTTTTGTGAATGATCCTCCAATCCTCTCATGCGTTTATCATTGTCTTATGATCTTTCATTATATTTTGGAAATCATGCATGATTTTTTGTTACCTCTATATGATTTTTGTTTATTTGCAAGACAAATGTTCATCTCTCCTTTGGTGTATTACCATTTTTACTTAGTTTTGTTTTCTTTTGCATCTTTTAACTCTGTCTCCTTAGAATCTAGATTAGGATTTAACATGGAACCTCTAAAAATTCATGCATACACCTAAATAGAGGGGTAAGAACCAGCTTTCTTTTGATATTTTTCACCTTGCGGGGTCCCACACCTTGGGAAAAAATTAATGTTGTGTAATCACACTAAATGACCCATCTCGGACTACAAATCTAAAGGTCATTTAGGGTGTCTTTGAGATTTGCACTAACAAGAGCCATTGGGTGGAGTCATGGTAAGTTTGAGATCCTTGACAACCTTCAAAGGCATCATGTTGTCTAAGGCACCAAACTCTATTATGTAATTGTTCAGTACATATTCTCCAACAAGAAGGGAAACGTAGAAAGGTTAAAATTTATTAGTCTTTGATGCACTCAGAGAAAGCATGTTTTTGAGGGAGGTGAAGGTGGTTTCTTTGGCATTCCTTTAGAAGTAGAAGTTACAACATTTGGTATTAGAATATCACTCATGATATATTAGACGAACCTCTCAAATTGTTCAGGATGAATTTGTAAATATTTGGTTTTGGTAATCTTAACTTTGGATTTGTTTACATATTCTATGAACTCAAAGGGAGCATATGCAAAAAGGGGGTGAAGGGAGTGATTTTGGAGTCTATATAGGCTTGGGAGTAGGATTTGATCTTTGAGGAATGACCAATATTTTGAATGGAACACTAGGAGCTTTCAAGGTATTAGATTTTGTAGGAGAATATTTAGATTTAGACTTGGAAGAGACATCGAAGACTTACTTGGGATTGCGGGAGTATTCTTATTTGTTACAGGATCAAGCTCCAACAATGCAGACGTCAAGGAAGATGGAAGTGGGGATCCTCAACGATTATTTTGTTTACGGAGTCACCACGGGAGGATCATCAACCTTTTTTGTTTTGCAAGTAGTGGAGGGAGATGCTCTTTTCTCGAGACTAAGAGCAGTGAATACCACACATGAGAAGCTGGGTGCATCTTCTTCGTCTTATTCATCACCTTTGGAATACTCACAAAATATGAATCGTCTATCATTCTCAAGTTCATTGATATCTAGGATGTTTCCACCTAAAATTTCTTGTACAAGATCTTCTTCATTTTCCTTACTCCTACAACTTGCATTAATAGGTGGGGCCTCCAAGTGAAGCCTTTGGGGTGCTCCTGCAATCTTATTTTTGTTGCTTCTTTGGGAAGAAACTCTTTTAAATAATTCCCTCTTCAAAGATGTTATTTCATTCGCCATATTTTTTAGCGATGGATTGCTTCTCTCATCTCCAAGATGTTGGGTCTTTCCCTTTTATGGGTTCTTGATCTTTCCAGAGAGGATGAGATTGTCATCAAGTTCAATGGCCATCCTTTGTGCTTCTACAATGTTCCTTGGTTGGGTTATTTGTAGAAAAAATACTACTTCTGGTGATTGAGCATTGATGTAGAATATCTTGACATTGTTTTGAGATGGTGAATCCTCTTTAGGTAACCTACAAAGAAACCATTCGGAAAAAGTGAAGAAGTCTCTCATGGTTTCATTTTCTCCTTTCTCTATTTGAGCAAACTACACTAGTAGGTTTTGACAGTCTTTAGTTTATTTAAATCTCTCTTTGAAGGAATCCTTGATGTCATTCCAACCCATGATGGACCAAGTAGGAAGGAGATAAAATCATTCTGCTACTTTTTTTAGAGGGACTCCATGAACAGTCTCATAACAACGTCTTCATGTTGGACACCAAGGATTCCACATGATGTTGTTAAAGAAGTGATGTGTTCTTCAAGATGTTGTGTGTTGTCATCTTTGAACTTTGGAAAGTTCTTGCGGGAACCCGTTGGTAGATTGTGAAGAGGGGGTTCAAGAGTAAGTGGACTGTATTTCTTCCCCCTGGAACAATGGGTTGAGTTCTTTCTACTTCGTCCGCCATTGTTGTCTTTGTTTCAGCTTTTACTTCAGCCAATTCTTCTTCAAATTATAGCACTGGAAAAATCTGCAATAGGAATATGAAAAGACACCGTAGAATGTGAAAAGTCACGTGCAAAAATCAACAATGTGTCTTTTAGCAATGGATCTTTGTGAACTCTTTTTTTTTTATTTTAGTTTTTCAATATTTGATTTTTTTAAATTTTTAGATGCTGCGGTTGTATTTTGGGTGGAGATTCTGCTAAATCAGCCCCACAGTGGGTGCCAAAATCTATTGGTGAGAAAATTTGTCGGTGGAAAAACTAGTGGATTTCTTGCCAATGCTCGGGAATCTAAGTCCCTCCACTTAACCGATGAACCTATTGTATATGCATGCACCATAAAATGTGGATTTCTATGGTGGCATTTCGACGGGGATCCAATAAGGGCACTCTACTAACCTGCGACAAATCTAGAAATCTCTTATGAGGGAAGAATTTGTCTCGAAGAATAGGAAAGGGAGTTAGAACAAAGGTTGGAGAACTAATGTTGTAGGTAGGAAATCAAATTCCTGCACACACTAGTCAGAAGTATCATCACATGCATTTATGAGAAGAAACAACTTTGTAAGCATCATTAAGATCAAATGAAATTTGATGAACACAAATTATCAATAAATCCCTTAGTCAAAGAAAGCTAGAAACTCCTTCTTCTTGTATTAATTTCTCAAACAAAAGTTGTACATAGTGGAGAAATGGAGGAAATTGAGAAAGGGGGAAAGGAATAATTTGGCTATCTCCTTTGTTCTCTCAAGGTAGAATACACTCTTGAGCTTACAAAATTAATGACCAACCCCTTGAGATGGGAATGGATTTACAATTTATAGAATAGACTCAACTCTTCATCTTCTTCATGACCCTCCATATGCCTTATTCCTAACTTTAGACTATTCATATTCCTACAAAATATTTAAGTCCCTTTTATAAAATCAAGGTGACTTAATTTACATTATGTTTATAAAATCACTATTGACTTAAAGGCATATAAAAAAGTGAAACCCCAACAAAGAATTAGAACATTTGAAGGGAGACAAAGTTGGGGAGAGGGAATAGAGAGAAGAGGAAAATATGTTACTTGATGAAGTCCATTGATCCTTGTTGATGGAAAAATCCAAATGCAATGAAACTCTAAATCTTTGAACTCCTTACACACTATGAAACTCCTTAAAATTAGCTCGTGAATGCTTGCCAAGTTGAGTGAACTATTTTTTTGATGAATGCAACTCCCAGCCTACGTATGATATACTATTTTTAGTGAGAGGTGATTTTTACCTCTTCTCAACCATCGTGATGTGATGAACTCCCTCATTTGATCCTGCACACACTACCCTTTCCTCGGCTACTTCTTTGGGGTGACTTACTATTTTTAGTAAGTGGTCATTTTCATTGTTTTCTACTCTAAACACTTATTCTAGCTTCATCGTGATCCTCAATGCCCACTACCTTTGTCTCGGTTGCTTTTGATGATGACTTTCCAAACATAGAAAATCTATATATGAAAACTTACTATTTTTAGAAAGTGTGTTTCTAGTGCTTGATTATTAATGGAACATAATTTTTGACTCGTTTTGAAGTTAAAATCACACCCTCCAAATTTCACATAATTTTTTCCACTAGAATGATTGGAAATAAATTTTTAAATTTTTACCTTGATGGCTTCGAGCATGGAGTTACCATGGCGACCATTAATAGAGTTTGAAATTTTCAGGTATGGCTTTTGTATCTATTTGTGAAAAAAACAACTCCATTGCGAGAGGGTTTTTATTTTGATCCCACATGCAAGTTTTTAGTTATTTTCCATTGTCGGAGTGATGGGAAATATGACGAATGTGAGCCAGTGCATGAAGTGAGGATTTTGTTTGAGAAAATGATTTTGGGCACCATTTAACCTCTTGTTTGTTGCATCCTTATTGTCTTACAAAATGTGAAATTCTGTAAAAGATAACATTTCGGCCCGACTTTTACTTTGCAATAGATGAGGATTTTTGATGGGTGGCTTCATAGTTATGTGGCATAAAATCTCCATTTTCACTTCCTTCTTCATCATTTCACTCCATTTTTATCGAGGCCAACATATTATTGTTCATTCATGGTGTGGGAAGTTTGATGATCATAATGGAGCTGGTTGATATCATCAATGATGGATCGGTGTTTGAACAAGCTTGAGCAAAGTCATGGCATTGTGAGGAGCTGTGGAGGATAAATGAGAGGAAGAAAACAACTAAGTGCCGGATTTAAATTTTCAAAAAATGCACATGGAGGGAATGATCAGTAGTAGAAATGTAAAGGTAAAATGGTTGGTAAGCCTTAAGGGGAATGAGCATAGGTGATTAGAGGAGGTATTTTTTTAAGGCATCAAAGGATTTGTGGCATTCATCATCCCATTTGAAGGAGATATCCTTTTTGATTAGATGATGAAATGGATGGCAGCCATCGGAAAGCTACAAAATAAAATGATGAATAGATTGTAAATTACCTTACAAACTAAAAAATTGATGAAAGTTAGTAGGTGGAGGAATTTTGAGAATAGCCTTGATTTTAGAGGGATAAACTTCAACCAATCAAAGAAAAAATAAAACAAAGGATATTTCAAGAGATAGCATCAAAGACACACTTCTTAGGTTGAAGGAAAACATAGTACTTGATGAGATGATTGAAGATGACCTTAAGGACTATAAGGCGTTTGGTCGATGTTTGGATATGGAAAGAATATCATCAATGTAATCCTCTAATATACGATGCATAATGTCATGAAAGAAATAATTCATAGCTTGATGATATGTAGGACCAAAATTTTAAGGCCAAAGGGCATGACACAATAGCAGAAGGTCCCCAAGGAGTGATGAAGGTAATTTTATGTTAATATTCTAGGGCAAGTAATATTTGGTTATAACCGAGAAACTGCTGTCCATGAGTGAAAACATCTCATGGCCGACGGTGAGATAAACTAGTTGATCAACACTAGGTAAAGGAAATTTGTCTTTGTGGAAAGTTAAGTTAAGGTCATGAAAATCCATGGAAATGCGGAGTCCGCATGTCACTTTGGTGATAAGAATAATGTTAGAGATCCATTGGAGATAATCAATGTGTAGGATGAAGGAAACCGAAATAAGCCACTAAAGTTCTTGTTTTATAAGAAGGAAATTCAAGGATGTATTTTCCACAACTTCATTTCATGGGTTTGGCCTAGGGAATAGTTATGATATTATAGACCACAATGTTTGGGTCAATACCGGGCATATGATCATAGGACCAAGTAAAAGCATTGCTATGATCCCGAAGAAAATAAGTAAAAGCTTCATGTTTAGAAGCATCTAATGATTGGTCTATTTTAGAATGTGCGGGTCATTTTGAGTGTGAATATTAATTTTGATGGTCAATTCATTCAACATAGTTTGCATCTCATAAGGTGATGACCGGTGAATATAAGAATCTTACATAGTAAGGTAGGTGATAATATAATCATTATCCCGATATTGAGCGATGTTAATAGAAGGTGTATCATTATTGATCATGTCGGGATATAGGAAGTCAAGAGAAGAGGAGCCTCACCATCTCATTCATAAGTTAAAAGTCCCAGGAAATTATGTTCACGAAAATAAAAGTTAGGAGGAATGGATTCATGATCTATAGACTCTGTAGGTGAAGGTGGTGAAGTTGATGAATGGGCTGGAGAAGGTTAATATTCCTCAATGATTTCAACTTAGGCCTTCTTGGGAGATGGTTCAGAAAAGCCAATACCAATGCGGTCTTTATGCTTACGAGTGGTGCATGGGATGATAGTATGTCGAACTTGTTCATAGAAACCAAAACCGAAGCGCTTCCAAGCACATCAATCGAGGAATGTGTTGGCGAAGCGGCGGTTGGTGAGAGATTGAAGGTCGGATGAAAATGGTTGATTTTGGGAAGGTGGCTCAGAGCGAATAGGTAGAAGCATCAAGTCCCCATACGTTAAGTTAGTGCGAAGGTGGGGAGGACCGTAAGGGAAAAACTCACCTATGGGATGATAATTGCGGGGATGTTGGTGAATTTTACCATACTATTAAGGAGTAAGGAATGTATCAATGTTATAAAGGTTGTACTCCCCGCAGTGAAGTGTTGAAAAACACCATCTAAGGGATCGAGTATTTGGTATATGGGTAGCGGGAATGAATGAACTATTAGACAACTAGGAAGAAGAAGCCTTTGGTTGGTTGAGTAGTGGATGAGTTGGCTGATGAGTCGATTGCTGAAGCTATGATAGAAGTGGGAATAGAGGATTTAGTTGTGGAAGAGGTACTGAAAACATTGGTAGATGTGGCCATGGGTGAAGGGAAATTGGTAGTGGTGGTAGATGCATTAACTGATATAAGGACATCATTAGGTCGATACAGCATGTTACATGTCTTGAATAGTGAAGGGTTAGCTAGATTGGTATAGTTGTGTTCTTTATGTTCAAATTTTAAACAACGGTGTAAGATTAAAGGAACACAAACCATGGTGTAGATACAAGGTCATCCAAGTAACATGTTGTACTAGAATTCCCCCTCTAAGATAAAGAATAATTATGGAATGGAACAGGGTCCCACACAAATGTGGAGAATGATGGTTCCAATGGTGGAAGTCATGGCATCGTTGAATGAATGCAACATAACTAGGTTATTAAGCATGCAATTGGAAGGGATGCACATTAGTCATGAGTGAGCATGACACCGAGGGGAATGATCAGTAGTAGAAATGTAAAGGTAAAATGGTTGGTCATCCTTAGGGGGAATGAGCACAGGTGGTTAGAGGAGGTATTTTTTAAGTCATCAAAGACTTTGTGGCATTCATCATCCCATTTAAAGGAGATATCCTTTTTGAGGAGATGATGAAATGGATGGTAGCGGTTGGAAATCTGTGAAATAAAATGACGAATAGATTATATCCTACCTTATAACTATGAAGTTGATGAAATTTAGTAGGTGGAGGAATTTTGAGAATAGCCTTCATTTTAGTGGAATAAACTTCAATACCATGCAAAGAAACAATAAAACAAAGGATCTTTCCATAGAAAACATCAAAGACACACTTCTTAGGTTGAAGGAAAACACAGTACTTGATGAGACAGTTGAAGATGACCTTAAGGACTATAAGGTGTTCATCCGATGTTTGGATTTGGTAATAAGATCATCAACGTAATCTTCCAATATGTGATGCATAATGTCATGAAAGATATAATTCATAGCCCACTGATATGTAGCACTAACATTTTTAAGGCCAAAGGGCATGACATGATAGCAGAAGGTCCCCAAGGAGTGATGAAGGAAATTTTGTGTTGATCTTCCGGGGTAAGTAATATTTTTTATAACCTGAGAAACCATCCATGAGTGATAACTTCTCATGGCTGAACAATGAGATAAACTAGTTGATCAACACTAGGTAAAGGAAAGTCGTCTTTGGGGAAAGCTAAGTTAAGGTTGCAAAAATCCATGTAAATGCGGAGTCCTCATGTCGCTTTGGTAACAAGAATAATATTAGAGATCCATTGGGGATAATCAATGTGTAGGATGAAGAAATATGAAAGAAGGCAAAGAAGTTCTTGTTTAATGAGAAGGGCAATGTGAGTATGCATTTTCCACAACTTCTATTTCATGGGTTTGGCCTAGGGAATAGTTATGATATTGTGGACCACAATCTTTGGGTCAATACTAGGAATATCAGTGTAGGAACAAGAAAAAGCATTGCTATGATCCCAGAGAAAAGAAGTAAAAGCTTCCTTTTCAAGAGTAGCATCTAAAGATTAGCCTATTTTAGAATATACGGGTCATCTTGAGTGTGAATATTAATTTCGATGATCAATTCATTCAACATGGTTTGCGTCTCAGTAGGTAATGGCCATTGAATATAAGAATCTTACACAACAAGGTAGGTGAGAATAGACTCATCATCCCGATATTGAGCGATGTTAATAGAAGGTGTTGCATTATTGATCATGTTAGGATATAGAAAGTCAAGAGAAGAGGGAGCCTCACCATCTCATTGATAAGTTAGAGGTCCCAGGGAAATGGTGTTCACAAAAAAAAAGTTAGGAGGAATGGATTCTGGATCTATAGACTCTGTAGGTGAAGGTGGTGAAGTTGGTGAATGGGGTGGAGAAGGTTTATCTTCCTCAATGAGTTCAACTTGGGCCTTCTTAGGAGATGGTTCCGTAAAGCAAATACCAATTCAGTCTTTATGATTACAAGTGGTGCATGGGATGACAACATGGCAAACATGTTCATAGAAACCAAAGCCAAAGCCCTTCCAAGCACATCGATCAAGGAAGGTGTGGGAAAAGTGGCGATTCGTGAGATATTGAAGGGCATATGAAAATGGATGAGTTTGGGAAGGTGGCTCGGGAGAATAGGTAGAAGCGTCAAGTCCCCAATATGCTAAGTTGGTGTGAAGGTGGGGAGGACCTGTAAGGAAAAACCTTGCCTATGTGGTGATAATTACGGGGATGTTGGTGAATTTTACCATACTCTTAAGGAGTAAGGAATGTGTCAATGTTATAAAGGCGGTAATCCCCCCAGTGAGGTGTTGAAAAACACCATCTAAGGGATCGAGTAGTTGGTATGTGGGTAGCGGGAATGGATGAACTATTGGACAGTTAGGAAGAAGAAGCACTTGTTGGTTGAGTAGTGGATGGGTTGGTGATGATTCGGTTGTATAAGTTGTGATAGAAGTCGGAAATGAGTTAGTTGTGGAAGAGGTAGTGACAACATTGGGTGATTTGGCCATGGGTGAAGGGGAGTCGGTAGTGGTGGTAAATGCCTTATCTAGTATAAGGACATCATTAGGTTGATACAACATGTTACAAGTCTTGAATGGTGAAGGGTCAGCTAGAATGGTATAGGTGTGTCCTTCATGTTCAAATTTTAAACAACGGTGTAAGGTTAAAGGAACACAACCCATGGCGTAGATCCAAGGTCGGCCAAGCAACATGTTGTCTTGTAATTCCACCTCTATGATAAATAATAGTTATGGAATAGTACGGGGCCCACACAAATGTGGAGAATGATGGTGCTAAGGGTGGAAGTCATGGCATCATTGAATGAACGCAACATAACTGGGTTATTATACATTGAATTTTATGGGATGCAAAAAAATTTATATGCATGGTACAAAATGATGTTAATAGTGGCACCACAATTGATCATAAAGTGTATATTATCAATGTAGATAGAAATGAATAGAAGCGGGATCAAGATCATCGATTGGAGAGGTATAATATTTTGTTAGAGAAACTTAGAGTGACCACTTGATGAGTGGTAGTGGGACAGAGGAAGGGAATGACATGGTAGGAGAGGCCACATGGTGAGTAGTGATGATGGATGCCACGGGAGTAGGTTCAATAGGTAAAACCTCAATAGATTACGAGAACCTCAACGTGGGCTTGTCGATGAGACTCGAGAGGTTTGGACCAGGTCGTACAAAGACATTTTCAGAGGAGATTGGTGTAGTTTTTAAATCATTTTACGATGGGAAACCTCATTAGAAATAGGGTATGTGGGTCCACGGATGGTGATTTTAGGTGTAGGTACGAGATGTAGGTGGGATATTGGGTAAAATAGTAGCGGATGGGATAAAAAAATTCTCCTTTCCTTTATCCTTCTAGGGTCAAGAAGTAATGTTAACCATATTAGTATGTGGTAAAGGAGCAAGTGAGTCATGATAGGTGTAGCGAGAGGATGGGAAAAATATGGTGAGGGCATATTCGGGTTTTGTGAGAAAACTACAGCGCATTGGAATTTTGGTGGAAGTTTGGCTAGCTATCTTATATAGAACATATTGATCTCAAATGTTGGAAGAGGATAAAAGGGTTATGGAGGGGAGATGAAGGTCACTCAATAGGTAAGGGATGAGGGTGTGTGGTGATAGGTGGAAGTGGACTAGGGTCCTTATTAAAAAGCTAATCATTGTTAAATTTTTCTTCAAGAGGACATAATTGGAGAAAAATAGTCTTAAACCTTACAATTTTCAACATCATGCACTTGACACACGATGGTAAGCGTAAAATTTTGTATCATAAAACCCTTCTAGTTTTATTTTGAGTGGGATGTAAGGTCTAAGTGGGAGATAAGGGAGATAAGGGAAGAAAATATCATAGGTAAAGGGGAGATAAGGGAGACTCCTCTATGGGTAAAAGAGAAAATAAAACAATTCCCTCTATGGATGAAGTAGCTCATGTAACAATATCCTCGACAGATGGAGTAGGTGGAAATTGAGTGGAAAGAGCTGGTATGACATGGAATGAGTGCATAAAAGACATGGCATGAGAACTCCCGAGAATCTCAACTTACAACATATTGTCCAAAGTGCCTAGATGAACATGAGATAAGGTAAATACCTACTCTAACACAACCTTCATTCAATGAAGCACTTTTCATTTCTCAAAATTTACCCCTGAATAGGAAACATCGAATGATGATGTTCGTGAAGCCGTTGATGGATTCAGAAAGTACCCTCCCTTCCTCGATTGCTTATGAAATCTAGGTGATTTCACAATTGTCTGTGTACTTAGTAGGAGTGAGTCCATGTGAGCTTCTTAATGCTTAGGTCCTTACTTGGAAATTCCATTTCCTTAATCCTATTTAAAATTGGTTTCATAGTACAGTTGCATTCCATGTTTATCCACATAGATGATTCTTCACTGAGCACGCTATCACCGCCCTATGGCTGCTTTTAGTTCTAATTACATGAACATTATGGATTCTTTTCTTTCCAGGTATATGCTCATTTACCTCTTTTCCATGAGAAACCTTAGACTTATCCTTTTCCTTTCCTCCATTTGGAAGTGCTTGAGTCTTGTGACAAAAGGATTGACCATGACCTCATACTAGTCTCGTATGTCCGTGACATGAGTGAAGATATCAAGAATCAGCTCGGGGTATTCCACAATTTTTGTTGCATCCAAGATTTCTTACACGGAGTTATGCTTTGTCATTTCCTACAGCTCCTCTTTGTATGCCTTTGAAGAATATTTATTTTTCATCTCAAGGAAACTATCTAGAGGGATTACCTCATCATCTTGGGAATCACTGAATTTTATCACTCCTTTGTCCATAGGGGCTTTAGTTTCAAAGGCCTCAAAACTTCTTGCTTCTATTTCTTCATCATGGAGAGAATATTATTCTACAAATGGGAAAGAAAATATCTCCATTTTGTCATCATATCCACCAACCATTGGCTTGAGAGGGAAATCATATTTCTCATCTAGATTTATTTCAACATAGCCCATCTTCACATTAGTTGAGGTTTCCTAGTCAACTTCATGCCCATCTTCAAGATTCATGGCTTGCATTAAAAGTTCAAGACTTATTTCAGGGTCTTCTATTTCTTCTGTGGCTCTTAGCAGTCCTTGTACAAATAGTTCTTTCCCATTTCTCAAGGGTTCATTATGGATTGGCTTGGTCTCTTCCTAGGTAACATGATCAAGGGATTCCTCATCTTCGAATGGGAATGAGAAAATTTCTTCATCATGGATAAACACATAAGCTGATTTTTCTATTTGAAAATCATCAAGAACCATTTCCTCTTCTTCATGGTTTGCATCATCTGGAAATTCAGAGCTTCCCTCTTGTAACTCAAATCTCCTCAATGCTTCTTCAAAGTCTAAATCTCTCTAGGAAGGAAAGTCTAGACCTATCAAGATGGGAATATCCTCTTCTTCCTCAGTTTTCATAAAGTGATTCATCTACCTACTACCCTGGTACAAAATGTTAGCTTCTGGGCTTCCGGAATTTCATATCGTGTACCTCATCTTCTTCTTGGGAAGAAATTTATCCATGTATCCCTTCACTAGTATGGTTGCGAGAAGACCAATTCATCTGAATTTTCCCTCCCAAGTCTCGAAAATATTTCTACTCAGCAACATTCCGAACAAGGCTAGGACATCTACTACCAAAATCATCACTGAAACTTTTTTATATGGAAATATGGTGAGAGCCACCTATGCATCTTTGAACTTCCCTACAAGTGGGACCTCTTTTGACTCAAAAGAGTAACAAGAACCACTGGGTGGAGTCATGGTAAGTTTGAGATCCTTGACGACCTTTAAAGGCATCACATTTTCTTGAGGCACGAGAATCTATTATGTAATTGTTCAAGTACATATTCTCTAATAATAAGGGAAATGTAGAAAGGTTAAAATTTATCAGTCTTTGATGTAATCAGAGAAAGCATGTTTTGTGAGGGAGGTGTAGGTGGGTTTGGTATCATTCCTTTAGAAGTAGAAGTTACAACATTGGGTGTTAGACGCCACTCACGATATATCAAACGCACCTCTCAAATTGTTCGGGATGAGTCCATAAATGTTTGGTTTCGGTAATTTTCACTTTGGATTTTTTTGCATATTATATGAAGTCAAAGGAAGCATATGCAAAAAGGGGGTGAAGGGAGTGATTTTGAGTCTGGATAGGCTTGGGAGCGAGGATTTGATCTTTGAGGAATGAATGGTATTTTGAATGGAACACTAGGAGCTTTCAAGGCATTTGATTTTGTGGGAGAATATTTAGATTTAGACTTGGAAGAGACATCAAAAGACTTACTTGAGATTGAGGGAGTATTCTTATTTGCTACGAGGATCAAGCTCCAACAATGTAGACTTTAGGGAAGATGGAAGTGGGGATCCTCAACCGATTATTTTGTTTTGTGGATTCACCACGGGAGGATCATCAACCTTTGTTTGTTTTACAATAGTGGAGGAGATGCTCTTTTCTCGGACTAAGAACGAGTTAATAACACACATGAGAAATTGGGTGCTTCTTCTTCGTCTTCTTCATCACCTTGAATACTCACAAAATATGATTTTTATATCATTCTCAAGTTTGTTGATATCTAGGATGTTCCACCTACAATTTATTGTACAAGATCTTCTTCATTTTCTTACTCCTAAAACTTGGATTAACGAGGTGGGGCCTCGAGGAAAGCCTTGGGTGCTCCTCTGCAATCTGATTTTGTTGCTTCTTTGGGAAGAAACTCTTTCAAATAAATTCCTCTTAAAAGATGTTATCTCATTCTCCATATTTTGTAGTGATGGATTGGTTCTCTCATCCGTAAGATGTTGGGGCTTTCCCTTTGATGGGTTCTTGATCTTTCTAGAGAGGATGAGATCATCATCAAGTTCAATTGCCATCCTTTGCACTTCTACAATGTTCCTTGGTTGGGATATTCGTAGAAAAAATCCTACTTCTGGTGATTGAACATTGATGAAGAATCTCTTGACATTGTTTTGAGATGGTGAATCCTCTTTAGGTATCCTGTGAAGCAACCATTCGAAATGAGCCAAGAATTCTCTCATGGTTTCATTTACTCCATTCTCTATCTAAGTCAAGCGCACGAGAAGATCCTAACAGTATTAAGTTGATTTAAATCTCTCTTTCAAGGAATCCTTGATGTCATTCCAACCCATGATGGACTCGGGCAGGCGGAGATAAAATCATTCTCGCTAATTTTTTTTAGAGGACTCCATGAACAATCTCACAACAATGTCTTCATATTTGGACACCAAGGATTCCACACGATGTTTTTAAAGAAGCAATGTGTTCTTCAGGATGTTATGCGTTGTCACCTTTGAACTTTGGAAAGTTCTTGCGGGAACCCATTGGTAGATTATGAAGAGAGGGTTCAAGAGCAAGTGGACTGTATTTCTTCCCCATGGAACAATGGGTTGAGGTCTTTCTACTTCATCCACCATTGTTGTATTTTTTTCATCTTTTACTTCAGCCAATTCTTCTTCAAATTATAGCACTAGAAAAATATGTAATAGGAATATGAAAAGACACGTAGAATGTGAAAAGTCACATGCAGGAATCAATAATGTGTCTTTTAGCAATGGATCTTTGTGAACTCTTTTTTTCAATAGATATATATTTTAATATTTTAGACCTTGCGGTCATATTTTGGTCGGAGATCTTGCTAAATCAGCCCCACAATGGGCGCCAAAAATTTTTGGTGAGAAAATTTGTCTGGTGGACAAACTTGTGGATTTATTATCAATGCTATGGGAATATAAGTCCCTCTGCTTATCCAGTGTAGTTGTCGTAGATGCATGCATGATAAAATTTGAATTTATATGGTGGCCTTTCAACCTGGGGATCTAGCTAGAAATCTCTTACTAATTAGAATAGAGGTAGGAGAATTTGTCTGAAAAAGATAGCAATCTCTTACTAGGTAAGAATTTTTTTGAAGAACATGAAAGAGGAGTTAGAATATAGGTAGGAGAATTAATGTGTAGGTAGGAAATTAGATTCCTGCACACACTAGTCGAGAACTATCATCGCATGCATTTATGAGAAGAAACAACTTTGTAAGCGTCATTAAAACCAAATGAAATTTGATGAAAAAAATTATAAAGAAATCCCTTAGTAAAAGAAATCTAGAAACTCCTTCTTGTATTAATTTCTCAAACAAAAGTTGTACATAATGGAGAAATGGAGGAAATTGAGAAAGGGGGAAAGGAATAATTTGGCTATCTCCTTTGTTCTCTCAAGGTAGAATACACTCTTGAGCTTACAAAATTAATGACCAACCCCTTGAGATAGGAATTGATTTACAATGTATAGAATAGACTCAACTCTTCATCTTTTCATGACCCTCCATATGCCTTATTCCTAACTTTAGACTATTCATATTCCTACAAAATATTTAAGCCCCTTTTATGAAATCAAGGTGACTTAATTTTCATTATGTTTATAAAGTCGCTATTAAGTGAGTTAAAGGCATATCAAAAAGTGCAAACCCCAATAAAGGATTATAACATTTGAAGGGAGAGAAAGTTGGGGAGAGGGAGAGAGAGAGAAGAGGAGAAGATGTTTGCGATGAAGTCCCTTGATCCTTGTTGACGGAAAACTCCAAATGCGGTGAAAATCTGAATATTTGAACTCCTTACACACTATTAAACTCCTTCAAATCAGCTTGTTAATGCTTTCTAAGTTGAGTGAACTATTACATTGATGACTGCAATCCCAGCGTGCGTATGATATTATATTTTTAGTGAGAGGTGATTTTTGCCTCTTTTTGACCATCACATGTTGTGATGAACTCCCTCATTCGATCTTGCACAAACTACCCTTGCCTCAACCACTTCTTTAAGGTGACTTACTATTTTTAGTAATCACCCATATAAAGGACTTACTATTTTTAACAAGTGGTCAGTTTCATTGTTTTCTTCTTTGAACACTTATTCGGCTTCATCGTAATCTTCAATGCCCACTACCTTTGTCTCAGCCGCTTTTGATGATGACTTTCCAAACATAGAAAATCTATATAGGAAAACTTACTATTTTTAGAAAGTGTGTTTCTAGTGCTTGATTTGTGATGGAACATAATTTTTTAACTCATCTTGTTGTTATAATCACACCCTCCGAATTTCACATAGTTTTTCCCACTAGAATGATTGGAAATAAATTTTAAAATTTTGACCTGGCAGTGGCTTTGAGCATGGAGCTACCATGGCGGCCATTAATGGAGCTTGAAATTTATAGGTATGGATTTTATCTCTATTTGCGACAAAAAAACTTCATTGCAATAGGTTTTTTATTTGGAGCCCATGTGCAAGGTTTTAGTTCTTTTCCATTTCCGAAGTGATGGGAAATATGACGAATGTGAGCCGATGCACGAAGTAAGGATTTTGTTGAGAAAATGATTATGGGCACCATTTTACCTCTTATTTGTTACATCTTGATTGTCTTAAAAATGTGAAAGTTTTTAAAAGATAGCATTTCATTTTGACTTGTACTTTGCAAGATATGAGGATTTTTCAATCGAGTGGCTTCGTAGTTATGTGGCAAAAAATTTCCATTTTCACTTCGTTCTTCATCATTTCACTCCATTTTTATCTTATGCCTACATATTGTTGCGCATTCATGGTGTGGAGAGTTTGATGATCATAATGGAGCTAGTTTTGATCAACAATGACGGATTGGGTGTCCGAACAAGCTTGAGCAAATCCATGGCATGGTGAGGAGCTATGGAGGAGAGAAATGAGAGGAATAAAATGACTAAGTGCCGGATTTAAATTCTATAAAAATACACAAGGAGAGAATGATCAATAGTAGAAATGAAAAGGTAAAATGGGTGGTAATCCTTAGGGGAATGAGCACAAGTGGTTGGAGGAGGTATTGTTTTAAGGCATCAAAGGCTTTGTGGCATTCATCATCCCATTTGAAGGAGATATCCTTTTTGAGGAGATGATTAAATGGATGGCAAGTGGTGAAAAAGTGGGAAATAAAAAGATGAATAGATTGTAACTTGCCTTAAAAACTATGAAGTTGATGAAAGTTAGTAGGTGGAGGAATTTTGAGAATAGCCTTGATTTTAGAGGATCAAATTCAATGCCACGCAAAGAAACAATAAAACAAAGGATATTTCAAGAGAGAACATCAAAGAGACACTTCTTAGGTTGAAGGAAAACATAGTAGTTGATGAGACGGTTGAAGATGACCTTAAGTACTATAAGGTGTTCGGTCCGATGTTTGGATTTGGCAAGAATATCATCACCGTAATCCTCAATATGTGATGCATAATGTCATGAAAGATATAAGTCATAACCCGATGATATGTAGCACCACCATTTTTAATGCCAAAGGGCATGGCATGATAGCGAAGGTCCCCAAGGAGTGATGAAGGCAATTTTGAGTTGATCTTCCATGGCAAGTAATATTTGGTTATAACACGAGAAATCGTCCATGAGTGATAACATCTCATGGCCGACGGTTAGATAAACTAGTTGATCAACACTAGGTAAAGGAAATTCATCTTTGCGGAAAGCTAAGTTAAGGTTATGGAAATCCGTGTTAATGCAGAGTCCCCATGTCGCTTTGGTGATAAGAATAATGTTGGAGATCCATCGGGGATAATCAATGTATAGGATGAAGGAAACTAAAAGAAGCCACTGAAGTTCTTCTTTAACAAGAAGGGAAATGCAAGGATGAATTTTCCATAGCTTACATTTCATGGGTTTGGCCTAGGAATAGTTATAATATTGTGGACCACAATGTTTGGGTCAATAACGGGCATATCGGTGTAGGACCAATAAAAAGCGTTGCTTATGATCCGGAGAAAAGAAGTAAAAGCTTCTTGTTCAAGTAACATCTAAATATTGGTCTATTTTAGAATGTGCGGGTCATCTTGAGTGTGAATATTTATTTTGATGGTCAATTCATTCAACATGGTTTGTGTCTCAGAAGGTAATGACCGGTGAATATAAGAATCTTACATAATAAGGTAGGTGAGAATAGACTCATCATCCTGATATTGACCGATGTTAATAGAAGGTGTATCATCATTGATCATGTTGGGATATAGGAAGTCAAGAGAAGAGGGAGCCTTGCCATCTCATTCATAAGTTAGAGGTCTTAGGAAATGGTGTTCATGAAAAAAAAGTTAGGAGGAATGGATTCTGGATCCATAAACTTTGTAGGTGAAGGTGGTGAAGTTGGTGAATGGGGTGGAGAAGGTTTATTGTCCTCAATGAGTTCAACTCGGGCCTTCTTGGGAGATGGTTCAACAAATCCAATACCATTGCGGTCTTTATGCTTACGAGTGGTGCATGGGATGACAATATGATGACCTTGTTCATAGAAACCAAAGCAAAGCCCTTCCAAGCACAACGATCGAGGAAGGTGTGGGTGAAGCGGCGGTTGGTGAGAGATTGAGGGTCAGATGAAATTGGTCAAGTTTGGGAAGGTGGCTCGGGAGAAAAGGTAAAAGAATCAAGTCCCCCATATGTTAAGTTGGTGTAAAGGTGGGGAGGACTATAAGGGAAAACCTCACCCATTCGGTGATAATTACGGGGATCTTGGTGAATTTTACCATACTCTTAAGGAGTAAGGAAGGTGTCAATGTTATAAAGGTGGTACTCCTTGAGTGAGGTGTTGAAAAACACCATATAAGGGATTAGTAGCTTGTATGTGGGTAGCGGGAATGGATGAACTATTGGATAGCTAGGGAGAAGAAGCATTGGCTGGTTGAGTAGTGGATTGGTTGGTTGATGAGTCGATTGCGAAGTTTTGTGGTAGAAGTGGGAATAGAGAAGTTAGTTATGGAAGAGGTAGCAACAACATTGGTGGATGTGGCCATGGGTGAAGAGGAATTAGTAGTGGTGGTAGATGCCTTTACTGATATAAGGACATCATTAGGTCGATACAACATGTTACAGGTCTTGAATGGTGAAGGGTCAGCTAGAATGGTATAGTTGTGTCCTTCATGTTCAAATTTTAAACAATGGTGTAAGGTTAAAGGAACACAACCCATGGCATAGATCCAAGGTCGGCCAAGCAACATGTTGTATTGGAATTCCACCTCTATGATAAATAATAATTCCGGAATGGTACGGGGCCCACACAAATGTGGAGAATGATGGTGCCAAGGGTGGAAGTCATGGCATCATTGAATGAACGCAACATAATCTGGGTTATTATACATTGAATTTGATAGGATGCACATTTGGTTATATGCATGGGAGGAAATGATGTTAATACTAGTGACATAATCGATCATAATGCATCAAACGTGTATATTATAAATGTATATAGAAATGAATAGGCGGGATCAAGATCTTCGATTGGAGAGGTACAATCTCGTCGTTAGAGAAAGCGAAAGTGACCACTTGATGAGTGGTAGTGGGTGCAAAGGAAGGGAATGAAGTTGTAAGAGAGGCCACATGGTGAGAAGTGATAATGGATTCCACATGATTAGGGTCATTAGGTAAAACCTCAATAGATTGCAGAACATCAATGAGGGCCTATCGATGAGACTCAGAGGTTTGGACTAGGTCGTACAAAGACATTTTGAGAGGAGATTGGTGCAATTGTTTAATCATTGTATGATGGGAAACCCTATCAGAAATAGGGTATGTGGGTTCACAGATGGTGATTTTAGGTGTAGGTATAGGTGCAGGTGGGATATTGGTTAAAAAGAGTAGTGGATGGGCAAGTTGAGTCCAGGTCATTTTTGCATGGTTGAATATTCATCATAGGCATGGATGAATTGAGGTCGAATATGCATGGTTGATTCTAGGTTAGAGGAATGGTTGAATCGGGTCGAATAGGCATGGGTGATTTTGGTGAAAGAGGAATTCCTAAAATGTAGGTGTCAAAGGTCTGGTCTTGTATAGGAGAATCAATAAGTAAGAAAAGAGGTGAATGGTAAGAGGAGACAAAAAATCCACCTAATTGGTAAGAACTAGTACGAGACTATCAGACCAAGGATGACGTATGAACATAAAACCCTAAATGTGTTTCCTAATTGATTGTTCTAAGGGTGAAGAAGGTCACATGATCATGAAATGTCACATTTGTGGCACATCCCTTGAGTAGGTAGAAGGTTAGAAAGGCAAGGTGGTGAGGTGAATGAAGTTAGTTTAGTGTAACTTGGTGTGAGACAACATGCCTCTTTGGCAAGAGACCCAAGATCAAAATAGGCAAGTCCATGATGAAAAAGTCATCTTTTTCTTTTTCTTTTGTTTTATAGATTGATCAATGTGGGAAGTCTATGTGGGATGAATAGAATATCTCCTTGAGGTCTTCGTGAAGCTGATCGATGCGGGAAGCTTTAGAATATTTTTATTTTATTTTTGTAGGAATAGTCTTCTTTTTGTGATAGACTATGTACAATATGGCTAGCTTTGTATAGCTGTCCTTTGAGGGAGCAGTCTATTTATAGCAGTAAGATAGAAAGATTAGATTTCCTTTTTGAGGGAGTCATCTTTTTGCTAGAAGTTTGACTCAAGGAGTTTGAATTTAAAAATCCCATATATTACTTTTGAATTGTTTTTTGGACTTTTAGGTCATGGGAAAGACTATAGAGAAGTATAGGCTTATTTTATGAAGACAAAACCATATCACACAAGGGTTAGCTATGAAAGAGAGGTTTTAAGTAATGAACGACCATGGGGTTACATCTTGAAAAGGATGAAAAGCATCCATGAGAATCATGCCATGAGTAGAGTCGTCGTACTCATATTGAAGATAAGGATGAAAAGTGATGGGTAATCACATGAGTCATTTTTAGTCATTGATCCTTAAAATAGGTAATTGAAACGTGAATGGTGCTCAAGGGACAAACATTTAATAGACATAAGATGTTTTAAGACTTGATTCAGCAATAAAATACTTGAAGATGCAAGGAATTGAGGGGATTGGGTTCAAGTTTACCTTCGAGTGAAGACAAACGATAAGCACTTGATCCATAGGTATGAGTAATGATATATGGTCCAAGCCAATTAGGAGCAAATTTTCCCCATTTAATTTTCTCTACTTTTGTTACATGTTGATTTTCCTTCAGGACGAGGTCACCAACCAGGAAGGTTCACTCTTGGACATGTTTATCATAGGCCATTTGATACGTTTTGGGTAGATTTGGAGGCGATTGAGAGCATTGAGACAATGTTCATCTAATAACTTGAGTTGTGCCAAATGGTCATAGTGAAAATCATCATCGTTGAGAATATCTTTGAGTGAGATACGAAGAGATGGAATTTGGACTTCAAGAGGTAGGACAACCTCTATACCGTAGACCAAAGAGAAAGGCATGACAACAGTTGAGGTATGAATACTAGTGTGATAAGCCCATAAGGAAAAAGGAATGTGCATGTGCCAATCCTTTCCAGTATCATCAACCAATTTCATAATAATTTTGTTTAAGGTTTTGTTGGTTGATTCCACTTGGCCATTTTTTTGGGGATAATAAGGTGAAGAAAAAATGAGTTGAATGCCAAAGGCATCACAGAGTTTCTATAGGGTTTTGTTTTTGAATTGTTTTCCGTTATCAGTGATGAGGTGGTGAGGAACACCAAAGTGAAAAATGATGTGATGATTGATGAATTCACATATTTTCTCAGCTTTTGTAGAAATAAGAGGTATAAATTCCACCCACTTAGTGTAATATTCAATAGTGGTAATAATCCATTGATGATGTTGGGAAGAATGAGGATTGATATCTCCGACAAGATCCAAACCCCATTGAGAGAAAGGCCAAAGGTCTCGTGTAACCTATAAGGCATGACTAGGGGTGTGATGAAGATTAGAATGTTGTTGACACTTCACAAAATTCTTGACATAGTCACAACAATCATGGTTTAGGGTTGTCCAATAATAGCCTAGGTGAAGAATGTGTTTAGTGACAGCTAGGCGGTGAAGTGACCCCAAAAATCTCATCGTGAAATTTTTGATGGTATATGGAATTTAGAACTCGTAATATATCATAAGAGGATAGCATAAAAACCATGTTTATAAAGAAGACATGTTAGTGTGAATCGTGAAGCAGCACCCTTGGATGTTGATCAGACTTCTATTTTGACATTTTGGACATCCAGTGTGATTACACAACATTGAATCTTTTCCCCAAGTGTGGGACTTGTAAAATGGGAAAAGAATCTCCAAGTTAGAGGTTGGTTCCTGAACTCCTCTAATCAGGTGTATTACTTGTAAGTTGCAGAGGTTTTGGACTCAAAATCCTACTCTAGTTTCAAGGGGACAAAGATAGAGAATGCAAAAAAGAACTAAAACTAATGCTAATGAGGTGATGTACCAAAGGAGTGGTGAGCATTTTTACTTTTGTAGATAGACACAAATCATGGAAATGCAACAAAGCATTATGCACAAACTAATAAAATGTAATGAAAGATCAAAAATGAAGCAAAAAACACAAACAGAGGACTGAAACTCATTCACAGAGCTTGCATTGTCATTTCCAATATAAAAAATACATGCATTACAACATCGAAAGGTAGAAAAAATGTTACAGTCTTGGAAGATGTCTGAAATTCCACAAAATCAGATTTTTAAGGTGAAAGAGGGAGCACAGAAACATAAAAATGTCCAACCCTTAAAAAATGAGCCAAATCTGGGTTTTACAATGCAAAAATTGATCCCAGAGAGAGAAATGTAGGAAAACGTAAGAGAGATTTCAACCACCAACCAAAATGCAATAAAACAACATAAGCATCCTTACAGTCCATTCCCGACATTTTTCACCATGCTCGGAGAGAATGAGAGCCATTCTTCATTAAAATTGGTGGTTGAAACGTCATTTCTATTGATTACCACGTGCAAAGGCATTTCTTAAATTTTATCTCTCCAAACTCCATCAAAACACAAAATTGACCCTGTAATCATGTAGATAATTTCACCATCTTTCCATTGATACAAAGAACACCCAAAACCGAGCTCTAGATCAAAAGTTATGCTGATTTGAAAATTTAGGGCAAAACAGGGCCGAAAATGGTTGGCGGGACAAAATTTTAAAATTTTCCCACTTTTTGCATTTTGGAAAATTTCCCAAAAATCTCCGTGCCTTGCTGGTTCGGTGCCACATGGTACATTATGATTAGTTGCAGGCCTTTCCTGCTTCTTTTTCCACCGCTTCGGCCTTTGGAAGATTTTCCAAAAATTCTCCGCCGGCCGATGACCCGAGGACACGTGGCATGATATGATTCGTTGCAGAGCCTCTGCTTTCAAATTCAACGCTTTCTTTGGACCATTTTTTCTAAATGGGACACGTGGCGAGATCCCATTGGATGTGGGCCTTTATGCTCATTTTTCCCTGCGGGCTTGCCTTGTGTTTTTTTCCGCCACATGGACACGTGGCATGATTTGATTGGCTCGGGTTTTGGGGCGGGCTCTCCCTTTCAATATTTCCTTTGATTTTGCTTTGGGAAAAATTCCCAACTTTCCCTTCACCCTACCATCCTGGGACATGTGGCGAGTTCTTATTGGTTGCGGGCCCTAGGGCAAACATTTCTCTGCGGGCATGCCTTCTCCATTTTGCACGCTATGCGGACACGTGGCAAGATCTAGCGATTGCGGCCTTGGGAGCGAAATTTTCTTTTACTTTTTCCTTTGAAATTGCTTGGGAAAATCTCCCAATTTCTCCCACGTTCCATTGGTCTTGGGACACATGGCGAGCTCCCATTGGATGTGGGCCTTTGGGGCTAACCTTTCTCCTTTGCTCTAACCTTTGGGAAATTTTCCCACTTCTCTACCGCCCTGTTGCTCGACGCTCCAGGACACATGTCCTGTCCTCATTGGCTGGCGGGCCTTCAGAAAAAATTTCCCTTTTACATCTCCTTCAAACACTTTACCAAATTTCTAATATTTCCTCTGCCCCTGCCACTCCTTTGGCCTGAGGACACGTGGCGCAATGTGATTGGGTGCGGGCCTTGGGGCCGATTTTTTTGTTTGCGCCAACACTTAGGAAATTTTCCTAATTTCTTCCCCTTGGACATGTGGCACGATCCAATTGGCTGGTGGGCCATCGGGCTGAAATTTCCTTTTAAAACCCTGCTAAACATTTGGTAAAAATTCCAAGTTTACCTCCGCCTCCGCCCTTCCGAGGACATGTGGCCTCATCTTATTGTCTTGGGATTTTCTAGGAAAAATTTCCCACAAAAATATATCAAGTTGTAACTTCAAAAATACATGGACTTAGGAGGGAAACTTTACCTTTCTGGAAAGCTGAGAAAAATATTTATCCAATGGTACCATTTCGAAACATTTTGAGTGACTGAAAAGCAAAAAACTATGACTGAGGCACAAGAGAGGAAAGAATGAGGGGAGTTTGCCACAAAATGAGCAAGGGGTTCATTTTGGATAACAATTTTGGTGACTCAGAGGGGTCATCTACCTGCTGGATGAAGTTACCAATTGCCTAAAGCAATCCATTGGGCATGGAGTCATCAAATTCTTCATTTGGTACTCCAAAGCTGATTAGAAAATTGCAAGGAGGAAGATGGAAGGTAGAACACCATCGATTGGAGCAAGGCCCATGCAAAACACATTTCTTGGAATAGCAAGCTTGTGCCAAAGCACTTAGGGAAAGCAAAGCTAATCTACAACAAACAATGTGCATAAGCACTTGGAGGAATGAAAACCTAAGCTCATATGTACAAGGTGGAGAATTTCCTTTTATACTTGATGCTTGAGATGGATTCCATTGATTGGAATTTGCAATTCTTCGCCATCCAATGAAGACAATTGGAAGGCATTGCTGTCCTTACACTTTGTGACCATGTATGGGCCACTCCAAATGGCATAAAATTTTGAATGCCTCCCCGGTTTTGCTTTGTCTGCATTCTATTTTAACACTAGATATCCAACTTGGAAAGATCTGTCCTTGGCCTTTCTATCAAAGGTCTTCTTGATCAAAGCTTGATCCTTCTCCATTGCTTGGGATGCTTGATTTCTGATTTCTTGGAGCTCCATCAATTCTGCATATCTAACCTCCATGGGTCCAAACTCCAACAACTCCAACTGTTTCATGAGTTCCAATGTTGGCAACTCAAGTGACATGGGCAAAATTGCCTCTCTTCCATAAACAAGCTTGAATGGAGAGTTACCTGTAGATCTCTTGGGAGTTATTCTATCATCCCACAAGGCTGATTTCAATTTAGTATGCCAAAACCTTTGATTTTCATCAAGAGTCCTCCTAATGATCCTTAACAAGTTCTTGTTTGTAGATTCAGCTTGGCCATTACCCTGAGGGTAATAATTTGATGAAGTTCTTAGGTGGATCCCATTCTTGATGACCCATTCAGTTACCTTGGACCCAATGAATTCTAATGCATTATTTGATATTATTGTAGCAGGTATGCCAAATCTGGTTGTTATTCCCTCATAGAAGTCCAGGATGCTAGATTCATTCACTTCCTTGAGTGCTACTACTTCAGCCCACTTGGTGAAGTAATTTGTTGCTGTTAGAATCTATTTGTGTCCTTGGCTTGAATTTGGGTTAATGACTCCAATGAATTCCAAACCCCATTGCATGAATGGCTGGTTAACTGAAATTGGATGCAATGGAAGGGCAGCTAGTCTCTCCTTACCTGTGAAGAATGCACAATTCTTGCACCTCTTGATCCATGCATAACAATCACTAAAAATCTTGGGCCAATAATAGCCAACCCTCATGATCTTGAGAGCTATCACTCTTGGTGCAAAATGACCACCAGCTGATCCACCATGGAACTCTTCCAACACCCTGTGAATCTGATTTGTACCAATGCATCTCAGCAACACTCCATTCACATCCCTTTTGAACAAAACACCATCAACAAGGGCATATGGGACAACCTGCAATCTGAAGTGTCTTCTTTTGGTCTTGTTCATATCTAGAGGGAATAGAATTGTGTTTAGGAAGTGCATTATGTCTTGGGTCCAGCAAGGAGTGAGGACACCATCATTTTCCTTTTGAGTGCTTCCTTGCTCATGGTTGTCTTGCAACGCAAAAACAACCTCCTTCTCATTGCATGCTTCCTTTTGTTTGTTCAAGACCAGCTGCTCACACAATCCTTTTCCTCTGACCAACTTGGTGACTTTGACCTCAATTTCATACTCCATGACATGAGTAATCCATCCTTCTCTCTTTTCATTCAGGTCTTTATTGAGGAGGAATTCTTTAACTCCCACATGAGAAACCAACAATTGAACCTTGTTGTTTGAAACTAGATGCTTGAATTTCTTCAAGCTCCTAATTACTACAAGAACATGCTTCTCAATGAAAGAATACCTCACCTCATAGTCCTCTAGGCTTTTGTTGAAGAAAGCAATTGGTTGCACATCATCATCTTTGTTCTGCTGTACCAAAATTGCAGAAATAGTATCATCACCCCCAAATGCATAGAGGATGAAATCCTTGGATAAATCTGGGTTAATGAGAGTTGGGGCTTGTGAGATGGCTTCTTTGATTGCTCCAAAATTTTCTTTGCCTTCTGCTATCCATTTGAAAGATGTGATTTTCTTTAACATCTTGGTGATGGGCTTGACTAGGGCTACAAAATTTGGGACAAACCTTTGAACAAAATTTATCCTCCCCAAGAAACTTTGAAGGGCCTTCTTGTGGCTTGGCAATGGTAGTGCTCTTATGGCTTCAACTCTTTCGGATAAATTGCTAATCCTTCTTTGGAAACAATGTGGCCAAGGAGCTTTCCTTCATGGGCTAGAAAAATACACTTTTTAGGATTCAAGGATACCCCAAGTCTTCTGCACCTCTGGAACACTTGTCTCAAATGAAAGAGATGGTCTGCTACATTTTTTGAAAAAATAGTGATATCATCTAGATATATCAGCACCATTTTGTTAATCAAGCCCTTGAATGCCATGTCCATTTCCCTTTGGAATGTAGCTCCAGTGTTGGACAATCCAAATGGCATTTTTATATATTCATAGGTCCCCCATTTGGTTGTAAAGGCTATCTTGAACTGATCCTCTTCTTTCACCATAATCTGATTGTACCTTGAATAGCCATCAAGTAATGAAAACCTTTCAGAGCCGGCAACAACTTGTAAAATCTGCTCCATATAAGGAAGTGGATAATGATCCTTAAGAGATGCTCTATTTAAATCTCTCGAAGTCAACACACAATCTGATCTCTGCGCTCTTCTTTCTAATCTTGGAACCAAGTTGGCTACCCAACTGGAATGCTTGATAGGGAATATGATACTTGAATCTATCAAATTATTCAATTCTTTTCTCATGAGAGGCTCCATGTGTGGGTTGACTAACCTTTGTTTCTACATGACAAAGTTTAGCACTTGGATCCAATTAAATGGTGTGTTGAGCTAACTCAGGATTGAAACCTTTCAAATCTTCATAGCTCCAAGAAAACACATCGGGGAATTCTTGACAAAAGCGTATGAACTCATACCTTTCTTGCTCGGTTGTCACTTTACCAACTTGGAGTGATTTTCCTTCTTCCACCAAGATGGACACCTTTGAATCTTCTCCCTTTACTTGGATGTTTTCTTTCTCCTTCCTAAACCTGATCATCGGGATTGAAAATGGACTCCAAAGTAATAAGTCCCTTTGGTAGTTTTTAGTTCTTAGTTTGTACCACTTGGTCACCATACAACCTGTCCCAAATTTTCTTGATTTTTAGTGAGAACTCGGCCTCTTCTTGCAAAAAATGGAAGATTTGTTGATCACTTTCAAACACTTTCCAAATCACATTGTTATGCAGCCGAAGGCCTTACAATCACATGGATGTTTGGATGTACCTTGTCTTTCTTGATGCTTTCAACAACATTAAAGGCTGATCCAACTACGTAATCTGTCGCGAGCTTGGTTCTCTTTTCTAGGAATGGATTTGATGCTAAAACCCTCAAAATCTTCAATGAGGTCCCACACCCTATTTTTGTAGCACTTGAGCAGATCATTCTTGGCATCATGCTGCCCCTTAACTTGGTTAACAATCAACTCACTATCACCAAAGACTTGCAAGTTCTTTATTCCTCTCTTGATTGACCAATGTAATCCTTGTTTCAAGGCTTCATATTCAGCAGTGTTATTAGAACATGCAAACTAAAATCTAAAAGCTGAATAATACCTATCTCCTTGAGGTGAAACAATCATAGATCCCCCTCTTGCACCTTATCTACTCCTTGATCCATCAAAAAATAATTGCCATACCTCATTGTCATCCTTGTGGTCTGGCTTGGTGATGCTAGGAATAGGCTGATATTCTTCATGCATGCAATAGACTCCTAGCTCAGATTCTTCTATTTCTTGATCAGGATAAAAAGCATGCACCTTGCTTGCCCATTCATCGAGAGTCAAGTCTGGGATGCTTCCAACCTTGGTGTCAGCTTCATCAGTGCTTGGATGATCTTCTTGGTCAAATGTTGAACAATTGGTATTGATTTGGCTTTGAGTGTGAGGCTCAATGTGAAATTTTGCAATAGGCTCGAGATCTAATTGTGGCCTTAGTTCCATATCTTGTTCGAACAACATGTGTGACCAATCGGTAGATAAGTAACCTCCAATATTGGCTGTGAAATCCCTTCAAGACATAGGGCAAAGAGTGGTGGAAGGTCTATTACTAAGACATCTTACAAAATAACAACGTTGGGGCATGCATGCAAAGTAAGACTCAAGTTTTTAATCACTCCTACTATTGTCACTACTATCCCATCCAATTTCACTACCCCTTTGGATATGACTTCATATTGGAGCCCAACCTTTGATCGATCAGCTATCTACTTGGGCATTAATGAACTACTTGGCCCGAAATCAATCATGCAATTTTGTACTAAATGGTTTCCAATGATGAATGAAACATAGAATGGAGGGGCTTCAACATTTTACCTTGTTATCCTCTGTGATTCTCCTCTCAGGTGGTGGCATTTGTGAGTACCTTATCTTGCATTTGGACCCGCTGATTTGAATTTGACCAGTCCTTCATGGTAGCTTGTAGAAAATCTCTTTGGGTTGGGATGGATAGTGATTCCCACATTGATATGTTTACATTTATCTTCTTCATCTCGATCAATGATATTGAATGGATATGAAGCATCTCTCTGTTGTCCCTTGGCTTGCACATTCATTCCTTGCACATGGGTAGAAACAGCTGGCATCCGAGTTGGCCTAGAAGTTGTTTTAGGTAGTCCTTGCGTATTTGGAACTACATTTTGTTTGCCAATAATTTGTGGAGTGGTAGAAGGTTGTGGGTTACTTGGAGCCAATGGCTTTCCTTCACCCAAATTTATCCTTTTTGACCTTGTGTTGGCTGCAAAACTTTGAGATATTTATCGATTCATATCACAAAATTCTTACGCTTGACTTTTACAAGTGTGGTATCATTTGGAGCTAATTGTTTTTGGGATGTTTCTTGTTGTTGGCTATTTCATTGACTCCCTTCACCATCCACACCAGTTGTTGTCACCATTAATACTTGATTTAAGGCACAGTTGGAACACATAGACTGATTATGAGGTTCATTACATGGGAAACACCAATCATATTCCGAGCTATGTTGTTTCGCATGGCACTAGTACTTTAGAGGCGAGATGTAGCATTGGGATTATAGGGCTAGAATGGTCATTGGCAGGAGTCCTTGCTTGATTTTGGTTTGTAGATGGATTGGGTGGTCTTTGAGGCTGATATGGCTTCTCGGAGGCACCGAGCTTGACGTTGGTAAGAAGGTCTAAAACCTTGGGCTTGCTGCCTCTTGAGTGTAACCAGCTCATTACCTGAAATTTGGTAATTGCTTCATGACTTCTTGAAGTTCATTTGAGGCAATAGAAGATGAAGTAGAAGCTTCACTTGCATTCTAATTTCTAGGAGTGGGAGTAGGAGCTAAAATAGGCACTTGACTAGTACTTGGGTTCTCTAAACTTGGATACAATGGCATTGGAGGCCTAGGAGCTAGCTTGTCAGCTTGAATCAAACAATTTTTAGCTCTAATGGCAATGCTATAAGCAACAGGGATAGTTGTGCCCCCCATGGATTGGATTAACATAGAAATATCAAAATTTAGAGCTTTAAGGTAATATAGAAAAGCACCTTCTGTTGTTGGCCTTACTGCCATTGGAATTCTCTCCCAAGTCATTTGAAACCTGAAGTTGAAGTTAGTCAGCTGCTCATTGGGAGCTCTCTTGATGGTTGTCAATTGTTCTAAAAGGGACAAGTTATCTCCCTTTTCTCCAAACTACTCATGGAGGGCTATACATAGCTGGTTCCAATTTTGAATAGAACCTGAGGCAAGACTCCTAAACCATTACAAAGCTTTCCCTTTGAATGAAGATGCCAACAGTTTGACAAAGAACTTGCATCTCATTAATCTCATGGATTACACAAATATTAGAAATATCCTTGACATGATCACGGAGTGGTCGATTCTCTCCGAGTAAAGTATGGAATGTTCTTCAATGCTGCATTTGGGATTGGATTTGTGCATTGAGAGCAAGTGGGCTGCTTTGCTTTAGTGAAATTGGCATAGGGGTTGTGTTGTGCCATTCTAATTGGCCTTAGAACCCTTGTTAATTGAATGAAAGGCCTACCAGTGTGGGGAGTTGATAGAGTTCTTTTTGGTGGAGATGGAGACCTTTGAATTCTCCTCCCTCTTCTTCTTGGAGATAATTGCGAGATACTCAAACAACACCTCTTATTCTCCAACTCTTGACCTTGTGGTGATTCTTCTCTTGATTTTTAGGTCTGCACTTCTAAAACTAGTGATTCTTCTTCCTTGGAGTTGCCAGGATGTGCAATTTAGGGCTCTTTTAAGCAAGAAACTTGCAATAAATGCACATCAATTTTGTTTCAATGAAGATGGAGACCTCTAATTTCCCACCGAGCATTCCAAAACTATTAGTGTAAATCAGCAACACCCTTGGATGTTGATCGGACTTCTAGTTTGACATTTTGGGCATCCGAGTGTGATTGCACAACATTGAATCTTTTCCCCAAGTGTGGGACTGTAAAATGGGAAAAGAATCTCCAGGTTAGAGGTTGGTTCCTCAAATCCTCACGATCATGTGTATTACTTGCAAGTTGCAGAGATTTTGGACTCAAAATCCTACTCTAGTTTCAAGGGACGGACATAGAGAATGCAAAAAGAACTGAAACTAATGCTAATGAGGTGATGCACCAAAGGAGTGGTGAGCATTTTTACTTCGCAAATTGACACGAGATCATGGAAATGCAACAAATCATTATGAAAAAACTAATAAAATGTAATGAAAGATCAAAAATGAATCAAACAACATAAACAGAGGACTAAAACTCATTCACAGAGCTTGCATTGTCATTTCCAATATCAAAAATACATGCATTACAACATCGAGAAAGGTAGAAAAATGTTCTGAAAGTATTGGAAGAGGTCCGAAATTCCACAAAATTACTTTGTTAGGTGAAAGAGGGATCTGCAAAACATAAAAATGTCCAACCCTTCAAAAATGAGCCAAATCTCAGGTTTTACAATGCAAAAACAAGCCCAGGAGAGAGAAACACGGGAAAACATGAGAGAGCTTTTAACCACCAACCAAAATGCAATAAAACAACAATGGCATCTTTATAGGTCCATTCCCGACATTTTTCACCATGCTTAGGAGAGAATGCGAGCCATTCTTCATTAAAATTGATGGTTGAAACATCATTTACATTGATTACCACGTGCTTTAGAGGTGTTTTTTAAATTTTATCTCTTTAAAATCCATCAAAACACAAAACTGACCCCGAGAATCATGTAGATAATTTCACCAGCTTTCCATTTATATAAAGAACACCTAAAACTAAGCTCTAGATCGAAAGTTATGCTCATTTGAAAATTTAGGGCAAAACAGGGCCGAAAATGGTTGGCGGGACAAAATTTTAAAATTTTCCCACTTTTTGCATTTGGGAAAATTTCCCCAAAAATCTCCATGCCCCACTGGTTTGGTGCCACATGGCACATTCTGATTAGTTGTGGGCCTTTCCTGCTTCTTTTTCCACTGCTTCGGCCTTTGGAAAATTTTCCAAAAATTCTCCACCGGGCCGATGACCTGAGGACATGTGGCGTGATATGATTTGTTGCGGGCCTCTGCTTTCAAATTCTCCGCCTACTCCAGGACCATTTTTCTGAATGGGACTCGTGGCAAGATCCCATTAGACACAGGCCTTTATGCTCATTTTTCCCTGCGGGGTTACCATTTATTTTTTTCCGCCACATGGACACGTGGCATGATTTGATTGGCTCAGGTTTTGGGGGTGGGATTTCCCTTTCAATATTTCCTTTGATTTTTATTTGGGAAAAATTCCCAACTTTCCCCCACACCCCACCATCACGGGACATGTGGTAAGTTCTTATTGGTTGTGGGCCATGGGGCAAACATTTCTCTACGAGCCTGCCTTCTCCATTTTGCCACCACGTGGACACGTGGCAAGATCTAACTAATTACGGCCTTGGGAGTGGAATTTTCTTTACCTTTTTCATTTGAAATTTCTTGGGAAAATCTCCCAATTTATCCCACGTTCTGCTGGTCTTGGGACACGTGGCGAGCTCCCATTGGATGAGGGCCTTGGGGGCTAACCTTTCTCCTTTGCTCTAACCTTTGGGAAAATTTCCCACTTCTCCCCCACCGCCCTGTTTCTCCGACGCCCTGGGACACATGGCCTGTCCTCATTGGCTGGCGAGCCTTCAGGAAAAAATTTCCCTTTCACATCTCCTTCAAACACTTTGCCAAATTTCTAATCTTTCCTTCACCCCCCGCCACTCCTTTGGCCTGAGGACACGTGGTGTAGTGTGATTGGGTGCAGGCCTTGGAGCCAAAAAAATTTGTTTGCGCCAACACTTAGGAAATTTTCCTAATTTCTTCCCCTTGGACACATGGCACGATCCTATTGGCCGGCGGGCCATCGGACCAAAATTTCCTTTTGAAAACCCCTGCCAAACATTTGTTAAAAATTCCAAGTTTACCTACACCTCCGCCTTTTCGAGGACGGTGGCCTCATCTTATTGGCTCGGGATTTTCTAGGAAAATTTCCCAAAAAAATCCATTGAGCCGTAACTTCAAAAATACATGGAGTTAGGAGGAAAATTTACCTTTCGGGAAAGCCGAGAAAAGCTCTATCAATGGTACCATTTCGAACATTTTGAGTGATCTGAAAAGTAAAAAATTATGACCGAGGCACAAGAGAGGAAAGAATGAGTGGAGTTAGCCACAAAATGAGCAAGGGATTCATTTTTGATAACAAGACCATCCATGATGACATAGCAATAGACAATTTTTAGAAAGGATCATTTTCCATTGTGAGTAAGATTTGGAGGCAAAATGGAAAGGGAAAGGTAGTCAATAAAGCTGTTTATACAGAAGGTCACGTGGGTAAGTTTCAATGGTTGCTTCTGAGGTTGATGTCTCGTAATAGATAAGAGGTTTTATGGGTGTCGTTATTCCCTTCATTTAATCAACTCTCTATTGATGTCATATTCAAACCAGGGGTGTTTCTAAAGCTATATGCAACAAGAAGAATCTTAGCGATCTAGTAATTGATTGTAGGTATTTTGTATTTTCGGGGATCTTTTTAATGTCTTAAGGACTTCTTGGTTAAAAACTATATTGGAATCAAACTATGAAAAACTGTTGGAAGTAAACACACTTTACATAAATGGATTGCTGGAAATAAACACACTTTGCAGAAAGGAATTGCTAGAAATAAACACACTTTGTAGAAAGGAATTGCTGAAAATAAACACACTTTGCGAGAAAGGAATTTGGAAATAAAAAAATTATTGAAAGTGCTTTGGAAAATGATTGCAAAGAAATAAGAACTTAATCTAGAACACCTGCAGGGAAAAGTCTACAATAGATTTCAACTTTAAGGAATTAAAAGCATTACAAATTTAATAGATATACACTATAAATATAAATACCAACAAAAATGAGGATTTCGGTTCTTGGAGGAGTGGGCGCTTGCTCCGCCTAAAAATAGGATTGGACAACTTAATTTTCTCTCAAAATAGAAATGGCTATTTTATTGATAAAACATTCTGCATTACAAAAACGTGTTGGATATGTGTATATCAATCTATATCTATCTCCTGTTCTATATCTATATTCCTATATATAATCTATCTACAGGTATGTATATATATACTTCTTCCAGGCGAATTTACGGTCGTAACTATTCCACTGATATGATGGAACTGAATTGTGCCCATAATAGATGTTGAATTGGAACATGGCTGGACGTATAGTTGTGTGATAACTATCTTGGATCTATAATTATGGAGAGTTAGAAGTATTCTAATCTACTCTTGATTGATAGGATCATTGATTTGACAAATCAATGGCCGTTTGGAATAGATTATTATTTTTCCAAAACTTTAGAAGAGCTCTGGAACTAAAGGAAATCATTCCAGGTCTAACCAAGAGAGTTCCGGAGCTATCTGGAAGAGTTTCGAAACTAATTCCAATAATTCTAGAACTAAGTACTAGATTTTTGGAACTAAGTCCAAAAGTTCTGGAACTAAGTCCGGAAGTTACGGAACTAAGTGACAAAGCTTCTAATTGTATAATGGGGTTCTAGAACTAAGTCTGGCAGTTCTGGAACTAAACTATATTGATTCCAATGCTTCCAAAAACATGCAATCCACTTCATATTTGTTCTTCTACCTGATTGTGACCTGTTTTATTACAAAAATACGTTTTCAAAACACATTTTTGGGAATTATAGATATTTTAAACATTAGAATCATAATCAACAAAAGATGGACAATTACATCCTAACTCATATCAAAACAAACAAAAAGTCACAAAATGTAGTCAAACTTAATAAAAAGGAGAGTAAGATGAGATCATTTATTGTACATTTAATGGGCATATTCTGGCCTCATCATTTCCCCCATACTTACTTGTTTTTAAGTCCCTTTACAAAATTTACTCTTCAAATTTTGCGTTATATATTTTGCATTCCATTTGATTGTTTAGGTCAAATGGATGGAACTGAATATCCCAATGCTTTAATTCAAAGGTACTATGCACTCCTCCTGCTTGTAATTTCCTCTATCATTCCTCAAATTGAGTAGGATCTTGAGGTTCTCTATTTTTCCATGGTGACATGGGGGTGAGAAGGAGTGGAGGTCTTGTTCTCATTCCCATCCATATGCCTCTGTGCTTTTCATTGATATGAGGAATTAGCGTACATAAGGCTTTTGATCTATGTAAACTCCAGATTAAGTTTGTGGGAGATATTAATTTTATTCTTATTAATGCCACTGTGAGAAATTCCCATCTTTTCAAACATGCTTCATAAATATTTTCAAAATTTTCCTCTTCATAAGAGGTGAAGGAATTAATACTTCTCTACAAATTGGCAAGATAAGGTTCTTTGAACCTTTTATCAAATGCATGGGATTTGAAATGTGTAGCAAAGGTGGATGGTTTACCATAATGAATTCTCATATAGAGACCAGATGAACTAGCCTTTAACAGATGCTCTGACTCCCTTTCCTTCCATGCAATATGATTTTGAAGAACAAAAACAAATGCATTAAGTGGCTCTCCCCTACATACAAATTGATCATAAAACTTGAGTTCTTTTCCAAAGCATGCAATTGCAAAGATAGAATTCACAAAGAATATTTTTCTTCTCTACATTAGCTAAGGAATAGGCTATTGTGAAATCAGCTTCATCTTTTATTTCATGTGGAAGGCCACATGCTATCCTTGAAAACTGCTAGTGAATGAATTGTTCCTCCAAAAACACACTATATGCAGGAGAAGGTCTCCTACATGCAAGAAATTTCTCACTCATCATGCAAACCATTTGTATTTTCACAAGATATTTAAATTTGTTGTTTTCTTCTTTGTAAAAATTTTCTTCCCATTATTTTCTTACTTTCTTCTCTTCTTCTATCTTGATTTTCAAGTCCTCATTGGATGTCTTGGATTCACTGAGTTCTCTGCAAGTATCATCCCATAGTTGTTTAAGTGGCCAATAAGTTAATTCAGTTTATGCAGAGACTATTGACAAAGTAGTTTTTTTTCTAGAATTTTGACATTCTTCCTCTTTCTCCATTATCTATTGTTTAACTCTTTTCAATTCCTCAGTCTTGTTAGTGAGTTGAGTTTCTAATTCCCCAATAACCATTTCTCTCTGTTCCAATTTATGTTTGAGAAAATTCAACTCCTCATCCTTTTCTCTAATAATGAGTTCTTCTCTAGACAAAAACAAAGCTTGTTTAACTTGTTTTTCTTCTTTCTCTGAAATTTCTTAGGGAGTTGAGCATTCTTCTTCTACCAAAGGAAATTTCCCTTTTCATCTCCAAGATGCCAACTCTTCTTCTTCATGTGATAATGTTCTTTGGTTCACCCAATTCTTGAAAAACTTGTTCCTCAAATCTATCATCTTCTTTTTCTATCTCTGTTTGGCTTGGTCCAGGAGGAGTCATGGCCATGCTACCCAAAATATCAGTATCTTCCTTTTCCATCCCTTCTTGATCTTCCATTTCCTCTATAATTTCTCTAGACCTTTTGTAACACCTTTGATAAACTGTTATATTTCTCTTTTTATTACTAGCGTTGATGTGTGATATTTCTTGAATGAGGTGTGTTCCTTTGATTGTAGAAGATCATGCTTGCCACAGATAAATCATTTATAATCTTGGATTCATTAGAATGAAATGATATGGTTTGTAAAGAATCCATTTTCACATTTGGTAATAATGGTTGCAAACTTATCTCTATTAACGAATCATCCTTGGATCAATTCCATTGATCCAAGGAATGTTTTAAATCTCCTTACCTAGTCTGAATGGTAAACTAACATTCAGAGGTTGAGAGATGTAACGGACTGAACTTTTGTATGTTTACAAATTATTTATGGTCTTGTAAGATTGTGTCTCGTATTATGTTGTATGTTTTGTGCTCGGATCTTCTTGATTGATCTCAGCGGGACACTTATGGTGTTAAGTGAATTGGGGGCCTGCTTTAGGACTATTGAGGAACAATATGAGTCCTATACCTATGAAATCTATCCTAGCGGGACTCCTAAACTAAGGTATTATACCTACCTGCTACCTATATCTATTTTGTTGGGATGGCATCCTAACCTAGGTTGTTGTACTAAATGGAATAAGGGGGAAATAACCTAAGGTAATGCTAGGCTATTTTTAACCTAATACCTAATACTATTTGGTAGTGAATTTTGATCTAATCTAAGGTGGCAATTGCTTATTGAAATATTTTTGAACTAGCCTAAGGTCTTATCCTAAGCTAATGGAAATCTATCCTAAACTAATGAGATGTGGAAAGGGGACCTAAGGGTCGTATGGAAAATGGGAGGCTAGGTGGTGGTTCCTAAGCTATTTATGAGATTTGATTTTTGTATTAAATGCCAATGAACTGCTAGATTAGGTGGAAGCATGAAAAGTTAGTGGGACTTACGTGGAGTCTTCACTAAAGTTAGAAATGCATGCTGAATTTGAAATAGGTTTTGCCAATTCTGGATGGCGGTGGCATGGAGAGATAGGCAGGAATTTTGTAATCAATGGCATTAATGAATCTTGATTTTTGAGAGAAACCATCTTGGAAACAATGTGGGTGGATTTTTTGGTGGTTGTTTGGTCTTGCATGCTTTGTGATTTTTGCTCTGCATGGAGCTATCTGGTTCTTTGAACCAGTAGTTTGATTTTCACTTTGTGGCTATTTTTGGTTTCCTTGGTCTATTTTCAATTCAGGGAAAGTATATGAGGCATTGGGGAAAGAGATGTTTTGTTGTTGATCTTTCTTGGAGGAGAAGAAGAGTTGGAAGCTCAGCTGGAAGTCTCCTTCAAATTGGTAGAAGCACTATCAGGCATGATAGGCTCTACCCATTAAGATTTCTTGCTTTCCTCTAAATGTTTCATTAAAATAATTCTGCTCTCATGAGATAAATGGTTACATGTTTTGTCTGGTTATTTACTTTCATGATTGAATGAATCTCTGTGATTTTTGGATATGAATCCATTGCATGATAATGTTAGTCTTTGGATGTTTTTCTCTACGCAAGTTCAATGGTGATATGCATATGGAACTTTTGAGGATTTGTTCTTGTTTAGAACTCGTATTCGGGACTGTATGCTCGAAAATAGCTTGAGTAAATGGTTTTTGATTTGAGTTTGAACTAGTAGTCTCTTTTGAAATCTTCTCCTTGATGCATCTTGAGTTTGGAAAAGTTGTAGTACTCTGTCTTGGACTGTATAGTTACTTTGAACATGTAATGGCATGAAAACATTTGAGGATATTCTATTTTCCTCTGTTTTGGGTAACCCACATCTAGTTTTTATCTGTAAGTCTTGATTTTTTTGAGAGAAGGGTGTATGACCTTTTATGTAATCTGTATCTTGTTGTGAGGATATAGAACCTCTGGTTTGAGACTGTATTGTTTACTTACCCTTCGGTGTGAATTTGAACTCTTTTGAAAGCAATTGATAATGGGTTTTTGAATGGAAGTGTTGTGTTTGTACTTCAACTTGTGTTAAATTTGACTTTAACAATTACCTTCTCTGCACTAAACTTCTCTACCTCGATCTTATGTGCTAGATGGAGCTGTGAAAGTTATTTTAGTTGGTATTTCTATTACTATTTGAGTTTGTGAGTATTATAGAAACTTTTTTTAGCTTAATACTTAGTGTTGGGTTTTCATATTCTCTTTCAGATCCATTTGAATGGATTTATGGTTTTTAAAGGAGATAGGAGTTGAATACTCTTGTGGAATGTATCTTGTTTTGCCAAGATTTGTACTTCTACTTTGGGACTGTACTGTATACTTTTCTCTATAGTAGGAACCTGAACTTGTGTTTAAACAATGACGAATAGATGAATAAGGATTTGGCATTATTTGCGTCCTAGATTGATATTTGTATATGAACTAGGTTAGTGTTGATATTGTTGTTCCGATAAGGTTTGAATTCATAAGGAAAAATAGAAGTGTTGTTTTCTATAAACTTTGTGTTTGGTTTTGTATTCTCTTTTGAGAACTATCGAAAGAACTTCTGGGTTTTAAATGGGATTTGGAATTCTATTGATGAAACACTGGTGAATGAAACCTAGGATTAGATCCTTTCTATTGAGTTTCCTTTAAATTTTGTAAAGTTAAGTTCAGTTGTTCAAACTTCTCTGCAGATGAATCTCTTCCATGTTGTAGAGTGATTACTATCCTAGGCTTGTTTGACTTCCTGAGTTTGTTTTTCTACCCTTTCTATCTTGTATGAAATAGTGTGAACTCACTCTTCAAAACAAAAATTCCTTGTGGATTGTTTAGTTTAACTTGTTACTAGTTGGATTGTAGAAAGTTCATGGAAATAGTTGTATGATTAGGAAACTTTGGGATTGTCATTCTTGGTACTAGGAAAACCAAAATGTCCCGTTTGATCTTTCTTGATCTCAGCTAATTTGTATTGAGTCAATTTTTGTGTCAATGTGGAAAGTGTATAGTTGAGTCTGTCCTGTAGAAGGGAAAACGTAATCATGTTTAGACTGACTATTTTGATTGATTGAGTCATGCTTCATTTGGATATTGTTTTTGGAAGGAATCCTCTTTGTGCACTCTATAATATTATGAATCTTCCCTGGATGGAAAAAGAAGATATTATCCTTGTGTAAGTCTTGCTTTGATTTTTGGAATGTATGGTTTTATATCTCTGAATGATATCTTCTATAATGTAGAATTTACTTAAGGCTTGCAAGTAGGATGATGACTATTTTGATTCTCTCCCTTCTCGGATTGGTTTGGGATTCTTGTTATCAGATGTTGTCTCTTAAATGGTGAATCCTTTTATTGGTTTCCTTGATTAATGCAGTTATGTAGGTACTCAGTTATGTACTTTCTGAACCTATTTTCTATCTCTTAGATGAATGGTGAATCGTGGATAGTCCGTATTGATTCTTCTTCTTATTTACTTAAGTTGTAGGATGAATCATCCTAAATATGTACTATGCTGAAATGAATTTGTCTGTACATGATTCTAGAAACTTGGTAAAACAACAATAAGGTTTTTGGTTCTGAAAGTAACTCTTTTTCGTTACATAGTAAAGTTAAATTCTGTATTTCAATTCAGAAAGAATTATGAAATAATTAGATGACAAGATCTATTGTTGTTTTAAATAAGTAACTGATTGGGTCAATTCTTATTTGATATAATGCAGTAGTTGCTGATTATATTATGCTCTTTTCTTAAAAGTGATTTCAGACTTATTATTTGTACTTCTTTTATGGTTGTTATTACTTATGCTTATTGGTATGATATATTAATTGTTTCATTAAAGAAGATTTGTTTTAATGGAACAATTAGTGGAATGCACTTCATTTTAATGCTTAGTGCTTATCATGTCCAGATTCAATGAATTGACTGTCTTAGCAATTTTGCGAGATGGACTTCGTAAGTGATAAAAGAAGGCAAATTTTTTTATGATGTATTGGCTGATTTAAAGTCTAGCTCTTTTGTAAAGAATTCGATTCATTCTTGAGTTGTATTGAAAAAGAAAAGTTGTATTCTTCTATGATCTTAATGTTGATTGATATGTAGTATGCCTGAAATGCTTAGTCTTGTAAAGTGTATATTTTATCATGATGAATTGAAAGGTTTGGAGACTGACTCCAAATTGTGGTGTAAATTCTCTTGTACTTTGTATGAAGGAAATAGTAATGCTATCTTGTCGATATTATTTATATCTATTTGTATACCTATTATTGTTATCATTTAATAAGTTGGATTAAGGGAATAGTTCAATCTCCCTTACTAAAGTGTAACTTGTTAAGTTGCAAAAGATGTCATTCTCTATCTAAACAATTATAGTATAATAATGAAATATGTATTGGACATACAATTAAACTATATGAGTGGTGAATGATAAAAAGGTTATGTTAACCCTAACATTTAATCATGTAGAGGAAGACTCTTCCTCTCTCAAAAGAATGAAAAATAAAAGGAATGGTGGTTATGATCGTTAATCTTTGTACTTTGTTTTCTATGAAGTAAACTCTAGCTGAACCTAGGTGGATGATACACCTTCTTTGGATAACTAAGTTTCATTAAATTAACCATTTGATGTTTTCTACCTTTTTGGGATAACTACTTGTTATGTCAAGTTAATGAACATAAATGCAATCATGAGTTAATGAAGTTCTTAATATTAATCAGATTAATTATGGATAAAGAACTTAATGAATGTTGGAATTAGGGTTTTGCAAGGTTGCTGCAATCTGAATCTTAATCCAAATTTAATTATGAATTAATGACCACCAAGGGGTATGTACATTGTGATGAAGCAGTTCTAATGGATGTTGGCACACACCAACTGCATGACTATACCTTCGAGAAGACTAAGGGATTCTCAAGGATATAGTGTTGTAGTTGACATGTGGCAACACCCTTCCATATTTGTTCATCTAGATCTACACACATCTGGACTTGAACTTAGTTTCTCTCTAGGTCAAGTTAGTAGCATGTTTAGAATAGGAAGTATCTTTCTATGACTCAAGGTTACCTAAGCACATTCGATTGAATTAGGTCGATCGAGTATGTCCATATACTCTAAGTCATTGTGAGTGTCTACCTATAAAAATAATTTCACTAACTTGGGTTAGGGTCAAACCATGGGCAAGTGGACTGACAAAAGTTAGTAAAGACCATTCTAGATAATAGAAGAGTGAGGTGAAGGATGTATTCTGATTTGACAAGTATTCCATCTAGGAATAGTAACATGAATAGTATGTTGGAAATCTTTGGCCAAAGTATCGCAAGCTGCTGGTTACGTTGTCCTATGTCACCTAGTTTAAAGAAACATGATGTCAGATGAATATTGGTAACAAATATTCAGATAGGTTCTGTAGTGAGATCACTCAAGTACCGGAATAGGGTAAGAAAACCAAGTATATGTAGTATACATAAAGTATTCTATACTTTAAGACAAACATGAGAGATTAGTTAGTAACTGAGTCATGAAATGAGAGATTGGTAATTTACCAAGTCATTATAGCTACATATGGTTATCTGTTATGAGATTGATTGGCATGGAATGTGTGTTCTAAATGATGTTTTATTTAGAATAGAGAAAATTATGTGTAATTTTTTTCCCCTTATTTCTAAAGTCTTAAATTGGGAATGTTACACCGTTTATTAATTCTCATTCTTTGAGGAGCCTCTAAATGTATATAAATGGGTCTCCTCCTAGATCTTTTCTAATTTCACCTCTTGCTCTTGCCTAGGTGAACTGTCACTGTCAGAGACAGTATTAGCTCTCCTGTAGCTACTACAGAGGAAGGAATTTATTTAGAAGGCATAGTAGGTTCTGTAGTTTTAGTCCTTCTTCCATATCTTCTTCTTTTTGGTATTTCCTCTCCACCTAGTTATTTCTTTTCCTCTGTAGATTTCCAAATTAATTCTAGGAGTAGGAGTTGCTATTACTCTCCTTATAATATCAGTGTTCTGCTTAAACTTGCTAAGAAATTTCTCCCACATTTCCTCTCCATTTTTCTTCGAAAGGAAATGGTGCTGGCAAACTAAATGCACTAACACATGATGTTTGATTGTTCCCACACCCCAGGAGTACCTCTAGGCCATTGTAACCTGGAAGGTTTACTATATATTCTAGTTTTATAGCTCCATATCTAAGGTATATGAGGATCTTTAGAACTTCTCTTCCTACCGACCCGAATTGACCATCACAGGTTAAATACTTGACTATCCAAAATGCCACTCTATCAAAGGGTTTGGGAAAGTTGGCCCTTTTGACCCATTTTATGATTTTCTTCATGTTGTAAATATATTGGGGTTCAACTTCCCCCTTTTAGCAAGGTTTCAACCAGTTCTTTTAATGTCCCTCTGACAGGGTTTGGGACATGCACAATTGGCACTCCAAATATATTACTTATTGTATTCACAGAAAAAGGAATGAAAAAATTTCTAACCTTTGTCTTGGATTTCTCTAAATTTATAACGAATTATCTTACCAATTCATCGTTATACTTGGGAACTTCCTCAGAAATTCTAGCCATCTTGCCTATTGAAAGATAGCTGCCACTTCTTCATCTGTAATGAGTTGGGTATCATCCTCTGGTTCTGAATTATTTTTAATCCCCATGATACAAAGGTGATTCAAATTTGTTCTCCTTTAATCTTGTGCGGGTTGGTTAAATAAATCTTCACTTAGTTATGGAACTACTATACTTAGTTGTGGAACTTCTATGTTGTAGTTGTGGAATGTAAACCTAATTCATTGCTTCTTCCTTGAAGTTTCTCTGCAACTTATTTTTCACTTTGTTGATTCCACACTAATGATAACTCATTATAACTATGCCGCCAATTTATTCCATCAATATATTTCTCATGATTACTCACTTTTAATCATGATGTACAATAGATGACTCATCATATCAACTTTTAAATCAAATCTAATCACACATGTAAAATTTTAATCTAACCTTTAATAAGTTAAAGACATAATTACCATCCTTGATGTAATCCCTCTGTCATGATGACTCATCATTCCTAAAAAGTGAAACAAAAAGGAAAATGGTTAGAAAAATAGCTAGAATTCCAAAGATTTTTTTTAATTTTGAATTAGCTATTTATTTGAGAAGATCAACCGCCATTGTTGGTTTTCAATTAATATCTGAAAGAATTTTTTTTTGGGGAAGAGAAAACCATTTACCGATTTTCACTCTCTTTCCTTGTTTTTTTTTGGGGGGGGGGAAGAGAACGCCGTTTACTTGTTTTCATTATCTTCCCTTTATTCTGGATCTATCCATATAATTATTTGATTATTTTGGAAGAACTAGGTTCTTCCATATGATCAAATTCTTTATCTACTTCAATCTGCCTCAAGAATTCATCCTTAGTAGGAGGCTTCCTATAAAGCTTTAGCCTATGTCCATTGACCAAGAGTGTTCTTTTGCTGCCATTAATGAGAAGTAATTGAATAGAACCATTGTCAAATATTTTCTCAAACGATAGGGTCCCAACCATCTGGTTCTCAATTTTCCTATGAATTGTTGGTACTTAGAATTAAACAACAATGCCCAGTCTCCTACTTTGAATTGCATTTTCTTGATATGTGTATCATGCCATTTCTTCCTTTGATCTTGGATTATCTCTGTTTTTGAAGTTCTTCCATCCTCAATTCATCCAACTCATTGAGTTGAAGGATTCTCTCCTTTTGAGTTACATCCAACTCAATACCCACCTTAACTATTGTCCTCAATGTCTATAGTTCAAACTCAATAGGAAACAAGGGATTTTTCCCATAGACTAACTCATATGGTGAAAACCTTGTTGTAGTTTTCCAAGTTGTATTGTAATCCCAAACAACTTTAGGTAGTCTCTTTACCCAATCTCTTCTTCCTACTTCAACTGTTTTGGTAAGGATGTTTTCCAATTCTCTGTTTGTTACTTTAGCTTGTCCATTTGATTGTGGGTGATAGGGAGATGACTTCCTATGATTGATCTGATAATACATTGTGAAATCCTGGATCATATTAGACATAAATTTTGGTCCCTGGTCTGAAACTATGCTCCTTGGTGCTCCAAACTTTACCATAATTTTGTGCCAAAGGAAATCAGCAACTGCTTCTTTAGTGGCATTTGTTAAAGCTTGCACTTATGCCCACTTTGTCACATAATCAGTACACACAAGAATATGTTCCTTCCCTTGTGAAGAAGGAATAAAGGGACCAAAAAAATCCAACCTCCATCTCTCAAATGGTTCAATCACTACTTGAGATTGCAGAGGAATTTCATTAGTAAAGGTTGGTTGTCCTATCCTTTGAGAAGGATCACACCACTTGATATATCTCTTCACATATTTGAATAGAGATGGCCAATAATAACCAGTGCCAAGTATCTTGTGAGTTATTTTTTTTCACTTAATAGTGTCTTGCAATTGGTTCATTATGAAATACCCCAAGGATGTCAAATATTTCATCTTCTCTTACACACCTATGTAAAACCAAATCAGGACCACATTTAAATAGCATTCCATTTAACCATTTGAATTGTGCACTAGTTTTGATTAACTTCTTTATTTGTTTCTTAGTGAAAGAAGGAGGAAACTTCCCTGTTGCAAGATAATTTTCCATATCAACAAACCATGGTGTATCAGCTGAAATAACAAACAATTTTTCATCTGGAAAGTTTTCCTTGACTGGATCTTGCTCCCATGTAGTGGTTATTCTTGACAAGAAATCAACTACCACATTAGATTTACCTGGATTGTCCACAATGGTAATATCAAATTCTTGTAAAATTAATAACCATCTAATTATTCTACCTCTAACCACTGGTTTGTTCATTAAATATTTAATTGTTGAGTGATCTATATGTACAAATATTTTGTACCTGTAATGTAATGTCTAAACTTATTAATTACATAGATCACAACAAGAAATTCTTTTTAGTGGTGGTGTAATTTCTTTCAAAGTGGGAGTAATATTTTTACTAAGATAGTAGATATCATACATTTTTCCTTCTTCATCTTTTTCCCAAAACTACACCAATTGAGTTATTTGAGGCATCGGTTTGGATGTGATAAAGTTTCTCCCAATTAGGTCCTCTCAATATTGGGGCAGTGATTAATATTTCTTTGATTTCTTCAAAATCATGTTGACACTTTTCATCCCAAATAAATTCACATTCCTTGGTAAGCAAATTGAACATGGGGAAATTTTTTTACTAAAATCCTTGATAAAACATCTATAGTACCCGAATGTCCTAAAAATGACTTGATATCTGTGGGGGTTTGAGGAACAGGTAAGTTTGAAATAATTTTGATTTTGTTTTGATCAACCTGAATTCCTCTTTTTGAAATATGGTGTCCTAATACAATCCCTTCATCAACCATCATTAAACATTTTTCATAGCTAAGAGACAAATTGTGTTTCTCACATCTCATTAATACTCTGTCTAAATTTCTCAAAGCATCATCAAATGTATCTCCATGCATAGTAAAGTCATCCATGTATACCTCTACACAGTCATTTGTTAGGTCTACAAAAATTGCTAATATCCAAATGGAGCATTGCATAATCCAAATGGTAATACCCTATAGGAAAAGGTACCCCATGGACATGTAAATGTAGTTTTATCTTGATCCTCAGCAGCAACTCTAATTTGATTGTATCCACTAAAGCCATCCAAGAAGGAAAAGTATTGTTTACCTAAAAGGTTGTCTAAAACTTGATCTATGAATGGTAAGGGAAAATAATCTCTCAGTGTGGCTTTGTTCAGTTCCCTATAGTCAACACAAATTCTCCATTTTCCATTATTTTTAGGGAAAATTACAAGAGGAGACACCCACTGGCTATCTGAGATAGGGTAGATAAAACCTACTTGTATATCCCTTAAGGATGGATTAATCCTTCTCTGAGGTTGCCTAACTAGTTTAATGTTTTTAGTATAGATGTGATGGGTGTAAATACTTGGGTGGATTCCTTTCATATCTTTGTAATCCCAAGCAAAAGATTTAGTATGTTTTTTCGAACATCAAATAGTTTAGCTTCTTCATCATTCTTCAACCAACTATTAATATTCAAAATTTTACCTAGTTGAATCTCAACATGTTTGGTTCTAGTGTATGATGAACTGATTTGTTGAAAGGGTTCCATTAAAGTATTTAGTGGACATGCATGTGGAAATAACATATGATATGTAGCAACATCTCCAAAAGTTCCTTGAGACAAAATGTTGGACAAAGGACAGTAAGAAGAATTATGATACTTATCTTGTTGTAGGTCAAATTCTTTATCACTGTTGTTTTCAGAAATTCTTCATCATCTCCTGATATATGTGAAGCTGAAGCTACAGATTCTTCCTCTCCCCAAGAGAAATCTCATTCCTCCGGAGTGAAATTATCTTCATTTGCAAGGAATTGTTGTTGGTGTGGTTCCAGAACTAATTGTGATGGTTCCAAACTAACTGTGATGGTTTTGGAACAGATTTTTGGGTTATGGAACTAATTTTGTAGGTTTCGGAACTATTCCTAACTACTCCAAGGACAATTGGTGTACATTCAATGGTTGATTAATCATATCTTCTATTTCTCGTACGTGATCCTACAATGTGATCATGGCCAATGAAGACAAATTTTTCTCATTAATATCAGGATTATCAACCCATAATTACTCTTGATTATCACTAAAAGGTTGTGCGAGAGGATATAAGGAAATTCACTTAGAATTCTTACCATTTGAAATAGTCATATCACCTAACTGCAATCAATTAAGGCAACAAATGTAGCTAACCATGGTCTGCCCAAAATAATGGGATAACCCAATGTTTTACTTTTTGGCTGCAATATAAGGAAGTCAAATGGATATTCCCATGACTCCACCATAACTACCACATCTTCAATAATTCCTTCTAGTTTTGCTACAGACTGATATGCCATCTGTAATATGGTGTTAGTAGGTTGTATACCTATTAATGGCAATGTTTTCAGAGTGTCCATTGTCATTACATTTATAGCTGCTCCCAAATCAACCAAAACGTTATGTATATCTTTATTCCCTATAGAGATAGAAATAACAAGGCTTCCAGGATCTCCATATTTGGGAAGTAGGAGCTTTCCTGCTAATAAATCATCAAGTTTCCCATCTACCTTAATAGTCCTGGGGTACTGCTTCTTTCTTCCAGGCCTTTTCAAACATAACATTTTGATTAATTTGTTTGATTATGGGATGTCCTTAATTGCTTGTAAGAATGGTATTTTAATATTCAATCTCCTTAGTTCCTGCACCAATTCAGATTCCTTGATTTTTATAGCTTCTTCAAATATCTCTGGAAATGGAGTCTTAGTAGAGTTTCTTTCTGGTTCCTTATCTCTCTCTTTTTCATCTTTCTTGGGGGAAACCAGACTAGGGGTTTCAATTTCTTTTGTCATTTAAGTGATGATGATAGGTGGACTAATAACTAATTTTCCATATCTAGTTTGGACATCCTTACAATCTATGGCATTTAGATCAATTGATTTTTATGGTTACATTCCATAGATAGGAGTTGTTTGTCATTTCTCGGGTTTTCTACTGGTTGTGATGACATTTACGTTTGGAATACATTTTCATCCTATGAATTTTGTGCTAGGGCACCCATTATGGCTTGTTGATTCTGATTAGGATATGTTTTCCCTTGAGCATAATTACTAGGACCCCATCTAGGTTGTGACCAAGAATATTGGTTATTTTGACCAGTCCATGGTTGTTGGTGTCCTTGAGCATACCAAGATTGACCTGCCCAATCCTGGGGATTCCAAGTTGGTTGAGGGGCCCAAGGTGGTTGTCCCCAACTTTGTGGTACTATTTGAGTAGCCCATGGCATCATCCAAGGATTAGGAGATGACCTTGGCATGAACTATCCTTGGGTAGGTTGTCTCTGGAAAAAATCAATTCTTCTATTATGGATGATGTATTGGTTTGTTTGAGCTGATTCCTTATAAATGGAAGAAGAGAACAAACATTACTCTCATGGTCCCTAGATTCACAGATAAGGCACATTTCCATTTTATCCTAAGGACAATCTCTTAATGCATGCTTTTTCCTACATCTAGGACAATACATGGCTAATGGTTCAGTCTTAGCATTTTCTTTAGCTTGTAATCCATCCATAGTAGAGGTTAATTGAACTAAAATTTCTATTTTAAAGTTTGTTAATTCATCCATTAGTTTGTTCATATCTAGATTCAAACTTTTCACTAATTTTCCCTTCCTAGGTCCACCCCTTGTTCTGGAATAGCTTCTACAAATGTATTTAATTTCATTCATCCTTAATTGATCAATGTTTCCACCTCCTATCAAGTTAAGAGCTTCCCTAGATTCATCTTCCAAACCTTTAAGAAAAATTGTTTTACTTAACTCTTCTTGAAGTACAAATCCACACCTTTTACTTACAAAGAGGAATCTATCCAAATAATCTTCTATATTCTCATCCTCCTCCTACTTGATTTTGAAAAACTCTTCCTTCCTATTTCTCCCTCTACAATAATCTTGATATTTGTCTAGGAAGGAAGTTTCCATTTGTGCCCAAGTGGTAATAGAGTTGGATGTTAATCCCATGAACCACCTCATTCTTTGCATCCTTCAGAGTGGATGGAAACAACTTGAGTTTCTGATTATCTATTTTGTAGTCATAGGTCTGACATAGTATTTTAAATTCAAACAAAAATTGGTCAGGGTATTCAGATGACATCCCTCTAAATGTGGGTAAATGTGTAGGTGAAATATTTTTCATTGGTGTATCATCATCATCCAATTGAATTGGATAAGTAAAGGTCCTATCAGGTTCCCTTTTAGCTTCTTGTGCCATTTCTGAAGTATTTTCTAAACTTCTTTCCCAATCAATGTGGTAGGTGATATGCCTTGGGGAAGGTGAAAAATCAGGAGTAGGAGGTTGACTACTCAATTGAGAATAAAAACTTACCCTAAATGGATCTTGAGAAATAATCCTTCTCCTAAAAGTTCTACTTGTGATTGATCCAAGAATTCCAAAGGTGGAAACTCGCTTCGTGTCTTACAGGGGATAATGTTGCCTCAAAATCTTGGTCAACTTCCTTATTTAGACTAGAGGATGATGGTAATTCTTGTTCAGATTTTTTTGAGAAATATACCCTTAGAGTCTCTTGGTGTACTCATAATTTTTTTAATAGCTTAGGGAAGATTTTTTAAATTAATAAATATATGATTATTGCTCTTGTTGACACCTAATTAGAAAATTCTAACTAGTGGTTCCCCTACAACAACGCCAAAAATTATGGGTTTCATTATTCCCTTCATTTAATAAACTCTTTGTTGATGTCATATTCAAACCAGGGGTGTGTCTAAAGCTATATGCAACAAGATGAATCTTAATGATCTAATAATTGATTTTAGGTATTTTGTATTTTCTAAGGGATCTTTTCAATGTCTTAAGAACTTCTTGGTTAAAAACCTTATTGGAATCAAAATATGAAAAACCTTTTGGAAGTAAACACACTTTGCAGAAAGGAATTGCTAGAAATAAACATACTTTTCCTTGGAAGTAAACACATTTTGTAGAAAGGAATTTCGGAAATAAACACACTTCTGAGAAAGGAATTCTTTGAAATAAACACACTATTAAAAGTGCTGGAAAATGATTGTAAAGAAATAAGAACTTAATCTAGAACACCTGTAGGGACAAGTCTACAACATATTTCAACTTTAAGGAATTGAAAGCATTACAAAGTTAATAGATATACACTATAAATATAAATACCAAAAAAAATGAGGATCCTGGTTCTTGGAGGAGTGGGTCCTTGCTCTGCCTCAAAACATGATTGGACAACTTAATTTTCTCTCAAAATAGAAATGGATATTTTATTGATAAAATGTTTTGCATTACAAAAATGTGTTGGATCTGTGTATATCAATCTATATCTATCTCTTGTTCTATATCTATATTCCTATATATAATCTATCTGCGCAGTTTGTATTTATATACTTCTTCAGGATGCATTTATGGTCATAAGCTGTTCCAACCGATACGATGGAACCGAATCATACCTAGAATAGATGCGGAATTAGAACATGGCTGGATGTACAACTATGTGATAACTATCCTGGATCTATAAGTATGGAGAGTTGGAAGTCTTCTAATCTGCTCTTGATTGATAGGATCATTGATTTGACAAATCACTGGCCATTTGGAATAGATTCTTATCAGTTCTGGAACTTTAGAAGAGTTCTAGAACTAAAGGAAATCATTCCAGGTCTAACCAAGAGAGTTCCAGAGCTATCTGCAATAATTATGGAACTAATTCTAATAATTCGAAACTAATTACTAGAGTTTCATAACTAAGTCCGAAAGTTCCAGAACTAAGTGACAAATCTTGTGATCAGTATGTATAATGGGGTTCCGAACTAAGTCCGCAGGATGCCGGAACTAAACCGTATTGATTCCAATGCTTCCAAAAACATGCAATCTGCTTCATATTTGTTCTTCTACTGATTGTGACCTATTTTATTACAAAACTAAGTTTCCAAAACACTTTGTTAGGAATTACAAAGCTTTTAAATGTTAGAATCATAATAAAAAAAGATGGAAAATTACATCCTAACTCATATCAGATCAAACAAAAGTCACAAAATGTAGTCAAACTTAATAAAAGGAGAGTAAGATGAGATCATTTACTATACATTTAACGGGCATATTCTAGCCACATCAAGGGTGATTGAAACCTTTGTACTTATGACAAATATTTTTTTAATTTGGAGGGAAAAGCAGGATTTTAGAAGAAAGACATGCCATGGTATCTACTTATTTAGTAGTGGAATGCGGGGTGGTTTGAAGTTCATAACCGTCAAAGGTAGTCAAAAGTATGTCAACATGATGCTTATACTTTGCAAGTATCTCATTATGACACTTGTATAGACCATTAACTTAGTTCACGACCGGTTGAGAGTTGCAAAGATATTAATTGATTTAATGTTTAAGGTTATGTTGGTTTGAAGACCCAACATGAGTACTTCATATTTGACGATATTGTTAGTACAATAAAAATATAGTTCGAAAGATAATGACATAGGATCACCATCAAGAAGGATGAAGATAACTCCGGCCCCACCCCCATGCTAACATTTGGAACCATCGAATAATAAGGTCATCTAGTAAATAGTATCGTCCAAAGAGAGGGTAGCGATAGATTCATAAGGTAAATTGAAGTTAGAGGATTTATTTCTTAAGAGAGGTGTGTCTGAGAGTTGGTCAGTAATTATTTTTCCTTTGACATATTTTTAATGGGTGAATTCGAGATCTAGGTCTACAAGAAGCATGAGCCAATGTGCAACACATTGATGTTGATAAGGCTTAGCGTACATGTAATGTAAGGGGTCAATATTGGTGACAACAAAGGTTTTGTGGTTGAGTAGGTAGTGGAAACAAAAATAAGGCTAAGAAGAGTTTTTTGGCATGAGTATATCTAGTTTCATAGTCTAAAAGATTACGGATTATATAGTAAACCACATTGTCCCTTTGTTGATCATCACAATGAGTGAGCATTACACCCAGGGAATGATCAATAGTAGAAATGTAAAGGTAAAATAGTTGGTAATCCTTAGGGGGGATGAGTACGGTGGTTAGAGGAGGTATTGTTTTAAGGCATCAATGGATTTTTGGCATTCATCATCCCATTTGAAGGAGATATCATTTTTGAGGACATGATGAAATGGATGGAAGCGGTTGGAAAGCTGTGAAATAAAATGACGAATAGATTGCAACTTGCCTTACAAACTATGAAGTTGTGAAATTTAGTAGGTGGGGGAATTTTGAGAATATCCTTGATTTTAGTGGGATAAACTTCAATGCCACACAAAGAAACAATAAAACAAAAGAGATTTCCAGAGAGAACCTCAAAGACACACTTCTTAGGTTGAAGGAAAACATAGTACTTGATGAGATGGTTAAAGATGACCTTAAGGACTGTAAGGTGTTTAGATCGATGTTTGGATTTGGAAATAAGATCATCAATGTAATCTTCCAATATGTGATGTATAATGTCATGAAAGATATAAGTCATAGCTCGATGATATGTAACACCATAATTTTTAAGGCCAAAGGAATGAAACGATAGCAGAAGGTCCCCCAAGGAGTGATGAAGGTAGTTTTGTGTTGATCTTCTGGGTAAGTAATATTTGGTTATAACCCAAGAAACTATCCATGAGTGATAACATCTCATGGCTGTAGTGAGATTAACTAGATGATACACTATGCAAAGGAGATTTTCTTTGGGGAAAGCTAAGTTAAGGTTGTGGAAATCAATGTAAATGGGGAGTCCCGATGTCACTTTGGTGACAAGAATAATTTTAGAGATCCATTGGGGATAATATATGTGTAGGATGAAGGAAACCAAAAGAAGCCATTGAAGTTATTCTTTAACAAGAAGGGAAATGCGAGGATGCATTTTCCATAGCTTCTGCTTTCACCGGTTTGGCCTAGGGAATAGTTATGATATTGTGGACCACAATGTTTGGGTTAATACTCAAAGCATATAATCATAGGACCAAGCAAAAGCGTTTCTATGATCTCGAGAGAAAAGAAGTAAAAGATTCTTGTTCAAGTATCATCTAAATATTGGCCTATTTTAGAATGCGCGGGTCATCTTGAGTGTGAATATTAATTTCAATGGTCAATTCATTCAACATGGTTTTCATCTCAGGAAGGTAATGACCCATGAATATAAGAATCTTATGCAGCAAAGTAGGTGATAATAGACTCATCTCCTTGATATTGAGTGATGTTGATAGAAGGTGTATCATCATTGATCATGTTAGGATATAGGAAGTCAAGAGAAGAGGGAGCCTTGCCATGTCATTCATAAGTTAGAGGTCCTAGGAAATGGTGTTCATAAAAAAAAAAGTTAGGAGGAATGGATGCGGGATCTATAGACTCATGACGTGAAGGTGGTGAAGTTGGTGAATGGGGTGGATAAGGTTTATCATCCTCAATGAGTTCAACTTGGGCCTTCTTGGGAGATGGTTTGGAAAATCCAATACCACTGTGGTCTTTATGCTTACGAGTGGTGTATGGGATAACAAGTATGGAAAAATTGTTCATAAAAACCAAAGCCGAAGCCCTTCTAAGCACATCGATCAAGGAAGGTGTGGGTGAAGTAGTGCTTGGTGAGAGATTGAAGGTTGGATGAAAATGGTCAAGTTTGGGAAGGTGGCTTGGGAGAATAGTTAGAAGCATCAAGTCCCCCATACGTTAAGTTGGTGTGAAGGTGGGGAAGGCTGTAAGGGAAAACCTCACCTATGTAGTGATAATTGCGGGGATGTTGGTGAATTTTACCATACTCTTAAGGAGTAAGGAATGTGTCAATGTTATAAAGGAGGTACTCCCCCAGAGTGAGGTGTTGAAAAACACCATCTAAGGGATTAGTAGTTGATATGTGGGTAGCGGGAATGGATGAACTATTGGACATTTGGAAAGAAGAAGCACTTGTTGGTTGAGTAGTGGATGAGTTGGTTGATGAGTCGGTTTGAAATTTGTGATAGAAGTAAGAATAGAGGAGTTATTTGTGAAAGAGGTAGTGACAACATTGGTGGATGTGGCCATGGGTGAAGGGGAAGGCGGTAGTGGTGGTAGATTACTTAATTGATATAAGGACATCATTAGGTTGATATAACATGTTCTAGGTCTTGAATGGTGAAGGGCCAAGTAGATTGGTATAGTTGTGTCCTTCATGTTCAAATTTTAAATAATGGTGTAAGGTTAAAGGAACACAACCCATGGAATGGATCCAAGGTCAGCCAAGCAACATATTATACTAGAGTTCCCCTCTAAGATAAAGAATAATTGCGGAATGAAGTACGGGGCCCACACAAATGTGGAGAATTATGGTGCCAAGGGTGGAAGTCATGGCATCATTGAATGAACGAAACATAACTAGGTTATTATGCATGTAATTGGATGGGATGCACATTTGGTTGTATGAATGGGAGTAAATGATGTTAATAATGGCACCACAATTGATCATAATGCATTGAACACATATATTATCAATGCAGATAAAAATAAATAGGGTGAGATCAAGATCATCTGATTGGAGAAGTACAATCTCATCATCAGAGAAACTAAGAGAAACCACTTGATGAGTGGTAGTGGGTGAAGAGGAAGGGGATTAAGTGGTAAGAGAGGCCACATGGTGAGCAATGATAATAGATGCCATAGGAGTAGGTTCATTAGGTAATACCTCAATTGATTATAGAACATCAATGAGGGCCTATTGATGAGACTTAGAGGTTTGGACAAGTTCATACAAAGACATTTTGAGAGGAGATTGGTGCAATTTTTTAATCATTGTATGATGGGAAACCCTATTAGAAATAGGGTATGTGGGTCCACGTATGGTGATTTTAGGCGTAGGTACAGTGCGGGAGTGGGATATTGGGTAAAAGAGTAGCAGATGGGATAAAAAAATGCTCCTTTCCTTTATCCTTCTGGGCTCGAGTGGTAATGTTAACCATATTAATATGTGGTAAAGGAGCAAGTGATTCATGATAGGTGTAGCGATAGGATGGGAAAAAATATGGTGAGGGTATATATTGGTTTTGTGAGAAAACTCAGAAATAGCATTGGAATTTTAGCAGAAGTTTGGCTATCTCTCTTATATAGAACATATTGATCTCAAATGTTGGAAGAGGATAAAAGGGTTGTGGAGGGGGAGATGAAGGTCACTGAATAGGTAAGGGATGAGGGTGTGTGGTGATAGGTGGAAGTGGACTAGGGTCCTCATCAAAAAGATAATCATCGTCAAAGTTTTCTTCGGGAGGACATAATTGGAGAAAAATAGTCTTAAGAGCCTTACAATTTTCAACATCATGCGCTGACACATGATGGTAAGCGTAAAATTTTGTATCGTCAAACCCCTCTAGTTTAAGTTTGAGTGGGACGTAAGGTATAAGTGGTGGCAAAGTGTGATAACTTGAGAGGTTTCCAAAAGGTTAGCTAAGATGTTGGCATAAGACCTTGCCAATGGATCACAATGTGAAGTAAATGTGGGTCTAGATGGAAGTGTGGGAGATTTTGGTGGGAGAGGCACCACGAGAGGTGGAATTGGAGGTTGAGTCAATTTGACACTTGTTTGGTAGGTAGTATGGTTTTAGGTTTTGATTACACCTTCTTGGGTAAAGATGTAGCAAATGAGCTAGTGGTTAAAGTTGGTGTAGATTTAACTAACGCTTTGGAGGGTAGTGGGTTTTTGGAATTTGGTTTCACTTTCTTTGGTAAAGGTGAAGATGGAGTGTCATGATGTAGAAGGGAAGGCATATGGTGGAAAGGGATGGGTTATCCAAGGTAATAATGGTGGTGTGGTGAAGGTTGTTGGAAGAGGCAAGGTGAAAGGTATTGGTTGAAGAGAAGGAAATATCATATGTAATGATGAGGATATTGGAAGTAGTGTAGGTATAGGTGGTAGAAAGGATGTAGGTGATGGTGAAGGCATAAGCTATGTAGGTAATTTGGGTATAACAAAGGATTGTGATGAGGAGGTGAGTTTTCGTGCTTTTGGTTTACCTTGGGTAGGAGGTTGTGTGGCCAAGGTTAATGGGTGGGGCCCTAGGATAGATGGAAGTGGTGAAGGTGACAGAGTGGTAGTGGGAAAAGCCGGTGTATGTGGCCTAAGAGGTTGGGTCCTCCTCTAAGTTGGGGAAATCGTCCTTATGTTGGCTTGTGAGGATGTGGCTAAATCTAGTTTGACAGGGGGATGGACTAGGCTTGATGTCAACATGAATCCCAATGTGGAAATGGGTTTGAATGTAGAGGAATATATAGATGTAGGTAAGGATTTAGGAATTGGAAAATTTTCATTTGATGGTAAAGGTTTAGGTGTGGGTGAGGGTGATGAAGAAGAGGTCACTACAAATGGCATGGACATAGTGGGTTATCGAAACACTTTTGGATAGATCGTGGAAGTATCAACAGACAACATTTGCATCTGAGTTGAGAAAGGTAGTGAAGGTCTCCCCAAAGCATGGAATTGTCGACATAATCCAAGTGGTTAGCTAGATGTGAAAATGAAACCATTGTAGGATGGGATTATTTTGATTTAGTAGTGATACCTGTAAAGAATGTCTATGAGACAAGGAAATGGTTGGCTTGGACTACGTGGGTAAAAGAGATGAGAGAAAATCAACGAGAATCCTTGAAAGCCAATGGAGAATTGTCACCAATAAGAAGGAGCACTACTAATGGATCCCCTATGAGTAGGGGAAATGACAATTAGGATGGGGTAGCTTCATCTTTTGGTGAAGAGGAAGGTAAGTTGAATCTCTCATGGGTAGGAAAGTAAATATTGCAGTTTGTTCATCGGGTTGAGAGGTGAGCCGGGAAACCGTGTTGGCAGATATGTGAGACTCCTCCATGGGTGAAGGGGAGATAAGGGAGACTCCTCTATAGGTAAATAAGAAAATAAAACAAGTTCCTCTATGTGTGAAGGAGCTCATTCAAGAATATCCTCGATAGATGGAGTAGGTGGAAATTGAGTAGGAAGAGCTTGTATGATTTTGAAAACAACATGAACCTTACGAATGTTACTATCATTTGTCAAAGGTTTTCTAGTTTGGTTAGATGACGGGGTTTGGTGTGGGAAAAATTTCATGAAGATGTGAAGGTTCCGACTATTTGGTGCATTAGGGTTATCCAATATGGGATCTATATTATCTAACATTTCTTGGACAATTTTTTTGAAAGTTATACAATTATTATCGTTATGACCTTTAACGTGATGATAGTTGCAGTAATCATTTTATTTGTACCATGCAGGCATAAGACAAGAGGGGTTAAAACTAGTATGTGGTTTGACTGGTGGAAGAGTGATTGCTCAGATTTTGGAAGTTTTTCTAAAACGGAAGAGTAGGGTTCTCCTATGGGAGTGTATTTTTATTACTCCCACTTGAACTGAAAATCCTGAACATGAGAAAGATTGGAAGAAGGCTTTGATTGGTTAGATGGATAAGATGGGCTAGCTTTAAAAAATACCATGTGGGCAAGAGACACTTTTTCTTTGGAGTAATTATTTTATGGTTTGGAATAAGAAGAGGTATCATTTGATTTCAAAACAATGTTCTTGTTGCATAATTGTATCTTCTTATCTTCAATGGCATGAACTTTAAGTTTTTGGCACAAGCCTTGGTGAAAAACTCTATTAACTCAGTTTGAGGTAGTTGAAACGTGATTTGGTTGATTAGGATTTTCCAACAAGTGACAAAATCTGTGATAGATTCATCTTCGTATTGGCTTGTAGAGTATAAGTCAGTCATGGTGACTTTATTGATGATGTTGATAGAAAAGTGGTCTAGGAAAGATTAAGCTACTTGATTGAATGATAAAATGAAGTGCCTAGGTAGAGCACTATACTAATCCAACGTAGGTCATGTCAAGGAAATTTGGAATGTTCGTAAGAGCAAAGCGTCATCATGAGTGATTAGATAAAACCCTTATTTAAAAGACCACAAGTGTTTTTGTGGGTCTTCTTTATTGTTAAACCAAGTTAAATTTGGGAATTTCCCAATGCGTAGGGTATGGATGAATTGGAATGGATGGGTGAATGGGATCATTGCAAATCTTGTCATATGTTAGAGAATTATGTGAGCTAGAGACTGATGCTTCCAATGTCTACATCTTGTCCATCATCATTTTGATAAGATCATTAGTAGGTTGTGATGACTGGGAACCCCCTATAGTATAAGGGGGTAGATGATGAAGGTATGACATGGGGGAATCCTAGTATATGGTGGTGCCGAGTATAAAAATTATGAGGGAGGAATAGATGCAGGTGGAAAGTATCCTGAATAAGTGATAGATGAGATAGGGGTTGTTGGTGATAAGTGTAGGTAGGTGGAGTGGATGTAACAAATCTTGTAGTAATTGGAGGAAGTGACTACAAGATGGAGAGGAAAATATTTTGGAAGGGAGTATGGGCTTCGACACCATGGGTGGCTGAGATGCAATAGGTATATGAGAGGTGGTGGGTGCAAATAGACCTACACTCAAGGTAGTTGATAAAGGAATGGTTGACATCATAGGAGAAACTGATGTCAAAGGTGTGAAAAATGTCGTAGGTACAACATATATCGATGATATATGGTCAAGTTGGGACACCACATGTGGTAAGGTGGAAGAGGGTAAGGCCGAGCTAGTAGTAGCTGATGTAGAATTATGTGCAAGGGCATGTGGAATAGACATAAGCATGTCGTATACAAGTTGCCATGATGAATCCCGAGTGGATGAATGGGCTCAATAATACTATAAAGTAATGAGGTTTTGATCAAGGAGTCTTACGAACTCCTCATCACCAGTACTGATTGTAATAGGATGATTAGGATCCATAGGTGATTGTATGGAAGGAGACGATGGGATAGGTGGGAGTGGTTGAAGGCTAAAATGGCCATGAGGGTGTTGGCTTAACTACAAGTCAAAACCATGTGACTTATAGTAGACCTAGTAATTTGAGCTCCGTAAATGACACATGAGTACAAAAGGACTAGAGAAAATGGTTCCAAAAGGTGACAACTGAGCGTTGTTTTAATTGAAAATTGAAAACACAGCGACCGATGCGGTACTGGGTAACGATTTGATGACATTGGGTAAGCGATGTCGGTCGAAGGACCGATATCGGTTGTTGTGGAAAATAAAAGGATTTGTAAATGTGGTAATAAATGATGAAAATGGAGCAAATCTAGACTTGGATAGTGATTTCAAAGACACAAAGATATTGTGAGGTAACTGAGGAAACCCCAGAAAGAAAATAAATGCAATGAATGCTACTTTGGTTGAAATGATCAAAACAACAGGGAAACCAATAATGGTCAAAGCAACCGATGAGATAGATGAGTAAAATGATGATGGTCGCTAGACCAATCCCGATCCTTTGTGAAATTTGGGAAAATATGAAAAAAGTAAATTTGGTGATTTAGATCAAATAAAAGATAAATCTAGAAACACGAGTATGGAAATGATTGACCATAACACACTCAAAAAGAGTAAGAATACAACTATGATTATGCAGTGTGAAAGGAGTGAAGAATGAAGAAAACAAACTCACACCTCAAATCACAGATCAAGAAAAAACTAGCAAACACAAAATCCTGTGGTGGATTCTATGTTCTGGATTATGCCATTTAGGACTGACTTGTGAATAGAGTAGATTTTTTGGTTTGATAAAAGGTTCCCTACAAAAATCCAAAAACTAAGGATAGTTTCACATAATTTTTGGCGAGGAGCTCCTTTCTATGATATAATGAATGGAAAAAGAAACCACTTTATAGCTCACTTGTCAATCCTCTGATTGTGTGATCATTGATAGCTTCTTCCAGGTAGGATGTTGTTTAAGAAAATGAGTAATTTATTTGTAGTAGTTTGGTGTAGAGAAGAAAGTGTGCACTACAATTCAATTTTTCAACCATCAATTGGGCATGACTTCTAGCATATAGGTTGCCCACAATTTTAAAATGAGCTATAGATGCAACACTCAAAAATGATATGTAAATATTTTAGACCCAAATCCAAAATGACATTCGATGAGAGCAATGATGAATAGGAAAGAGTATGTCTTTCACTAATGCAATACAAAATAGAAAGAATCGTTATTTTTAGTCCAAAATACAGTGTCAATGAGACAAATAGAAGAGAAAGAATGTTCCAAGGAGAAAAATTAATGTGAACTCTTTCAAAAGGAAATAGACACACAATAATTTCACCTAGGAATGAACAATGCAAAATAACCCCTGATGGGTCCCACCAGGTGTGCCAAAATGTTTCACCGAATAATTGTTGTGTGATAAAATAGATAAGGTGTCAAGGAGGTATATTGATGATTATGTTGATCGAAGCTTGAATGCGCATGTTATTGAATTTATCTAAGATGATCATGGATAAATCATTTTTATCTTGGAAGGACTACTGTAGATACAAACAAATACCACCAAATGATATTAAATAACAAGAGTCGGAGGACCTGCTCTAACAAGGCTAGAACTAAGAAGCGTGATGTTTACTTGAATGACTATCAATCCTCTATTTTTATGAAATTAATGAAATTAAATACGATAAATAAAGATATTATTGCTAACAATTTGATTTAGGTATCTCAAAATTTTATCAACAAACTAGATTAATCAAAGTATTAAAATCTAATCTAATTTAGCATTAGGCAAGGTATGTTTCGGTGAGGACAGTCACAAGGGTGCTAGGTAAGGTCACGAAGTATCGGTAAGGATTGTGTGGAGTTTAGGTGATGTTAGAGGTAGTTTGGTGAAGGTTAACCAGAAACACAATGACCGATATCGGTCAGTGACCGATGTCGGTAGAGAGGAGGAGATCGAAGACAATTAAGGTGACCAGTGTCGTAGGGGAAATTTGGTAGTAAATTATTAAACAAAGGTTTTAAGCTCTCTGTGATTGCACAAAGAGTGAGGGTAGTATGGTTTGGGTTGTAATATGGATGAGAAGACTTAGGGATACTAAGAAGGAGTTTTAGAATGGTGAAAATGCTTGGGATGGTTGAATAGTGGGTTAATGGGAGGAAGGTGATGTATAAGCAATAGAGGAAATAAACTACTGAAAGAAAATAAAGATCTACAAAGGGAATAAGAAAAATGATTAGGATCACAATACTTACTTGATGTCTTATAGATCTTGGGAGGTGGAAGAGGATGATAGTTGATCTATGAATTGATTTTGTATTCAGTGCCATGGCAATACTCCTAGAGTGTTCCCATGAATATTCTAATTCTCTGGAAGGAAAACAAGCTGCTTGTCCTATCTTTGTGGTTGTGTTTGTTCATCTTCCGAATGTAGGAGGGCTTACTTGATTCATGCTTGAATACAATAAGGATCCAATAAATGAATGAAAAACCCGTGTAAAGATTTGTGAAAGTGTATATAAGGTAACCAATGGTGCTTAGGTGGTGGTGTCGGTTGAGGGATAGCAGTGTCGTTTAAGGCGGAAAAGTGTAGGTTTACCAAAAATATGTAGATCTTTACAATTTTTGGTGTGATTTTTATTGAGTTCACTTAGGGAAGTGAAGTTCACATGAGAGAAGGAAGGAAGGTCATAGAAGAAGTCTAATTAGGTTTAGGAAGAAGTCTTAGTTAGTTAGGTTAAGTGGTGACTCATCCTTGGGAGTGATGAATCGATCTTTGAGAGTAATTACTCGGTCATTGTGAGTTAAATTCCCTGGAATGGGTCCAGGTGAGGTGTAATGATGAGGTGGAGGTGTGAGGGTGAAATTAACTTAATTAAATTAATTAAATTAATTAATAATGTGAGGATGAATATTGGTATAGGATGAAGGGGTCATGATTAATTAAATATATTAAGTCAATTGATTGAAGGGTACCAAGATGAGTGTGACCCAAATTTGGTGTCTACACTAACAAGAAAAGTTAAGATTAAATCTAGATGGTTGATAGGTTAGTCTAGGTTTTGTAGGTCTATGAGAGACTATATATGAGGTCCAGGTGAGATTTGGTGGGGTCTTGGGAGGTTTTGAGTGATTTGGTGTAACATCTCTAACATGGTTGATACATATGATGATTTTTGTTTGGAAGTTGCAAACTTTGACAAGTGATTCTTGTTGAAGAGGGTGTACTCTTGTGAATCAGGAAATCATGTTTGTTGTAGATGGTATGTTATCTGCTAAATTAGTATAACTATACCATGCCTTTTTTGAATAAAAAAGAAAAGAAGAATGAGGTAATTCATCTATTTTTGTGCTGAAATAATTCATTGCTTGAGAAATGAGAAATTGATTCAGTTTTCTTAATCCATTGTGATCTAGGAAAACATTACCTTGGATCAATTTCATTGATCCAAGGTATGCTTCTAATTTATATACTTTGTGGTCATACTTACCGAGTCCTGGCCATTAAATTGTTCCTCGACTCATTGCTCTTAAGTCATGAATGGTCTTCGGGCTCTCTACCTTGTAATCAAATTAGAAAGACAATTGATTATTCTTAAAAGATATAATGCAATCTTACGTGAATTAGGGAACCTAATTAAACTATGTTCCTTAAATTATTAATTCTGTCCTAAGAGTTAAACCTAACCTAAGTTACTATGTTCAAAGAACCTAACACTATGGACTTAGACCTAAGGACCTATGTTAGTTCTTAATCTAATGTTAAACCTAACTTAAATGTATCGCTAACCAAAAGGGGGCCTAAGGGATGACATGGTAAAAGGGATGGTCGGTGGCATCATTTTCTAGATATTTATTGGGAGTTAATGTAGTCTTATCCTTTGGAGCTGCCAAATTTGGTAGGGGCATGAGGAAAAATAGGGATGGGTGAGTTGGAACTTTTGTTGAGTTTTTTTACATGAAAAATTTGAATTTATTCATTGTTAAATTTAGAGATGGTGGTAGCGTGGAATTATATGGACCTGATAGTCCTAGTTTTCTTTAATATTTTTCAAAATGGAAAAAAATCCTAGGAAGAAGTAACAGGGGTTTTGGTTGTTTTGATCATTTGTTCATTTTGATCTTGAGCTCTACATGTGGTTGTTTCTATTTTCAAACCTCCAGTCCATTTCTTTCTTGATTGTTATTCTTGCATGACATGGAACTATTAGATGGGGCACTATGAAAACTATAAGAAGATTTTGAGATTGTGCGGTTGGCATTTCATGGGAAGGAAGAAGCTATCAAAGTTCCGTTTGGATATCTTCTGCAAAAAGCAAAGACAGAGCTCTATCAAGCATGATAGGCCATATCCATTAAGTCTCTTAAGTTTACTTAAGTACTTCATAAAAAAATTATGCTCTTTTATGAAATATTTGGTTCAGTTTTTATTGTTGTTTTTATGGAATACAATGAATGCAGGTTGTAGAATGGGTAAATAAATTTGAAAGCGTGAACTATTTCCTATATTTCTAGCTTGTCTGTTGATTTGTATTTTCTCACCATTAAAACATGTCATTGTGGTTCTCTGTCTGACTAGAAACCTTCGTGAAGTTTTGTATGGCTATTAGTTGGATGGCTCATAAAAATTTGTTGATTAATTGCAAGCTTTTGGAATGTTGTTGATAGGAACCTAGCAAGAAGGAAACAATTGGTTGTTTTTTTGTTATTTCTCAGGATTATTTCTAAACTTGTTATCCACTTTGTAATTTCTATACTATGATAATTCTATAAGTTCTTAGATCTGGAAAACCCTTGTCGTGTATTGTATTGAGTCAAATTCATTTGGTTCTACTATTTTGGAAATGAATATTTGAGCTAGATTGTTTTGTAAGTTTGAAGTATTATTTTCTTAAATCCTTAAACCCATTTTGGGTATCACTGTTTTCACTACTTGTTTTGCTGAAAGTATATAGGTTTGTATATTTAATGGGGGTCAAACTTGTCTCGCTATATGCTTCTTATGTCTTCCTTAAACAACTTTGGGCTTTGAGTTTGGTAGTAGAATTTTTTAGATCTAAGTTAACATTTTTAATTTTTGATGATTCAAATCTTATTGTTGGGAATGAATTGCTTGTATATATGTATTCTTGTTATTTAGTTTGAGTATATTTGAGGTCCTGTTCAGTTTTTATCTGATGTCTTCATCCCATTCCTTATTGGGTTTTGAAATTTAGTCGATTCGTTAAATTCCTTGGATGGAATCATATGTTTAAACCTTCCCTTCTTGAATTGAAATAATAGGGTAATGGTTGGTTGGTTTTGTGTTCTTTTCATTTTTTTGGTTTTTCTGAAATTATTCGATTCGGGTCTTGGATGAATTTATATTTGAATTGATTGTGGGTGATATATCCTTCACCATACTGTACTAGACTTGAAGAGGTCGTATAGGAATCTATTCTTTATTTTTTTTGTGCTCTTGGCCTGTGAAATATTCGATTCTTCATAGGAATTTGATTAAGGGAATGAGATTGTAATCTCACTCATAACAACTTCATTCATTGGATGGGAAATTGTTTTATGTCATTTTCTTATTGTTCCTTCTCTATTCTATTTGGATTATTTCACTTTGTGACCAGACATTTGGACTTTGAAACTAATGTCTTTTGAAGCAACAAAATGGAAGTTCATTTAAAGCTTCAATTAGGGTTACTTTATTGGTAGTTAATGTAATAGTTTCCCTTACTTACCTATGTTAATTAACTATGCTTAATGTCATCTTTAAATTTTAGGATGAATTAGTGCTAGGGGACTATTAGATGGAAAGAAATGCTCAAATATGAACAACAACAGAATTAAATATAAAGATAGTTTTATGTACCTTATGTTCTTCTTGTTAAAAAGATTTAGATGATTGAAGGAAATTAAATTGATCACATGGAAGTGAAGGACAGGTTCAGATAAAAGGGCAATTCTTCCTTAAATCATTGTTTATATTCTTTATGATGAAAGGGGTTTTATTTGGATAGAAAGTATAATTAATAGGTTGATTTACCCAACCTTATTGTTGATTAGAAAATCTAAATTATCTCTCTTATTTTTGGATTGTATTCTTTTGGTTATGTCTTTCTGTTAGTTTCTGATGTGTTTCTGATTCATAAACAAAAATGTTCTTTTTATGAAATAGTTAGTTGAGAGCACAATGTTTTAATGGAATAGTGCTTATCATGCTCAGTTCAATGAACTAACCCGTGCAAACAATTTTGCAGATGGAAATTTGTAAAAGATGAAAGGGAAAGACCTATAAGAAGTTTCTTCTATGTTTCTAAAGGAATTGCATATTTATTTGATGATATATGACTTTACTACTTGAAATGTATTTGTTGGAAATGGAAGTTGTAATAAGATTTAGTTGATACTGCTGTTTGGAAACTTGTAATCTCTGCAATACTTTTCTTTAGCAAATGTACCACTTCCCCTTATGAAATAAAAGGATGTGTTGATTTCTAAGGAATACTATTTGGTAATATCTTCTTGTTATGAATTGGGATGTGTTATTAAAAGTAATATCCTCTATAAAGGATACCTAAATATGTATTTCCAGAATTATGAATTTGGAACTTAATAATTTCCATATTATAAACACTATGAGTGGTGAATATTAAATCCTAATTTTTGGTTATCAAATTTAAAATATACAACTAATAAGTTGACATACATAAATAGGTCTATAAACAATATAAAGAACTAAGTTTGATTTCCATAGATATAAAAGGATATATGTATGATGTCATAATCAAGCATGTGAAATTAGTTTTCTTCAAGGGATATTGGACATGATATATACTAAGGGGAATCTTGTTTAAAGTGTCATAGGTGTTCCAAACCAATGACTGTTTGTAATACCTTAGGTAGTTTTCCCTTTATTATTAAATAAATTGTTTTGATAAGATCTAAACATAACTTAGACTTCATCTCAATGAAGTCTAAAAATAAAAGGGGTTCTTAAGTAAATTTATTTAAGATAGGGCTGGAATAAGTAATGAACTAAATGACACACTTCTTAACTATAAGATCTGTTATGTTGTCTTTTGATAAGAGTTGTTTTGTTTAGATGTTAACCTAAACATGTAGCCTTATAGGTTAAATAATGCTAGATGAACCTTTAGGTGTTGCAGTAATTGATCTATAATAATTTGAATAATGGGTTAATTAACTTTCAATCTAAGTTATGTTATATGCGTGATGAGGGAACATAGTTGGATGGTGACAAACATCAATTGTAGTGTAGTACCTTTGTAATGAAGGGATTCATTATAAGGATACTAAGATGCAGTTGATATGTATCAATATCCTGCTAAGTTTGTTCAACTTGATACACATAAGTAATTGGATGCATCACATAATTTCCTATGCGGAGTTAGGGACATGATCTAGTATCGGGGTCAACTAACGTTGACTTAGGATAGTTAGATACACCTAATAGATGAAATTTGATTGAGTATTTCCAAGTACCCTTAGTCACCATGAGGAGTTATCCATACTAGGGCATGTTGCTCACTATGCCTAGGATTAAACTTGAATTAGGTGGGACTGAAAAATTCAATAAATACCACTCTAGATAACATAACAAGTGTGGTGAAGGACTTATTCCGGTTGATGAGTATGTCATCTAGGAATGTAAACATGATAAACATGTTTAAAAACTTTGGCCAAAGTATCGCAAGGTGTTGGTTGCGTTGTCCTATGTCACCTAGTTTAAGAAGCATGATTTCAGATGCATATCAGTAACAGATATTCAGATAGGCCTCTTAAATAGAAAACTTGTGTACCCCTTAAAGGCTAAAAGAACCAGGTATACATTATATACACCTTAAAAGGTTAACATGAGAGATCAGATTAATCTTTGAGTCATAAAATGAGAGATTAGTGTTTGGTGAGTCATTTATTCCTACATATGGTTTTATGTTATGTCATAGATTGGCATTGGAATGTGTGTGTTCTAAATTATGATGATTTAGAACAGAGAGAAAATTATATTTTTTTTTCCTTATTTTGAAATTCTTAAAATGGGAATGTTACATTTGGAAGCTTGTTGGTTAGGGGAAAGTTACGGTCATGAGAGTGTCCAGTCGCTAGTTAGGAAAAGGATGTCAGCTACGGGTAATGGATCAACACCGGTTGGGTGACTAGTGTTGGTAGGGGAAATTTGGTAAGAATATTAAAAATGTTGTTTTGGGAACTCTCTGTGGCAGAGAGAGTGAAGGGAGTTTAGGTAAGACTGTGGGATTTTTTAAGGAGTCATAGGTTATTAGATTGGTGTTTGGGAAAGGTATGAAAGGTAAATAGGTAGATAGTTGGATAGAGTCTTGTGGGAGAGATTCACTAAGGGAGAATATGGAATGAAATAGATAGTTAATAAAATAATTGATCTCTTGAAAATGACAAGGAATAAATAGTACTTACTTGTGGATTACGAGTAAAAATAGGGCGGTGGTGATGATTTTAGGAGGAGGTGATCCTAAATGAATGCACCATTAGGAGAAGGACATGGTGCTTCCCCGTAAGTGCACTAGAGCTTGGATTGATCTCTTTTGTTGAACTATGTGGTGTTTGAATCTTTGTAAGGGCCTCTAGTATGTCACAAGATCGGTGAAAAGCTTGATAGTCGGCATGCAAGGTCGATATTTAGAAAATAATATTAAGAACTTGAGAAAATAGTTTAGAAATATTATTTAAGGAAACCGACGGTGGTAAGGTAACTAGCACTATTGGGCCCTAGAATATTGGCTAAGGATGAGAAGGCACGTGGGCATGTAGGTTGAAGGCGAGAGAGGGAAGGGTTCTAGTAGTGTTTTACAAAGAACGTGGAGAATGTGTGCAAGGTAGGAAGGGTTTTGGACTTAGCGAATTCAATGTCCTAGGAAACACACGAGAAAAGCATGACCCTTGTGGATAAGGTGCCAACCTGGAGACTATGGGATCAAAAGGGAATATTCTAGGCATGCAATGGAAGGTTCTAGAAGACATCATTGCAAAGATTGAGAGCTCAAATCTGAGAAGGCATGCTCCCATGGAGGACCACTTCGACACTTGGAAACTGATTTGTAACTTCATAAATACATGGTGGTGGTTTCTACTAATATAAATGAAAGCAATTGATAGAAGAAGTGTGTGTGTGTGTGGAAGAGAGAGTCAAGGGGAGGAGAAGAATAGAAGAGAGGTGAAGCTCTACAGAAATATAATGGAGGGTTCTAAGGGTTAGGGATTAGGGAATATAGGAATCATGGCACATTTAGAGGGATGGGTCTACATTAATTTTTGTAATATGATGAACACAGTGTAGTTCTAATGCATGACTTGACTTTGCATGGTTCTATGAAGTCATTATGACCTCAAGGGATGTAATGTGGTTGTTAAACCCATTAATATGAATATAAGGCTCTGTTATGAATCATATATGTGTTCAAGAGTATAATACTTATGCATTTCCATACGTTGCTTGTTATTTCTCTTTTCTGGATGCAATGAGATGACAACTTGTTTTAGGTTATTATAATGTTGTATAGTTCTTTTCTATCCTTCTACGCATTTGATTATATGTTATAAGATGATGCATTCTCACAAGAATCACATAAAGGAGAGACTCGACACCCGGACATGCCTTGAGTGAGAGCCCAACGTCTATTGGGTGATAGACCGACACATATGGGATTAGACTATTGGTCTAAGGGTATAAAATATGACTACATATTTGTTCTATTGTTGTGACCTATTTTCAAAGTTTTTGTGATAAATGACATGCATCTTTTCCCCTGTGATGTGTGATGATAGAGCATCTAACCTTGGAAAGTGTTAAAGGATGGTTCAAGAAACCTGAAGACAGTTTTTCTCAAAGATTCAGCATTGGACACGAGTTCGATGGGCATAGATGGGTAGAAGAGGATCTATACCATGATCTATATGAGACATTCTTATGTTGTTTCCTGGTAGAACTATATGAATGACTTTCAGTATATGCACCTAGATCAAGATGGTACTATAGATCATGCGTATGGACCCAAGATGACTATCAGAGGTTGTAGGATATAGATCTGACTTAGACACGTGTTGTTGATCACTGATGGGAGAGAGTGCTAACTAGTTATACTCTAGAATATGCCATTTCTACATATTATTGTACAGAATTTGCTGAGTTCAAGTTTCTGAGGGATCCTAGAGGATCATTTTTGCATGTTATTCCTTTGGCTATGAAAATATTTCTCATTACCTTGAGTTTGGAGGCATTCCCCATGGCCAGATAAGTTTCTCTGAGCACCGAGAGAGGAAGTTAGGGTGGAGAAAGATGGATGAAATTGCAGTTGAAAAGGAAAGGGAGTTGAGATGACTAAAGTATAACAAAAATCATGAAGGAAGATGACTAGCCAACGCAAGGTTGCAAGTGTGATGCATCTATGGAGACAAATGTTGCGGGAAGGAGGCTGAGGTTCATGCAGAGGACGTGGAACTTGAGCAGGTGTGCTACCCTATCTTTGAAAATGTGGGAAAGAATCTCCTTCAATTTTTTATTAGACTTTGTTACATGAAGATAGGAGAGCTAGCACCGTGCATCTGAACCCACCTAGTGACCAACCCCTAGCGCTTGGTTTTCCAGATCAAGGGAGAAGTATTGTTAACCTAGTTTGTATCGATGGGAGTAACTTATTTATGCCCAGGAGATATAATTTATCATTTGGAACATCCATGGATGCATAATACATTCCTGTATTTGGAGGAATATTTGGATAAGGTGCAAGTACGTAAGGTTTGGGTATCATGTCTGGGAGTGGCATGGGACATACAACCGGTAGTGGGAAAATTTGACAAACCATCTCTACACACAGTTCGGTGGGACATTAGGAACACTAGGTACGACCACTTCAGGTCCTTTGATGACTACAAGAGGTGGATCTGGTGGGTTAGGGGAATATGACCTAGTGGATCTAGTGGATCTGGTGGAGGAGGAAGCATCAAAGGGAACCAAGGCTCTGTATTGGGAGGAAAAGGACCACAACCACCTCCCAAGTATTTTCGATATGTCTTTGCACTTACCAAACTATAGGGGTATCAAATATGCTGCAGAGCATGTGCACAAGTGTGAATTACTATGGCATGAAAAAGGGATCACTACCCCCAGTGATAGGAAAGTCAGTTTGTAACAACGCGTTGCAAAGATGCACTCATAGTTGGTATAGAAAGTATGATCCCCATCGAGACGATGGTAGAATACCATCCTAAAAGAGTTCCATATCCATGATTTTGAGCGAGAATAGCATCAACACTTTGAAGGAGATCCAATAGGGAATGGAAGAGAGTGTGTGGGAGTATGACACATGTTTTAAGACTCTCTTGTCTAAACTATCCTATGAAATGCATCCTTCTCAACATGCTCAATTATTTCTCGAGAGGATTGATAACACCATTTAGAATGGCTCTATCACACAAGACTTTCATAGACCCACACAAGGCATTAGAAGCTTCCTGCACATTGAAGTGTTGGGTGCATTAATACTAGTGTTAGTCCTTTTACGGAAGCTCAAATTGCTGCAATGGCCAAGTAGTTGGAGAATTTTTCGTAAACTCAAAGTACATGAGGCTCATAACGGGCTTTGGTGTTTAGAATATGAAATGGAAGGGCATGTAAAGGATAGTTTCCCTTAGAAGTTGGTTCGTGTTATGGCGGTAGACTTAGAGATCTTCCATGGGGATCATGATGCAAGTAGGTTCCTCTACTACAACGCGTAATCTGTAATAATATTTCTTGCTATTGTAAGATCTATACCTCTACAAACCATCATACCAATGATTACAGACTGATTGATTAGATCCATGATGTTATTGATCTAGGTGTGGCCAGACTAGCCTTTCAAGTAGTTCCAAGGATGATGATCATCATTATGAAGGGAGCACAAATGGACGAGTGTGTGGAAGATGTTTTTGTGGAGGATTTCATGATCGAAGTAACCACATAAGAGGAAAAAGTAAATTATCATGAGGAACCTATTATAATTGTGGATCTACATAGCATTACAAATGTGAGTGTCTTGATCTATTACAATGCTCATGGTGTGAAAATAAACATAAGTACAAAGAGTGTCCAGAGCTTTATGAGCATATGAATTAGAAGCACCTTTGGAAGCACAAAGGTGTTGGGATGGTGAGCATCAAAAAGGCCAATTCATAGTGGATGCCATGAGTGGCACATGAGTCAAGGCTAGAACCTATATCTTGGTGATGATGCAAGAAAAGCCACGTGCACCGAGGAGATGCCAAGGAAAAGGACACTAGTTTCAAGAGAGGAAGTGGTACATGGAAAGTATCTGGACCCCACTCATATAAGGAGGTATATCAAGAGACTATGGATGTGATTTAGAGTTTGCAAGGGAGATCCAATGTGTCAAGGAGTAATCAAAATAGTTGGAGTACGGGAAGAATGTTGAGCCCCCAAAGGATGACTTGGGTGAGGTAAAGGAAGTATGTAGGATGTTAAGGCAAGAGAATATTATTCCCTTGCTAGGAGAATGGTTGAGAGAGAAGGTACCATACACTAGAGCAGAGCATGAAAGGAAGGTTTTGCATGTAAACCTTCCTCCTCACAAACCTTGACTATGATAAGGAAATTACTTTGAATGTGGTTGTTAATGGATGGCTTCTGAGTAATATCCTCATCAACATGGGAGCAGAGGTCAATGTTCTTACCTTATATGCCTAGCATCAGATGGGAAGGCCCATGTTACAACCATCTTCAAATGTGTTGTATATGGAAAACAAGACTAAGGAAATTCCCATTGGAGTTTTGAAGGATGCAATTATCACCATTCAAGGGGCCAAGTTCACTGGAGACTTCAAAGTCTTGGCACTCACCGAGGTAGACAAATTTCTGCATTGATTTAGTGCCCATGGTGTTATAAGAACAATGTTGACCTACGGTTTAACAAAGGGTATATTAGCTTTGAAAACAAGGAAGAAAGGGTGATCATCCCTTTGATAGATGGGAAGTCAACACCCTACACTGAGCCCTTGGGAGAAGAATTCCTTGACAAAATATATGTGTGTTCCATCAAAGATCTTGAGATAATTCATCCCATGGAGGGAGTCACCCAGTTCAAAGATTCTTAGTCCTTTAGCAATACCACTAGTGTGGCACACAATAATTGGGCACGTAGAACCTATGAGTTGATTGGGTGACAGTTGAAAGGATTTGTAACAAGGGTGATAAAGGCAAGCTCGAGTCAAGTGCGTAGGAGGAAAGAAGTTTCCAAGTTACTCTAGAGGAGCATACCCTGAAATTTTCTTCACGAAATAGAGGCTTGGTGGAAGAATGAGGATGAGAGGAGGGTAATGCTCAATTATAAACTAGTCATAATTGTAGTGCGATGGTGGGCTACACATCAAGAGAACCTCCTAGAGTGGCACAAGATAAGAATCACATTTTCTATAAGGTTCTCCAGGAATAACGTGCCCATGGTCATACAAGACTACCATGGTAAAGAGATCGCCTCATTTCATATCCAATCATGTGAGAAATCCTGGATGGGAAGCGCAAAAGTGTTACCACCTTCATTATGGATGCATAAGTTATATTCCACCTTACAAGGTTATGCACATACTTATTATATTAATTTCAATATGCATAATCAAAATAGGTAATTGTGGTGTTGGTAGAAGATCTCATTCAAGCTTTTGAGTATAGGAGTACAAAGCTATCAGTGGATAAGGCGTTGCAAGTAATCAAGAACCTTACAATGGGAGATAGTGTAATGGAAGAGGATAGGATACTAGAGTTGATAAGTGAGCCTTATTTGTGAACACACCTCAATGAAGAAGAATATGAGGAAGTACACTTGAGCGTGTGTGCATGGAAAAAGAAAAAGGAAAAATGGTCTATGTAGTAGACGAAGAAGAAATAGAAACTTTTGATGTTATCCATTCTAAAGGTATGTGCAAAGTCATAGAAAACACGATGAGTGAGCATGCACATACCATGAGCCCTTGAGAAAAAAATGTTAACATTGGGATGGAGATGGAACCTAAGGAAGCTATCATTGGGGACTATTGGTCATAAAAATAAGTTTCAAAGGTCATTGATCTATTATGCGAGTTACAAGATATATTCCCTTACTCGATATCATGAACTCAAAGGCATCCACCATTCCTTAGGGGAGATGAATATCAAGTTGAAGGAAGGTGTGCACCTGATTTGGAAGAGGCCTTATTGAATGAATCCAAATTTATGTGTATGGGTCAAGGAAGAAATAGAAAAGATGATAGCATCTGGTATCATTGAGGTAGTGGAAGAATCAAAATGGATAAGCCCAATGGTCATCAGTATCAAGAAGGATGGAAGGATAAGAATTTGTGTTGACTACAGGGATCTAAATGCAATATGTGTCATCGATCCTTTTCCAACCCCATTTACTAAAGAAATTTTGGAGAGAGTAGCCAGGTATGAAGTCTACTCTTTCAAGGATGTGTTCTTAGGGTATCACAAAGTTAGGATAGCAAAGGAAGACCAGAGAAAGACAAATTTTTCCACTAAATGGGGAATTTTTTCCTACACGGTTAAGCCTTTTGGATTGAAGAATGCACCTGTTGTGTTCTCATGCATCATGGTACAAGCATTTTAGGACTCATCCATAAATTTCTTCAAGTTTACTTTCATGACTGGACCATGTATGGATTGGTGAGAGACCATTGTGATAATTTAAGATTAATGTTTGAGATATGTCATCAATTGAGGATATCCCTCAACATTAAGAAATGTGTCTTTGCTACTCCATTTGGAACCTTGTTAGGACATATTATATACAAAGAAGGATTACTAGTGGATCCCGCCAAAGTTATAGTTATTGTGAGGTTAGGGGAGCCTACTAGTCAAAGTGCACTACAAAAATTCCTTGGGCATATGGGCTGCTATAGGAAATTTATCAAGGGATATGCCAATATCACCGAGAGAGGAACTATTGAAACAGAAGAGTGCTTTCCATTGGGGAGAGGCACAACAGAGAGGAATTTGACACTTTGAAGGATATGCTTCTCAAGACACCCATACTACATTTCCCCTCTTAGGATAAGCCTTTCCATGTGCATGTTGATGCCTTAGGGAAACCTATGGGAGTAGTACTAGCACACAACCTGGTGAGGGAATTGTGTATCATCCCTTGTTCTTGCAAGTAGAAATTTGACACCAATAGAACAAAATTACACAACTACTAAGTGCGAAGCATTTTCTATGATTTACATGTTGCACAAGTTTAGAAAGTATTTGTTGGAAACACCATTTATATTCTACACATACCACATGGAATTGAAATACTTAGTCAACAAGCTCATTCTGCAAGGGCGCATATGCCATTGGGTCTTATTATTTCAAGAGTTTGAGTTCATAGTGGTTATGAAACTAGGAAAAAGAAATTCAAGACCTGACCACTTATCAAGGATTAACTTAGGGGAGGACACACAAAGCATTGAGGATACCATGCCAGACACACAACTATTTAGGTTGTGTCATGTCTTTGTCAAACTTGGAAGATATAGTAGTGTTATTAAAAACATGTGTGGCACCGGAAGGGATGAAGGCTCTGGAGAGAAAGAAGTTAGCTATTATGTTGATTAGTGGAGACTGTATAAGTTGGGTTGTGATGAGGTTACGTGCCAATGAGCATTGGAGCATGAACACGTGATAATTATGTAGGAAGTGCATGGTGGGATTGTAGGAGGACACTATATAGGAAATGCTACCATGTGGAAGATTTTACTAGTAGGGATTTGGTGGGAAACCATCTACAAGGATTGTATTGAGTTTTGTAAGGCATGTGACCATTGCCAATGCCTTGGCAAACTTGGAAAGAGAGATGAAATGCCCTTATGACCAATAGCCAACGCTGAACCATTTGAAAAATGGGCAATCAAATTTGTAGGGCCAATTTCACCAGCCACGTGAAGGACTAGTTCATGGTATATCATTACTTGTATTGATTACTTGACATAGTGGTCGATTGGGCGATTTGCTATGAAGGATTGCACCGTAACGATAGATGCTAGATTTTTATGGGAAAACATAATCAACGGTGTATGGTTTCCCTTTAAGTTTAACTTGATGATAGAGGTACACACTTTATTAATGAATGGTTAGCATTCTATTATCATAATTTATGGTAGACCATGATAAGACTACCCCTTATCACCCTCAAGCAAATGGAACTACAAAGGAATTTAACAAGATACTAATTCACATGTTGAATAGCTTTGTGACGTTGGAAGAAAAGATTGGGATGACAAAGTATCATCCATTCTATGGGCATACATGACAACCTATAAGAGGTTGAACAAGGCCACACCATTTCAATTGGTGTTTGGTGCAGGCGATGTTCTACTAATTGAATTCATGTTACCATCACTACGTATATAGCGTGCGTAGGAGGGTTAGCTGATGAGAAAGCACTGGAAAAAGGATTGATAAGTTGATACGAGTTAGACGAAAGGATATCACTTGCTAGATGGAGTCAAAATATAGAAACAAAAAGATAAAAATCATGGCATGATCGTCATACCAAGAACAAAAAATTTGAGGTTGGGTAGATGGAGTTGTTGCATGATTCCAAGTATCTGCACCATCCCTGGGAAGTTGAAATTCCATTGATTAGGACCCTACATCATCTTGTACATTCTTGATTGGTGCTTTCTGTCTACAAATGATGGATGGGATGAGATTACTAGGTCATTTCAATGGGTAGTAGGTTGAAGCCCTACTATAAATAAGCCTTCTTGGTGTTTGTAATAAGGAAGTATTGTCAACTAGTCTATAATTTTCCTTTATGATTTTTCTTTTCTTGTGTTTCCCTTTCTCGTTGCTTATTCCTCTCTTTTTTTTCATTTTGCACCTTGTGTGCCAGTAACCACATTATTTTCTTTCCAAGGTTGTGTATGCATAGAGGACCGCGCATCTTTTTTAGTGTGGGGTGGATTAATACGAAGTATAGGTCTACGATACAAGCTAAATGGCCCAATAAAAGTAAGTGTGTAAGGTTGAGGAAGTGCGTGAGGAAACAGTGGATGATAAAGTATGGTGTCAAGGCTATAACAAAGACCACGTAAAAAGGATGAAGAGCGCGAAAAAGCATGAGGTAGGCGAGGGAAAAAATTAGGTAAAGAACAAAAGAAGTGCTTTGGTGTTATTGATGTGTGCATAAGAGTCTTTAGTCCGTTTAGATTTTTTTGTGCTAGAAGGTTGTCAAGTTTTTCACATAGGACTAGGTGCATGGGTAAGGGCACTTAAAGTTGGCTTGGTGGAAAAATCCACATTTAATGTTAAGGTATGTTGGTAGGTGGCATAACATTTGTTTTGGAGTGAAGAAAAAGCTATAAATACAAGATCGGGCAAGTCATTTGTTACCTTGTGATTATGAAGTGAAAGAAGCTCTTGTGAACTAGGGCATCCAGAGAGAAATTTGTGTGAAGAAAGAAGAATCTGAGAAATCTGATTGTGTGACTAGAATAGATCTGTAAACCAAAGTGGAAGGAGTACATAGGTGTGGGGAAAGTTGGTTGAGAAGCGTTGTCTTGTGGAAGGATTTCCCAGTTAGGGTTTTGGCAACTAGGGCACGAAGGAAAAAGGATTTCTTCATAAGAGTGAGCTTTGGGATTGAGCGAGTAGTAGAGAAGCGCAAGAGGAAGGAGTTTTTAATTTTAGCCCTACTAGAAAATATGGCACCTAGGAAACCAACCATTTCATCGAAGAAAACAAAGGGCAAGGGTAAGGGAAAGCAAACCGCTGCCATCATGAGCACCAATGAAGAATGGTATGTGGAAATGTAGTACCCATATGGGGTATTACTAGGAAAAGAGTGGGAGTCACACTTGCGAAAGATGGTCGTGTGTAATTATAACAATCTCACGAGCACAACCAAAAATTAAATGGAACTAGATTTGGTTAGACCAACTAATAATAGGATGCCAGACGGAATTTCCATTTACAACGATGAGGTAAAGGCTAGATTAGAGAAGGCTAGATTATTGCAACTATTTGAGTTGCCTTACTTTGGCAAGCCTGAGCACCTTTATCAATGGCTGATGTCATGTGTGCATGAGGATCACTTTTATTTTACGGGGCACAAGATGCGCATAACACCACAACTGATATCCAAGTTCACAGGCCTCATTTGTGAAGGAGATAGCATAGATGATGATCTGAGTGACAAGGAGCCTATCAAGGAGATTGTAGCCGTGTATGCCTACAAAAAGGGGTTGTGATACTTTGACATCACCTGAATTCTAGACCCAATCATGAGGATGGCCGCGTGCTTGGTGACTAAGCTCAATGATTAGGAATGATGGACATAAGTGAACAAGGCATGGCTAAATATATGCCAAAGATATCATAAGGAACAATTTATAACTTGTCCCCTTTCATCGAAAATGAAATCATAAGCGGTAGCGTAGGAGGGAGAAAAGATAATCTTAAGTAATATCCTCCTCTCCACTATATTTTTAGAGATTCGAGTGCCCAATGGGCTAGAAATGTTTGTTTGGGAGTATTCAAAAGGATCCCTCACATGCAATTTTTTTACGAGAAATACACTTGTAAAAATATGACAGCCGCTCACAAGGCGTGCTTGGAAAAGTGGTACAAGTGAATGCATGACACATTCAGAGTAGAATGGAGGATCCCACCATAATTAATATTTCCCTTCCATGGAGAGGCAAAGTTTTAGTGTATCAACATTTCTGCATTGGTAGATTTACGTTGACAAATGGGACTAAGGGTCCATGGTGATAGCTACCCTTCTCCTTCACTGCGCAATACTTCTAGGCAAGGGTCAATAGATTTAAGGAAGCCAAAAGACTAAGGATCAACCATAGTAAAGTAGACAAGGACCACCGCGAGCTGCACCAAAATATCGTGTATCCCAAAAAGCACACGTATGTGGAGAAGTATGTTTCCCATGAAGTTACAATGATGAAACCTATAATGTTTTCAATCACTAGAAGGGTTGCAGTAAGGATTAGGAGAAAATAGGAATCATGGAAGATTTAGAGGGATGGGTTTGCATTCATTTTTGTAATGTGATGAACATAGTGTAGTTCTGATGCATGACTTGGCTCTACATGGTTATATGAGGGTCTGTTATGACCTCAAGGGATGTAATGTGGTTATTAAATTGGTTAATATGAATATAAGGCTCTGTTATGAATCATATATGTGTTCAGGAATATAATAATTATGCATTTCCTTTTCTGTATGAACCATTTCCATATGTTGCTTGTTATTTCTCTTTTCTAGATGCAATGAGATGACAACTCATTCTAGGTTCTTAGAATGTTGTATAGTTCTTTTCTGTCCTTATGTATTTGATTATCTATTATAAGATGACGCATTCTCACAAGACTCACATAAAGGAGAGACTTGGTGCCCTCGCGTGCCTCGGGTGAGCACCCAATGCCCGTTGAATGATAGGCTGGCATGCATGGGATTAGAATATTGGTCTAAGGGTATTAAATATGATTACATGTGTCGTTTGAGGAATAACCAACATCGTTTAGGGAGAAATGGTCATACTTGTTAAAAATAGCTTGATTCTTCCTAAATTTAGTGTGATTGATATTTTGGTTCGGGTCACAAGTGTGGAATAGCGCTAAATGGAGTGGGAGAGTAGTTAGAGGGATAATAGGTCATTAATATTAGGGTTAGAATAAGTCCTAGTTGGTTAAGGGAAGTGGGGACTTAGTCTTAGGTAATGAATAGGGTTGGAATAGGTCTAGGATGAGGTGGAGAGGTGAGGTGGAGAGGTGAGGTAGATAATTAACTTAATTTTGGTAATTAAATTAATTAAAATGTGTGCAAGTGGGCATGGTGGGGGAATAATATTGAATTAATTAATCAAAGGGGGTTTAGAGGGTTATGACCCAATTTTGGGTGTCTACATAATGTACATACGTAAAATTGCTTTGAGTAAACCACTTAGAAAAGGTGATTCTAAATTCTCTCTACTCCAAAATTCTATCTCTATGTGTAGCCTACCAATGTGCTACTAACCTACATAAAGTATAGACCAATATGTTTCTTATATCCCCTCATTCTGCCACTTCCGATCTCTATAACATGTAAGAATGTATTGAGCTTTTATACCAAGTATACCTTGGTACTGCGGTGACCCCAACCACCTAACCATGTGTGGCCTTATCATCCTTGTTACTCTTCCTTTGAATTTTCACCCAACCATATCATATGTACCATAAGGTTATCACAAGAAATACTGGTATTGTCAATTATAGATTATGCATCTTCCCGGTGAAGGATTCCTTCCTTCGATGGTTCTACATTTTCTAGATCATACATCATTTGTGCGTAAATTTGATTAAGATCTTCCTCACTCAAGGATCAACATAAGGCTCTCCATTTCTATCATACATAGGTATAATTGTGAGCTCATATGTTTTCTCAAAACTTATGTATCTCTTAATAAAGTGCAAGTAAAAATTGTTCGCATAACACCAAGGTCATCCAAGTAATGTTCAAAATTGTTTGCTTGATAACCTCCAATAACTCAAAGTCTCTAGTAAACTTGGCTCCTTGAATGGTAATGGATGCATCCTTCAATACCCCAATAGACATAGCCCTATTTTTTTCTCCATATACAACACATTTGAAGATGGCTGCAATTTTGGTCCTCTCAAATGATTCCATACATCTAGAGTTAGCACATTCACTTCGGTGCATGTATCTATCAAGATATTTCTTACCAACCACCCATTGATGACTGCATCAAGTGTAATATCCTTGTCAAATTCATGATTCTGTAGGGGAGTTTGCGTGAGGTATATTCCTCTCACATCGAACCCCAACACATGGTACCTTTTCACGTAGCCATTCCCCTAATAGTGGGATGATATTCTCTTGGCGCAACATCTTACACACCTCTTTCAGGTCATCCACATCCTTCTGCGGGAGCTCAATATTCTTCACACATTCTCTCTCAAGTGCTTACTCCTTTAGAAACTATATTTCACCATCTATATCTTTGATGACTCCCATGGTCTCTTGATACACTTCCGTCGATGTGCCACATCCGGATACTCAACATCTATCACTTCTTCTCTCATAATGAGTTTCTTAGCCTTCAAAGGATCACGTGTGTGCGTAACCTCAATGTGTTTAGTAATGAATATTGTCTTTAAATTAGGATCATGCATCTTCTTAGGCATCCACTAATCAAAATACGTGTGTTCTACCTTGATCATCCCCACACCTTTTTCCTTCTTATTACTTTTACTCATGTGCTCATATAGAACAAGGAAATCCTACAACTTATGATACTTCCCACACAATGACTAAGCTACATTTGAGGGACAATCACGCTGATAGTTATCAAGGGACCCAAAAGTGTGATAAGTTCCTCTAATGAACCTTCTCTACCACTACCCGACCTTAGCCTTAGTATCCCCCTCAGAAGCCTCCATTCTTGTTATCCCTATTGTTGTACCCTTTATTATGTTTTCGTTCATGTTCCTTGGATCTTCTCATCATACTAGTTTTGCACACTCGTGTTTTAATGGCTTCATGGACATGATAAATTAGTCTATAATCAGATATGTCATGGGTATGGTCATAGAAAATCTTGCAATAAATGGAAAAATTATTTTGGATTGCTCACTACAAGAGAGGATAGATCCGAACATCATGGCCACCGACTTGCACATGAAACTATCCTTAATATGTCCTTCAACCTCAAAATCAGTGCACCATATACCACTAAGCATCTCATGTGATGATTTGGAAGAGATATTATCTAGTTTTCTTTTCATGGCTGCGATATGTACCTCTAAGAATGGGCTCACTCTAGTATAAAAACTTCCAATTTCCTCAAAGCATGGAAAGCTACTTCCAATGCCTCGCTTGAGATCAAGTATGCATCTTATGAGATAGATATATATGAAATAGATTCTGTAATCCTTCATCAAACCATTGTGTGCATGCCGAATTTGAAGAATTTCATAAGAAAAATTGGACAACAAGGTTTTAAAATGTGCATCATGCTCCCTCACGCTTTCAGATAAACCATGCTTGATATATTTGAGCGCACTAATGCTTTGATACTCAAATTACGGAATGTGAAACTTAGATAAAATCAAAATGCACAAAGAATTGTAATCTACCATATTGTGATATGGTTCATACTTATTATACCAGCTATGCGTGCACCCCTGAAGTGTAGTAGAAAATTGATTTTCCTTCCTATCTAAGGCTGTGATCCCCTTAGATCCCCTATATTAAAACTATATTAATTCACACTTTATTTGATAAAGTGGAGATACATCTCATAGAAAACTTGAGGTGTCTGTTGTGGTTGAAAAGGTTGATTTGGTGGTGGTTTTTTGGTCCCTATCCATCAGATCTAGAACTAGAACTTTTACCACCATGTGGTGGTTGACCCAATCCCTATGCTCCTCATGTTCTCCCTGTTGTGGTTTGAGGTCCTATCGATGAAATTACTTGTGTCCCCTGTTGTAGTACTAAACTAGACACCTTTGTCTTCACAATCGCAACACCCACATAAGTTCTTCTAATGGCATGCGTGCAATACCTCGTCCTGATGATGCTCCTAGAAAAAATCATGTAATATAACTACCAAACACCCGTGCTTATTGTGTTACTATGGGCATGCTAATAACTTGATTTAATTTTGAATTCAACGTAAAATTATATCTACCCATCTTTGGTTGCTTACATGAACTATCCTACTTCTAAAAAACTACCTATAGATCTAGAACACCATACACAAGGGATAGGTAGTAAGGTGAGATCAAATGCATGACCTTGGTCCTCATTCTTTTCTCTGACACGCTCTAATCCAAATCCAAAGGGGATTCTCTACTATGGTTTCCCAATGTTAGGAGGATCTAATGTTGCAACTCCTTGTCTTCCACAAGAGCTTCAAAACCTTCACAATCCATTATTCCCCTCAACTCCAATGGAACCGCAATATCCCATGCAAATGTCATGTCCCTCTCTTGTGCTTCATTAAACTTGAGTCATCTTTCCTCTCTTTATCATTTTTCTACTAGGTCCACCATCCTCCTCCACACCTTGTCACAACCCTCAATCCCACATTGCTAGTTGTAAGAATAATTGGTAAATGGTAGATAATTTATGAAGATAGGGGATAAACCTATTATGTATATGAGCATGTAGCTACCTGCACATGTGTATATCCTTAAAAGGATACACACACGAGACATGTGATTGCATGCACAACCACATAACAACACTCATCAACCAATGTTCATAAAGTTCTTATCACTTATGACTTATTCTTGTTTTACTTGGTGTTTGAATGTACTTCCCTTGTTGGGAACAATGATGCAGATGCGTGGTTGGTCTGTTTCGATGATTGTTCTTCCTTACTAACCAATATGGTTATGCATTATTGAATTAAATAATTGTCGAGATTGTATTATTGATCTTGAGAAAAAAAGATTTCAATAATATATAATTAACTAATGTAATGTGTTGATTTTGATCATGGTGCATAAAAATGTCTTCATTATGGTGTCGATAATGCTGTAAAATATCTAAAGGCTTACATATATGTTTTTTTAAAAGGGAGGATTTACAAATAAAATGGAGCAAGGTGGTGAAACTATCATGGCTAGACATGATTTCATATTGAATAAATTATCTGAAAATAAATTAGAATACAATATTTTATTAGGATTTTCTTATTGACATGTTTATGTGCTACATTTAGGTTCTTCAAGGTTAGTCTCACCTGACTAGTTGGACATACTAATGTCCAATAAGTATTGCTTGGTTATAAAACGTTACCTCCAATTACTTATTATACATATTTTTGGGTGACCATTAATAAGTCAAAGGTCAACCATCATGATATGGTAAAAAAAAGGGACTATTGCAAGTTCTTGGCACTTATGTTGTTTAATGAGAAGGTTATGTTTTTGTAATTTGGGATGAATTCCCTAAGATAAGCACCCATGCAAAATTCTGAAGGACTAATGTGGTAGATGAGAGTTATCACAGGTTTATTAATGGTGGATCAACTACCATGCAATGTCAAGGTTGAATTGTTCTAATTATTAAATAATCATAATATTCTATTTTAAAGGTTGTTGTAATTAATATAGTCTTATGCAAAGTGGAATGGGTAAAATTATCAAACTCCATTGACACAGGAATTATTAAGGTGATTCCTAAGAATATTATTTAATTAACTTGAAAGGCCATAGAACTTACCCATGCAACCTTCGGTTGTTAAATAAATCAAGTTTTAATAATCTTGGACCCTTACATGGTGGGAAAGTTGGAAAAAGGGCGGTGGCATATTTTATTGACCCACTATGTGGCCTGCGAAAATTTATGAAGCATTAATTCTGTCAAAAATATCACATCTCTTCTCGAAACCATACTTTGCATGAGAGGAGGGGATCCATTTTATTATTCTAGTTTCCAGCCTTGAAGAGTTGGGTAGAGATGAAGTTAACCATAGTTTAACTCTCGAGTATCATTGCGGCGAAACTCAAGCTTTAGATCTAGTGTTATGCATGCTCGAAACTATTTTTTTAAGAGAATTGGAGTCACTTGTGCATGCTGCAAATATGGAGTTTGGTTACAAAAATTGTGGGGAAGCACTTTAAAAATTAGGGTTTGACTTGGTGAATTCTTTGTTAGGACCATGTTAAAATCTCAAGGTTACAGATTCTCTTGCATTGGGCTCGAATAACTTGTTGTGATCTACAAATTTTCAGGCATGGAATATTTCTACTCATTCCTGTTAAAACTTTAAGAGCTTAGAATATAAATTCATTTCTTACTCTCTATGAATATAAATCGTGAGTGTTTGAAAACTATTTTTATTGTGGCGATTCAGCTTTAATTGTTTCCCTCTTTGGGGTAAGGTTCCTTATGGTATCACTCGAATTTGGTTGTCTTTTTCTTGTGTACTTGTGTATTGTGTGTTTCTTTGTATTTGCTGCCTCTCATTTTGGATGAATGTTTATTGTTATTAAAATTTGGTATCTTGGAGATATGAATATTTAAGCCATGAGTCTAGGTATGCTCGCAAATGGATCCTAAATAAGGTTTTGATAATAGTTTTACCTTATACGATATTGGGATTTTTGTGCCAATTTAAGCCTATACAAATTTCATTGAAAATCATGAGTTGTTAAGAATGGAATTGGGCATGTGTATAAGTTAGATGATGCTTTATTCTTCATTAGATATTGTGTTGAAATATTATAACCTTACACTGTAAGTGACATCCCTAGCTATAATTTTTTTGAAGAATCAGTTAACTTTGAGGCTGGTTACGAGTAGACAATATTGGTAATCAATTTAAAAATAAAATAAAATAATGATGCTTGAACAGCAGTGCAGCCAGCCTCTAGATTATTACTAATATATGATAACTTGAATCAAGATTGTTCTATTCCAGGTAACAGTAATTGCATTCCTTACAATGCAAAACTAACACTTAGCTCAACTACAATAGGTAGGAATGCTCTGCAAGTTTCCTAAGAATAATAATAGCTATTTTAATAAGTGCATGGTAAGAAGACCACAACATACTCATGATGTGAAAGGAACACCAAAATTTGTAAAGTTGGTCCTGAAATAAGAGATTTTAGTGATTATATTACTATTATGTAAGGCATTAAAATAATGATAAGTTGATGTTAAATAATTGTAGCTTTAAATAGGAATAAGTAAAATGTGGACAGTTTGTGTGAACTATGAGGATATTAAGGTAATAATACTTACCTTAAACTATTACTAAATTTAGTAATATTCATTGAATATAAATTTTCATTAAAGGTATCTTTGTTTAGAGAAAATAAATTTTATCCACCAAATAGATACCGTTGCTCATGATACAATATTTGCAAATATATATGTATGACACTATAAAGAACAAAAGCGTATTTTTAGTATTTGATGTTCACCTTGTATTGATTACATGTATCTACTTAGTTATCGATTTTGTGTAGAACAAATCAAATCACCTTATGTTGGCAAGTGGTTTGTATGATGTATAAATTCCTTGGGCTAGAAGATATCTTGATTTACTTGAGGGAGATAGTAAGAATGTTTTTGTGTGAAATAATTCTTGGATTTTGAACTTTCGTTGCCTTTCTTTGTAGTATAAAAAGTTGTGCATATCTTTTCTAACAGGTTAAGAGTTGGGAATTTAGTATGGTTGAAATACTTGGTTTGTGCCCATTATTATAAGGATTAGGGATTGGAACCTATGCAGGAAAGAGTATTGGAATGGAAATTTTTGGTTTTTATAATTTTTCCCTTTTTGTATTTTTATGTGGTAATTTTGAGATTTAAAGTTTACCGATGATGGAAGGTGTAATCGGTGATTACAATGATATATTGTATGCTTTCGTTTTTTCTTTCATTTTATGAAATTCATAGGGAATAAGGTATCAATTCTACTCTAAGTTTTCTTATAGTTGTAACATGGTAGAGTAAAGAAGTTCCATGCCAGTTCAAGCGAACCCACCAATACATTGGTACATTAATATTTTTCAGCTGCAGGTTTGATGGAGTTTCTAAAGAGGTAGAAGGAAAAAGGATAACTTGACTTCATAATCTATTTATTGGAAAGTTTCATAAATGATAGGAATGAAGTAATACCAATATGTACTAGGATAGAATGTGATCATAATTACTATGTTGTTAAATATTTACTTATGAACTTTAAAAGGCCTTGAGCTATTGTAAACTGATCCTTCTAATAGTCCTTGTTAGACTATATAAAAAAGGGTGATTAATATCAAATTTAACCATTTGATAAAGGGAATAATGAGTTTGTGTATATGACATACTCTGGATGGTTGATATAAATTTACTATTCAATGTTCAATAGAATGCATGATTTCTGGTATTTATTACGGTAAATGAAGGAATTACCTATTCTTGTTAAGGATAATAAGCCCTGGTTATAAGCTATGATTATCCTCAATGGCTTGTGGTGTCCTTGTAATAAGGTATGTTGCTTGATATATATATATATATATATATAAGATAAAAAGGTATTCATATCCTTAAGATTTTGATTAAAATTTAATGATGTGCCTAATGTAGTTTTGTAATAGGATGGAAATAGGTAATTATGGAGTGATGTAAATGCAAACTATAAGATGTTTTCAAAACAAAGAAGTAACTCATATCTTCATATTCACTAGCATAAGGTCGAAATAACCATGCTAAAATGGAATTATAATACAATCGAGAAGGAGTTATAAGTATAATGTATGAAATGCTAAACATTTCTTTGAAGCATGTGTTCATGAGTTAACTCATAAAGAAATCAATGCCAATAATATATTTCTTGTTTGATGATAAAAACAAAATAGAAAGATATATGTATTTCTATAAGATGATGATTCTAATTCAATGCCATCATCTATACACTATGTAATAATTATAAATAAAACTTTGCAACATGCGAAAGCTGGAACAATTATGTGAGAACTATTGCAAATATTATATCCCTTTTATGCAATAACAAATCAGACTTAGGAATCTTGTAATAAAGACTCCCTCAGATGGTATGGGACATATGAGGAAGTTGTGATTACTTGCGTCCTTTTCAGGTTGTTTTGTTCCTTTGGAGAATAAATTAAATAAATGTTAACGATTACTTAAGAAGATTCCCAGTGAAACTAATAACACCATTTTTGAGTGTTAATACATATAACTGAATAAGTGATTAGGTGAGATGAAAATTTCCCAATGGTGAATGTGTCATCATGGATCTGAGTATGGAATACATGTCTCTAAAAATTTGATCAAATTAGTGTAATTGCTGATTACACTATCGTGATTTCACCAAGATCTAAGATGTGAGATGCCTGGTGAGATTCCGTGGTGGAATCTAGGTAGACACTTAGAGAGTATCACTTAATTATCATTTCTTTATTGAAAAATCAATAGATAAACTTGATGTATTAGCTCATAAATAACATCGAGAGGGATTGAGTAGGATTGTACACTCTCATACAGTGCACATGGTTTATGACAAGTTATCGGAAATGGATTGCATTAAGGCTTATGTTGGATTTAAATATATGGGTATTTAAATCAGTCAGTATAAGGTAAGATTATATATATATATATATATATATATATTCTCTAGATTTGAAGTGACAAAAATTGGTTGTTACATTTTGGTATCAGAGCTAAAGGTTGCAACTCTTGGACTTAATGGGTCATTACACTAATTAAAATTTGTATTTTGTTTTCAGAAGAACAATGGATATGATAAAGATGTACTGTGAAGAAAGAATTGGATCATATTCTGCTACAAGCTCAATGGTGCTTCAATTAGACAAGATTCTAGCAATTTTCAAGTATACCTAGATCCGGATAGCTACCTTGGAGCATCGGTGATGGGTGAAAATGAAAATTTGGATGAAGGATAACTTGAATTTGTTAGTAACAAACAACCAAGGAGTTATTTGATTGCGAAACTAACAATGGTGATAGGATTTGGAATTACAAATCCAAAGATGAATTAAACCCAAAATTGGGAGACACATGGGATGAACATGGACCTTTTTCTAATAAGGTGGTATTCGGAAATCCAGTAGGCTAAAACCCAATCTACAAAACATTCCAACTTATAAACAGAAGAAAAATCATAAGAGTGTTAAATTTTCTTCATCATTGAATGCTAAGAAAATGTGGTGGAAGAAACATAACAGGGAAATATGTTCTGCAGAAATATAAATGCACAAAAGCTTGCTACAATAATTTGTAAGAAAAAGCATAATCATCGCTACAAATAGCAAGATCAGACCGGTCAAACAGGACCTACTGGAGGATGTTTCTCATGTGGTAGTGGGCATTATGCTAGCCATTTTCCTTTAAGGAATATGATCAAGCATTGATTGATGATGAAAGATGCAAAGACAAACAAAAAAGGGAAGAAACAAGTATCCTTAATAGAATGCTGGGGAAGTTATGAGGGAATTCCCTAAAGTTATTATAGTACAATACTAAGAAATATGGAGTTGTTTGCATCTAATGGATAGCTTTCTATGAATTTAGAAATGGATTTTCTTTGAAGTACGGAAGAAAAATTGCTTAAATCTCATACCTATGTCTGATAATGTAGCATGGATTGATCTTCCTCTCCTTAGCTATTTCATTGGAAAACAATTCTGTGACTTCTATTTGTTTAGAAGAATTTTTGTGTTTTTGCTGCATTGTGTACTTTTGATTATCTTGATAAATCCATATGTTGGTGTATGATTTCTTGTCTCGTTAAGGCTATCTTATTTACAAAATATCTATTCTATCCTAGAGCTTAGAGGAATTTAACTTTTTATGTTTCCTAGCTTGACCATAGTCGACCTTATAAATGGTTTTTAGTCGTTAATACTAACGACAATATGGCAAGTAAATGGTTTTGTACCAAACCCATAACTTATTGGACAAGCTAACTAAATCCTTGCGTGGTTTGGATGATTCTTGGGGTTTTGGCTAATGTCAGTTATTCGATGAGTTTTAAGAAAGGCGGTACCCTTTTTGAAAAAAATAGTAATAGAATCGATTAACGATTCCCATTGTATGCATAGGCTAATCAACTACCTCCACTTTGTGGCTATTGTATGATTCTTATTACTCCTGTTGATTGAACGTTATGAGTATAATTCTTATTAATCCTCTTGATTGAACATTATGAGTATAATTCTTATTACTCCGCTTATTAAACAATATATGGAAACACTATTGGCTGGGTTAAGTGGTTTAGTAAAATATTAACCAGCTTTGAGATATGAAGGTTTGGTTAGGAAGATGAGGGTATTATGGGAGATGGATTAATCTCTAATTCCACCCTCATTGTATAACATAAATTATACTAGTGCTTCCACCAGAATGTTGACATCTAATTTATACGGGACTCATTTTAGGTCGTCTTTGTATAATTTTATAGTTTTCTCATATGGGATTCAAGGCTGGCATATTGTTTAAGCTTTAAAGAAAGGCGTGGGGTATTTTCTATTCTTACCAATTCAAAACCACACTAAATAGGGATATATATATATATATATATATATATATATATATGTGTGTGTGTGTGTGTGTGTGTGTGTGTGTGTGTGTGTGTGTGTGTGTGTGTGTGTGTGTGTGTGTGTGTGTGTGTGTGTGTGTGTGTGTGTGTGTGTGTGTGTATGTATGTATGTATGTATGTATTAATATAGAGAACATTGGGTTAGGAAATAAGTTGTATTTCCGCTTGAATATTTACCCAAAATTGATTTATCATTAAAAGGAAGACGTTATTATCTTTCGAAGGGATTTAGGGGACTTTATACCTTCCTGTGTTTCATAGTTGTTCTTGGACCTATAACTTTGGTAAGAGTAATACATATTTTCTTGCAAGAATGAAGTTTGTCGGATGGATTTGGGTGCTTAGATAAAATCTTTACCTTCTGGTGATACTTGGAATCAAATGACCCTAGATAATATATATGACTTCTAGAAAATATTGATTAGGTTTTGAATGATTCAAGACTTAAATGAAAATGGGAAAATCATGGTGTATACAATATGTGGTGTTTTAATGGTATTTGTTCAATCATTGGTGATGAAATTGATAATTATTGATTATTGTCAATATGGGTTCATTTGTTTTCTGTTTGAGACTTGTAGAAATAGTAACCTCACCATTATTTGGGTAATCAATGTGATTTATATGTATATAAGCACCTATTATGAGTAAAAAGAGTAAGATGTGTCAAGGTGGCAGATAATTGATATACAAAATACTTAAGTTATAATCGAACAAATGATTGATTGTATCTTTCTTATAAATTAAATACTGAGAAGTTATGATCTTATAATATGAATTTTTTGACAGGGTGGGCACATTTTAAAATATTTTTAAGTTTTGGATGACCCAATCCAAATACGTGACTGAAAAGTAGACACTTAGTCTCTTGTATCACCGATGCCTAATTATATTTAAGAACTCATAACCTCGTTATGAGGTGACTGTTTGGCTATGTATGTGTTCTTTATCTTATGATATAGCTAAGTATGAATTATATCATAAGGGATGCTTAATTTATACCGATTGCAATGAAAGGCGAGGGGTATGTGCTTACACAAAAAGTATGTTCAAGTTTTGGTTGTAACCTTACTTGAATTTGGATTTTATTATGACTAAATGTAATAGGAAGAAACTCAATTTTATGGGTTGGATTAAAATATTATATAAGAAAATATGCTAAGTTGTGAAGTATAAATTTCCTTAAATCTTATAAGTTACTACTGTTTATAACTTAGATATTTATAATAAAAAGGTATACACTCTGTTGATATATTAATGGACTAACAAGAAACATACGATTATAGAAGTTATGTTTAAAAATTCTCATGGATGGATATAATGTTACAAGTAAATAATATGGGCCTATAATGCTATGACATTATTACTCCAATTTGGACTCTTCTTGAGTTGATGGTAATCAGTTATGTTTGAATGGATGTAGTTATGTTATTAAAATGGGGTAAATATAAAACTACAACAAGTTGGGCTTATATGACTGTAGTATTAATATTCTAGTACTAACATCACTTGGGTTGATTAGTGATCAATTTTATTTGATTGGATTGCTTAAGTTTTATCTTAAGTAGAGACCTATCTAGTTCAAAACAACAAATTTCTTAATATTTTGGATACTACAAACATTTTTTTAAGTAAATTATTTTGTTGTTTATCAAAATTTTGACGTAATTGATACTATTTCAATTAAATTGTGATTTAATGAAAATTATTTTGTCATAATTCAGATTGAATGATTGGATAAGAAGTTGTTACAACTACTTAATTTATGTTACAATTATGAAAATTACAGATTTGAAAGGAAAATGTTGACTGTTTTTTCTAGATTTTTGAATAGACCTGTGTTTGATTGTTCGAATTTAATAAGATAGAAATCATCAGGACGATGATTCATTAAGAGGGGAGGAATGTCACAACCCTCAATCCCACACTGTTGGTTGTAAGAATAAGTCATAAATGGTAGATAATTTATGAAGACAGGGGATGAACCCTATTGCATAGTTGAGCATGCAGCTACCCACATGCTTGTATATCTTGAAAAGGATACACACACAGATGTGTGATTACATGCATAGCCACGCAATAGTCCTCATCGACCGGTGTTCGTAAAGTTCTTATCACTTATGACTTATTCTTCTTTTTCTTGGTTTTTAATGTACTTCCCTTGTTGGGAACAATGATTCAGTGTGTGGTAGGTCTGTTTTGATGATTGTTCTTCCTTACTAACCAATATGGTTATGCATTATTGAATTAAATCCTTGTTGAGATTGTATTATTGATACTGAGAAATATAGATTTCAATAATCTATAATTAACTAATGTACTATGTTGATTTTGATCATGGTGCATAAAAAGGTCTCCATTATGGTGTCGGTAATGCTACAAACTATATAAAGGCTTATATATATTTTAAAAATGGGGCATTTGCAAACAAAATGGAGCAAGGTGGTGAAACTATCATGGCTAGACATGATTTCATATTGAATAGATTATCTAACAATAAATCAGAATGCAATATTTTATTAGGATTTCCTTATTGACATGTTTATGTGCTACATTTAGGCTCTTCAAGGTTAGTCTCACATGACTAGTTGGACATACTAATGTCGAATAAGTATTGCTTGGTTATAAAACGTTACCTCTAATTACTTATTATACATATTTTTGGGTGACCATTAATAGGTCGAAGATCGACCATCATGATATGGTAAAAAAAGGGACTATTAGGTGTTCTTGGCACTTAGGTTGTTTAATGAGAAGGTTATGTTTTTGTAATTTGGGATAAATTCCCTAAGATAAGCACCCATGCAAAATTCCAAAGGGACTAATGTGACAGTTTATTAATGGTGGATCAACTTCCATGCAATGTCAAGGTTGAATTGTTCTAATTATTAAATAATCATAATATTCGATTTTAAAGGTTTTGTAATTGATATAGTCTTATGCAAAGTGGAATGGGTCAAATTATCAAACTCCATTGACACGGGAATTATTAAGGTGATTCCTAAGAATATTATTTAATTAACTTGAAAGGCCATAAAACTTACCCATGTAACCTTTGGTTGTTAAATAAACCAAGTTTTAATAATATTTGACCCCTACATGGCAGGAAAGTTGGAAAAATGGCGGTAGTATATTTTATCGAGCCACTATGTAGCCTGCAAAAAAATTTTGAAGCATTAATTCCCATTGGAAATATCACATCTTTTCTCGAAACCATAATTTGCATGGGAGGAGGGGATCCATTTTGATTATTATTTTTCCCACCTTGAGGAGTTGGGTAGAGATGATTTTAACTATAGTTTAACTCGAGTATCATTGGGATGAAACTCAAGCTTCATCTCTAGTCTTATGCATGCTCGAAACCATCATTTTAAGAGAATTGGAGTCACTATGCTTACTGCAAATGTGGATTTCAGTTATGAAAATTGTGGGGGATGCTCCTTAAAAATCGGGGTTCGACTTGGTGAATCGTTTGTCGGGATCATGTTAAAACCTCAAGGTTGTGGATTATCTTGCATTTGGCTCGAATAAATTGTTGTGATCTATAAATTTTTAGGCACGGAATATTTCTACTCCTTGTTAAAAATTTAAGAGCTTCGAATATAAATTTATTTCTTAATCTCTGTGAATATAGATCATGAGTGTTTGAAAATGGTTTTTATTTTGGTGAGTCATCTTTAAATGTTTCGTCTTTGGGGTAAGGTTCCTTCCGGTATCATTCGAATTTGGTTGTCTTTTTCTTGGCTACTTGTGTATTGTGTGTTTCTTTGTATTTTGCCTCTCATTTTGGGTAAATGTTTATTGTTATTAAAATTTGGTATCTTGGAGATATGACTATTTAAGCCTGAGTCTAGGTATGCCCGTAGATGGATCCTAAAATAAGGTTTTGATAATAGTTTTACCTTATGCGATATTGGAATTTTTGTGCCAATTTAAGCCTATACAAATTTCGGTGAAAATCCTAAGTTGTTAAGAATGGAATTGGGCATGTGTATAAGTTAGATGATGCTTTATTCTTCATTAGATATTGTGTTGAAATATTATAACCTTACACTATAAGTGGCATCCCTATTTGTATTTTTTTGAAGAATCATTTGACTTCTAACTAGTTCTGAGTAGACAATATTGGTAACCAATTTTAAAAACAATAAAATAATGATGCTTGAACAATAGTGCAACCAACCTTTGGATTATTACTAATATATGATAACTTGAATCAAGATTGTTCTATTTTAGGTAACAATAATTACATTCCTTACAATGCAAAATGAACACTTAGCTCAACTACAATAGGTAGGACTACTCTACGAGTTTCCTAAAAATAATAATAGCTATTTTAATAAGTGCATGGTAAGAAGACCACAACATACTCATGATGTGCAAGGAACACCAAAATTTGTAAAGTTGGTCCTGAAACAAGAGATTTAAGTGATTATATTACTATTATGTAAGGCATTAAACTAATGCTAAGTTGATGTTGAATAATTGTAGCCTTAAATAGGAATAAGTAAAATGTGGAAAGTTCGTGTGAACTATGGGGATATTAAGGTAATAATACTTACCTTAAACTATTACTAATTTTAATAATATTCATTGAATATAAATTTAGAGTGAAAGGTATCTTTGTTTAGAGAAAATAAATTTTATCCATTAAAAGGATATCATTCATAATACAATATTTACAAATATATATGTATGATATTATAAAGAACGAAAACTATATTTTAGTATCTGATGTTCACCTTGTATTGATTACATGTATCTACTAGTTATCAATTTTGTCGGAACAAATCGAATCACCCTGAAGTTGGCAAGTGGTTTGTATGATGTATAAATTCCCTTGGGCTAGAAGATAACTTGAGTTACTTGAGGGAGCTAGTAAGAAGGATTTCATTGTGAAATAATTCTTAGATTTTGGACTTTCTTGCCTTGCTTTGTAGTATAAAAATCTATGCATATCTTTTATAATAGTTAAGAGTTGATAATTTAGTATAGTTGAAATACTTGGTTTGTACCCACTATTATATGGATTAGGGACTGGAACTTATGCAGGAAAGCATAATGGAATGGAACTTTTTGGTTGTTATAATTTTTCCCTTTTAGTATCTTTATGTGGTAAGTTTGAGATTTAAAGTTTACCAATGATGGAAGGTGTAATCGGTGATTACAATGATATATTGTATGCTTTCCTTTTTGCTTTCATTTTATGAAATTCATAGGGAATAAGGTACCAATTCTACTCCAAGTTTTCTTATAGTTGTAACATGGCAGAGTAAAGATGTTCCATGCCAGTTCAAGTAGAACTGACCATGTACATTTGTACATTAATATTTTTCAGTTGCAGGTTTGATGGAGTTTCCTAAAGAGGTAGAAGGAAAAAGGATAACTTGACTTCATTGATTGGTTCGTATAAAGGTTCACAAATGATAGGAATGAAGTAATATCGATATGTAATGGGATATAATGTGATCATAATTACCATGTTGTTAAATATTTACTTGTGAACTTTAAAATTCCTTGAGATGATGTAAACTGATCCTTCTCTAGTCCTTTTAGACTATATAAAAAAGGGCGATTAATACCAAATTTAACCATTTGATGAAGGGAATGATGAGTTTGTGTATATGACATACTCTGGATGGTTGATACAAATTTATTGTTCACTGTTCAATATAATGCATGATTTCTGGTATTTATTCGGTAAATGAAGGAATTACATTTCTTGTTAAGGCTAATAAGCTTGTTGTAAGATATGATCATCCTCATTGGTTTTTGGTGTCCTTGTAATAAGGTATTTTGCTTGATATATATATAAATATAAGATAAAGAGGTATTCATATCCTTAAGATTTTGATTAAAATTTAATGATGTGTCTAATGTAGTTTTGTAATAGGATGGAAACAGGTAATTATGGAGTGATGTAAATACAAACTATAAGATGTTTTAAAAAAATAAGTAACTCATATCTTCATATTAACTAGCATAAGGTCAAAATAAACATTCTAAAATGGAATTATAATACAATCGAGGAGGAGTTATAAGTATAATGTATGAAATGCTAAACAATAGTGGAAGCATATGTTCATAAGTTAACTTATAAAGAAATCAATGCCAATAATATATTTGTTGTTGGATGATAAAAAATAGAAAGATATATGTATTGTCCCTTAGCTAGAAGATGATGATTCTAATTATATGTCATCGTATATACACTCTCTAATAATTATAAATAAAACTTTGGAACATGCGAAAGCTGGAACAATTATGTGAGAATTGTTGCAAATATTATAGCGCTTTTATGCAATAACAAATCAGACTTAGGATTCTTGCAATAAAGACTCCCTCGGATGGATGTGACATATGAGGAAGTTGTGATTACTTGTGTCCTATTTTTGGGTTGTTTTTTTCCTTTTGGAGAATAAATTAAATAAATGTTAATGATTACTTAAGAAGATTCGCAGTGAAACTAATAACACCATTTTGAGTGCTAATCCATATAAATAAATAAGTGATTAGATGAGATGACAAGTTCCCAATGGAAAATGTGTCATCATGGAACCTATCATGGCATACATGTCTCTAAATCTTTGATCAAAGTAGTGTAACTACTGATTCTGATGTCACGATTTCATTAAGATCTAAGTGTGAGATGCCACGGTGGGATTTCATGGCGGAATCCAGTAGAAACTTAGAGAGTATCTCTTAATTATCATTTCTTTAATGAAAAAAATAGATACACTTGATGTATTGGATCATAAAGAGTGTTGAGAGGGATCAAGTAGGATCTATAATCTCTCATATAGTTGTACATGGTTTATGACAGGTTATCGAAAATGGATTCCATTAAGTCTCATGTTGGATTTAAATATATGAATATTTAAATCAGTGCATAATGTAAGATAAAAAATCTCTAGATTTGAAGTGACAAAAAGTGGTTGTTACACACCTACTCTGGCCTTGTATGTAGTGGGGGTTTAGATAGCCATAGGGAAGTTCTTTAAATCTAGTTCTATAATCGAAATCTTGATTGATAATGACATAACACATAAATATGATCATACGGGATTGTACAAGAACTAAAACATCAGTCTCCTCTAGACACAAATACATAGAAATAATGTCCTCCAATATATAATTGCACAACACACCAGCCCACCAACGATCTAAATTTCATAACCACTCCACATCCGCATCAAGAAGATTATGGTAATCCTCCTATGTCCAAAATTTATCTTAGGTCCCCAACACTTATTTGATGTGTATGTTGTCAACCAATTGTATAATTATATTGGTAATAAACTAAAGAATGTCTCATAGAGCTCATGATCAAGATTATCTTCCACCCAATGATGGACATTGAAATGATTTCTAGTACTATATCTCTACAAAAACTTATCTTGACCATCCTCTACCCAACTTAAAATTCTCTCCAGAGTTAATCAATACACCTTTTGTAAGAAATATATTGGAATAAAAATTGAAAAGATGTCTTGGCAATGGAACCAAAATGTATTATTTTATTTCACCTAAATGTTATGCACGTTGACACCTCATTTAAAGAGATCTAAATGCTCACCCAAATCACGTGAAGATACTAGGTCCGTCCTTTGTATTTGTTTTTCAAGATGTTAGCATGCATAATGATATTGTTATCTAACCAAGTACTTATTCAATCATGCTAAACCATTGCATACATTCAATTGGAAACATATGTAATAAGGAAACATAATAGATAAAAAAATTACCAATATAAATTATACCATGAAATATGCATAAATAGACATATAAATTATTATAATCCATCAACATGATCCATTATACCAAAAGTATCACATGACATAAGCTTAATACATCATCCACCAAGGTGCTTAGAACAAGCACAAGTATCAAACTCTAGGTCATAACTACATAAAAAGAATCTCGGAACTCGAGACGTGGTGCTAAAAAATGACTTAAAATTAATATATATAGGGGTTGGGACTTACCCTTCACTACCCATGCACTCTCTTAATAATATTTTTTTCAAAAATAGACTACATGTATGCTTCAAAAAACAGCTAATAATAGATTATCCTATAAATAAATATTCTTTTATCCTATTAATAGCCTTCATGCGTGTGCTCGATCTACATGTCCATTCTCCAAAAATATCCCTTTCTTGGTACCAAGATATCATGATTTTATTCTATGCTTGGTCTAAAATCCATCCAACTTGTCTATTTTATCTCGTAATATGCAAAATCAGATAAGTCCTAAATCTTGTCCACCTCGGTGTGAACCTCGTGCGTGTTATTCGACCCTTTTGTCGTGCTCCCAAAACTCCCATATGTGGCTTGTATTGAACATTTTTTCTTGGTGTGAGATGTTATAGATATGTTACAAAGAACTTGTATGAACTTTCCAACCCAATCATAGAGTTATCTTGACTTGAGAGGTGCATCCAAGGTGTGTAAATGCTTGTAGGTAGATATAATAGTTGGAATAATGTGCTATGCATATTATATCTTGAGAGGCTGCGTTTTGAGACCAAAGATGGGTCTATGAGCAGGCATTGGTCATTAAGACCAATATGATCTTGAGATGTAGAATACTATAATGTTATGAGGGATATGAAGAACTCAAAAGACCTACATTTGTGTTCTTGAAAGTATGATCGGAAGGTTTGCAAGAAAAGTTAACATGAGGAAAGAAAATATGGGCATGAAAGATGTTGCAAAAATATAGTAATTTTCATGAATGGTTCATTATTGCTAAGTTTTGGTATCATCCCGAAGTATTGAGTAGTCTATATGCATAAATGACCTAGGAAAAGTCCTCTAAGTTTGAAATTTTAATATACTCATTAGAATCATGAGAACTTAGATACAAATTCACTCATCAATATGAAGAGGTAAACATTATTGGTTCATTGTGGTTTAATGGATAAGGAGAAGTGTCTCATCTTGAGGAAGACATGTATGAAAAAAATGAATTAGGTGTTTTGTCTAATCTAATATATCATGAAGAAGCTGATTATGACAATGAAGTATGAAACATGACCTAGTTGACACTATGCAGGTGTTTTTGAAGCATGAAGCAAGTCCAAATGAATACATTTTAATCTTTTTATCCTTTCTATGGCTAAGTGAAGTATATGGACTTAGAGGGAGATAGTTATCTATGTGATTAGATAATACAACTTTTCTTGTTGGGTCTATTTTCTAAGGAACAAGATAGGTCAAGGATTACTTGTGTTGATTATTTCATGTATAGGTTTGATTTTTCAGTTTGAGAAGATATATGTGTTATTACTATAGAAATTAAGTAAGGTTTAATTTTATGATTTCTTGAGGAAGTTAAGAGGCAAGGGGAGCTATGCGGTTTGTACCTAGCTATCTTTGAGCTGTCACAGAAGTTAACGGGATATGAACAAAGCTCAGTGAGAAAGTTGTATTTCTATCAAGAAACATAGTGTCAAGTAAACATGTGAACAATGGTGATAGTGTTGGTAATCTAAGTAGGAATATGTCAATTTATAAGTAGATTTGGAATAAATAATTTGTTGACTACTAATATCAAGACTAGGTGAGTGGTGTTGTGTTATTGAGAAAGAATGCATTGAGTTAGGGGTATTTCTAAGTTTTTGTTGCAAAAAGATGTATATGAAAATGGTACATGTATGATCATGTTTTTTATCCTTTTAGTAAATGTTTTGATAGGGGAGAATATTTATGTTCTTAATGATATTCCAAAGGAGGAGTATGTTGGTCCATGGGGAGCTATGTTTCTCTAAAGAGTTAAAACAAAGAGAAAAAAGTCAAAGGGACCTTATCGATTTGGTTGATGTTTCCAACTAAATGGAGAGACATAGTGTGATGTTAGAAGAACAGGACTATCTTTTGGTAGTTTTAATACCTTTTTGTTAATTTCAAAAGGGGAGAATGAGCTGATTGCGTGTGATTATGCTAAAATGTAAAATATTAGCCTAATATAGTGCAAGTTTTGTACTAAAATAAATGAATAATGAAATAAAAAATTAAATCAAACAAATAAGAAATTAAAATATGAAACCCTAATTACAAAAAGACGGTTATACGATCCTTAGCTAATTTGAAGAGGTTTTTGGACTATGTCACAGTGATGACTAGATGAATAGGAGTGGGAGACCATAGGATGAAGCCTATAAAAATGAAGAGTTGATAGATTTAATTGGACTAGGGTGCTTGGAGAGGGATGAGGTCACCCATGGGTTCCTTAGTCTTTGTATATGATCCAGAAACCTCCTATGAGATGTTGCAAAGAGGGCCACACTTGTTCACATTTTGTCACTTATATGTCGGTGTAAGATCATTGAGGTTGTTGTAAACTGTAATGAAGAAAGTACTGTAAAATAGTCAAATAATGCTACGCCCTTAACTTATTACTTGTACTAGGATATGATTAGCCGACTTGTGGCTTACCATATCATTTTATTATATCATTTATACTTTCTCATGCTTAATAGGTCGGCTGGGTGATGGCCATAACATATGAATAGTATATATAGAGGATTGTAGGTAGTAGTTCATTATCATTTGAGCATTTGAGTCTTATTATATGGTTTGGAGGTTGCCCCCTCGAAGTGGCGAAGCTATTACAATTGCATATTGAGATCATTATTATGAAATATTGTGTTATTTGGTGTTATATTGCTACTCATAATCTAAATTATACTAGTAATTTCATTACAAGTGGTATCAGAGCTACGATCTGGGCCAAAATTAGGGCAAAACCCTAATTTTTTGTTTCCGTAATATATTTTGAACCAGAGCGAATTGGTGGGATATATTTTTACCAGAGTTGTAAATCATTTCAAGTAAAATTCTTTGAAAATTTCAGATTTTATTTATTTATGTTGCACAAGTTATTACAAATTTATGGTTTTTCATAAAATCACTCCCTAAGGTGCAAATTATGGAATTTTTTCAAGTTCTTTACATTTTTGGAAAGCTTTGAAAAACATAGTATTAGTATCTTCTCTATGTTTTTTCCTGTTTTTCTATCAAAACCATAAAACCTAAGGTTTGATATCATGGTGGGGCCTTCCACAAGAGCAAAAAAGAATCCAGTTACTCTGGGTAAAACCCCAGATAAAGATGAGATAGTGATTGAAGAGATGGATTCAGAAGGGGTAAATACAGATTCCTCAACACTAGGGTTTACTTCAATTTATCATAAGGTGATTCAACTTGAGTATGAGCTGTGAAATGTACAATTTGAGATGGCCTCTAAAGGATACATAGCCAAAATCAATCATCAGTTGGATGATATCATGCAACATGTAAAGGGTAAACAGTATTGCCCAAATCCATCCCATATCAACCAAGGAGGACATTAAGTTCAAAATCATGGACAAAATAACCATGTTGGATCACTTTTCCAGCCCAATCAGAATCCAACTTATTCGCAACCATGGAACATGATGCCAAAAGTGGATATGCACAAATTTAGTGGTAAATATCACAATTGGATAAATCAAATGTAGAAATTCTTTGAACTACATCAAACACCATCAGGACAAAAGGTGACATTGGCATCCCTATATCTTGAACCAGACCAATTTGTTTAGTATCAATGGTTATGTGCTCAAAGGCAAAAGAATGGTCTTGGTGTCACTTGGACAGTTTTTACCGAGGAGTTTTAATTGCACTATAATTGAGTGTTTGAGAGAACTAATTTAGTCAACTAAAAAATTTATGACAAACAGGATCAATCAAAGATTATGTGCATCAATTCCAAAACCTATCCTTGAGGGTGGAGAATATACCAAAAGAGAATTTGAATGACCTATTTCTTGGGGTTCTTAAGGACCACATCAAGCATGAGGTACGTATGTTTAATCCACTCAAGATTTCTGATTCTATTATCATGGCACATCAAGTAGAGGAAAAAGTTCTTTGTAGTAGGAGGCCACCTTTCATTAACACCAAAGACCGTAGTATCTCTTCCCCTTCATTTTCTAGGCCGGTTAGATCTGAATCCTCAAAAAAATGGAAGAAAAGAGAGAAAAAGGATTATTCTTTAAGCGTGATAGAAAATATGGACCGGGACAAAAATGTGTTGAGAAGTATTTGTTCTATATTGACGGAGGTAATGAGGATGATGAGGATGCTAAAACTATAGGAGAGGCTAAGGAACCAGTAGAAGAGGAAGTAGAGGATCACCAACCTACAATTTCTTGTCATGCATTGTCAGGTATTAGTACTCCTCAAACACTCAAGGTTATTGGCTATCTCAAAAAATAGAAGGTGACAGTGTTGATTGACTCGGGAGTACTCATAACTTCATAAATAGTAAGTTAGCTTCCCGCCTCAATTGTTTTATTTACCCAACTCCAGAAATGCAAGTTATGATTGTGGATGGTGGGATAGTCAAGTGCATAGGAAAGTGCCATAGTATCAAGATTTCCATGGGAGACTACATGTTAGACTCACCTATGTTTGTTATTTCTATGGGAGGGGTAGATATTGTTTTTGGTGTCCAATGGCTCACAACCTTAGGTACTATAGAGATGAATTTCAAGAATTTTTCATGTGATTTCATTCAGATGGAAGGACAATACAATTGAATGGGATGGTAGCTAAGTCTCCACAAATTATTAGCTCTCATTAGATGCAAAAGGTTCTTAGAAAAGGAGTAGATGGATTTATAGCAAAGTTATTTTCCATAGAAGTATAAAATATAGAGTCTTCAATGCCACCCGATCTTCAGAAGATTGTTGATGCTCACTCATCTATTTTGATGCAATTCCAAAGGGAATACCACTAGTTAGGGATCATGATCATGCCATTCAGTTGATTCCAGGGAGCAAACACCTAACATCAGACCATACAAGATACCCATATTCCCAGAAAAGTGAGATCGAGAAAATGGTTCGAGGAAATGTTGAAGGCAGGTATCATCGGCCCCAGAGTGCCTATTCTTCCCCAGTGGTCATGGTATGTAAGGAGGATGAAACATGGAGTATGTGTCTAGATTACCGAGAAATAAACAAGTATACCATCAAAGATAAGTTTCCTATTCCAGTAATTGATGATTTACTTGATGAATTGCATGGTGCTATTTATTTCACAAAATTAGATCTTCGTTCGGGGTACCATCAAATTAGAATAAAAGAGGAAGATGTTCATAAAACAACTTTTAGGACTCATGAGGGCCATTATGAGTTTTTGGTAATGCCTTTTGGTCTTACAAATGTGCCTTCAACCTTTCAAAGCTTGATGAACACTATTTTTAGGCCATTTTAAAGGAAAATTGTATTAGTTTTCTTTGATGACATATTGATTTACAGTAAGACATGGGAAGAACAATTACAACATGTAAATAAAGTGTTGGAAGTTTTGGAGAAACATAATCTCTATGCAAAGCCATCTAAATTTTCTTTTGGTGTATAAAAGGTAGAGTACTTGGGTCACATTGTATCCCATGAAGGCATCAAAGTTGATCCTTAGAAGATCAAAGCTATGGTGGAATGGCCATGGCCCAAAACTCTAAAAAATATTCGTGGGTTCCTAGGACTAACAGGGTACTACAGAATATTTGTGTGGGGATATGGTAGAATAGAAGCCCCACTCACTACATTGCTAAAGAAGGATGCCTTCCATTGGAAAAACTTAGCCACTAAATCCTTTTAGCATATGAAGGAAGTATTGTGCAGCACCCCAGTTTTGGCCACTCCCAACTTCTCAAAAACCTTCATTGTTGAATGTGACGCTTCTAGATCAGAATTGGGAGCAGTTCTAATGAAAGAAGGAAGACCAATTACATTTAAGATTCACCAATTCAAAGGAAAATATCTTCTCAAACTGGTCTATGAGAAAGAAAATATGGCTATTCTTCATGCGGTCAAGCAATAGAGGCCCTCTCTCATGGGTAGACACTTCAAGGTAAAAACTGATCATGATAGTCTCAAATAATTTTTTGGAGCAAAGGTTATCATCTGAGGAACAAAAAAAATGGGTAACAAAAATGTTGGGTTATGATTTTGAAATCATATACAAAAATGGTAAAGAAAATGTAGTAGCTGATGCATTGTCTAGAAGGGATACATCCATAGATGCCTTACTATGTGGAATGTCCATGTTGATGGCCAATTGGGTGGATGAGAGCCAAATTGGAATGGGATCAAGACAAGGACACACAATCTCTAATATAGAATATAAAGCAAGGATCTATGACATCTAACAAATTTGAGTGGAAAGGTAATGCCCTATGGTACAAGGATAGGTTATACTTGAGTAAATATTCTAAGTTAAAGCATGATATTCTTGCAGAGCTACATGCCCTTGCCCTCTTGGAGGACACTCTAGATTTTGGAAGACATATCATAGAATAAAAAGAGAATTATTTTGAGAAGGACTCAATGGGTATGTACAAAATTTTGTATTAGAGTGTTTAGTGTGCCAACGTAACAAAGGGGAAACAATTAAGACACCAGTGTGCATTGTGCAGATCCTTACCAATTCATAGCCGAGAGATGGGAGGAGGTCTCCATGGATTTCATCACCAGATTGCCTTGTTCAGAGGGTAAGAATGTTATTTTTGTGATTGTGGATAGGCTCACAAAATATGCCCATTTTTGTGCCCTATCACATCCATTTGCAGCTAAGTACAGTCATAGATTTTTTTTTGAGACAGTTCAAAGGCTACATGGAACCCCAAAAATAATTGTAAGTGATTGTGATCCTATTTTCACAAGTAATTTTTGGATGGAATTATTTTCATGTTTGGGTACTCAGCTAGCTCATAGTTCATCTTATCATCCTCAAACTGATGGGAAAATGGAAGTGGTCAACAAATTCTTAGAGGGGTATCTATATTGTTTTGTATCAAATAAGCAGGAAAGATGGATTAAATAGCTACCACTTGCAGAATGGTGGTATAACACATCTTTTCATACCTCTTCTCAAATGACCTAATTTTTAGTATTATATGGTTACCATCCACCTTCTATCACTTCCTCCTTGAGGGTGCAAACTAAGGTCAGAGATGTTGAGGAACACATTCAACATCAACAACAGTTTTGGCTAGTTTAAAGGAGAATTTAGCATCAGCACAAAACAGGATGAAACAAAAGCCAGATCAACATCGTAGTGATAGACATTTTGAAATTGGTGACTAGGTTTTTATACGTCTCCAACCTTACAAATAGATGTCTCTAAAGCAATATAAAAGGACAAAAACTTTCTCCTAAATACTATGGCCCTTATCAAGTTCTACGAAAATTGGTAGTGTTGCTTATAAACTAGTGTTGCCTCCATCTTCACACATATACCCAGTATTCCATGTTTCATGCCTGAAGAAGGTTATTGGACTGAAATTTGAAGCCCAGACAGAGTTACCAGAACTTTATGAGGAAGGAAGAATCATTTTGGAGCCAAAGAAGATTCTATAAACATGTGCTAAGAGGCTGAGAACCAGAGACATTGAGGAATATTTGATCGGTGGAAGAATCGAGCATAGAAGAAGATGCCACCACAGGAGGATGAAGGTTTTCTGCAGCAACATCCAAGATTATTCAATGTTGAGGACACTATTGGTTTGAAGGGGAAGGTAATGCTACGCCCTTAACCTATTGCTTGTATTAGGATATGAGTAGCTGACTTGTGGCTTACCATATCATTTTATTATATCATTTATACTTTCTCATGCTTAATAGGTCGGCTTGGGTGATGGCCATAACATATGAATAGTATATATAGAGGATTGTAGGTAGTAGTTCATTATCATTTGAGCATTTGAGTCTTATTATATGGTTTGGAGGTTGCCCCCTCGAAGTGGCGAAGCTATTACAATTGCATATTGAGATCATTATTCTGAAATATTGTGTTATTTGGTGTTATATTGCTGCTCATAATCTGAATTATACTAGTAATTTCATTACAAATAAACATAAAATCCTAAAAGCGAAAGATGTAAAATGAGGGGTCAAACTATCTTCATCTACCAAAATAATTGACTTACTACTTTGAGAGCTATAATACATATTAGACCTAATGTAGATCTATGTGTACGTGAGTAATTCTAACCTAGGTTGCTCTTGTGCGTGTCACACTTGAAGTAGGAAACAAGTAGCTATATGTAGAATGTAAATAATGTGTGCGTGGAAGTAATAGGTTCCCCTCCTATGAAGTGTGATGTAGATGAACCAACCTTTGTACCTTTTGATGGAGCTAGATGGATGTAAATAGAGCTATAGATGCCTTGATGGATGCAACATTAGGTAGTGATAGATAGTGCTTAGTGCTTGGCCCCTTATTATGATCACATTAATTTATATTTATATGATTCCCTTGCTTGAATTTCATAACTAACTTTGAAAATTTTGACTACCAGTAGACACCTAAAATTAGCATCACTAATCCCCATGTCCACATCCACTAGCATCCCTTCATTATCACATCCCTACCATATTATACATTAACTCATTTATGTTAAGTCTTGTTTCTCCCCGCCATATTTAATCCCGTAAATATCATTCTATAACTGTAAAATCCTATTTTACCCGTTCTTAAACCATTAAAACCATTTAGAAACCAAAATCAAATAAAAGAAAACAAATTAACAACTTTTAATCATTTCACAACCTCCTTGACTGCATAACCTCTTTCCAAAAATATCCTTTGTTAAAACAAAAACCTCAATTTGGGAAGTGATTTCAACCTTTTTCTGTAAATCTCAAATCACCGGTGATCCTACCAATTGTCGGAAATTCTCCTAGTCATCATCATCCCTATATAAACGAGTGTCAAGCCTTCATTCAAGGTTAGCTTGAGGTTAGGTGTGAGCTTCCTCCAATTTGATTTATTAGTTGGAAATTCTTCAAGAACTTCACATTGTAATATTTTTGTATCATATCCCTTCATCAAAATATCATTTCAAGCCATCCAATATCTATTCTTCATCTTTTGGAGGTCAAAAAAACATCTAGACACCAATTCAACAATATTTATACATCTCTGATTTCCCTCTCTCGGTAATGTCATCTTATTGTCCTCATTTATCAGCTCAGATAAGGTAAGTACCTTCCCATTTGTATTATTACCTCATTTACTTATCATTTACAAGCTTCAATCAAAATTATCTCATTTATTATTATCCTTCACATTTCCGGAGAAATCACTAAAAATTCTTCTAATAACTAATGATTGGACCCAATCACCATGATCGACCTTAAGCGCTAGTGATCCCTATCATTAGATCATTGAAGCTCAAATTTTCCTTCAAAAATCACTATCTCATCACCTATTACTACTCTTCCTTTGCAAGTGCTTATCAAACCCTATCAAGCTCCTTTGAGCCATCTATAACACTCTATCGAGTTATCTAAATAAAATCTATCATCTTGCTCACCTTTTTGAGTACACAACCATCTATATCCTTTCTCCTTTGAGCCATTTTGTGATCCCTAGACTCCCTTTGGATCAGGTATCACCATCAAACCATCATATAACCATGGACCATGTCAGTCCCTTTTCATTTACATTGTTTGTTATATCATCTGTTTTATCATTTTATCTTATCATTATCAGATTAATTTCTTGAACGTGGATTGACATCCTTGCAAGGAAGTCCATTGACTTATAGGGACTGAATTTTACCAGGAAATATGCCATATATCTATCTAATCTCATCTTTTTCTAAGTGTTTGTGCATTGTAGGTAGCTTATCCTATTAAAAGAATGATTTTTACACATGCTTAGATCTATCCACATCAATCATCCATAAAGATCAACATCAACTATCTCGTGGGTATCGATAAACCCCTCATCTTTTGAGGTCAATTTTTTTGTTGTTTCACTTCATTAATTTAAAGTAGGAAAGAAAAAACTCTCTGGTACATTCGGCATGCTCGGTGGGACCCATGTCCCTTTATCTTCATTTATATTTCATTAAAAATTTGTTCTTTTCCTTTCGCTCTGTAATCTCTAGCGATCTAGTCAAATCACTAGTGATTCATGTCAATTATCGACGATGTCTATGAATGCTTCTAATTACTCAATCGGATAGCCTCTAACATCATTTCATCTTGCTATTTTGTGTTCTACTAACCCTTTTGCAGGTTTACGCTTTCGGGATATTTCACATCTGCGCATTATTACATTGTTAAAAAATCAGAAAATTAAAAATTAAAACAGAAGCATTCCTCAGGCCAGTCCTCTTCTTTTCTTTTCATTTTCAAGCATCACATCTTGTTATCTATCCTCATCGAAATCTATCATACTTTTGGGCTTTAAAATAACCTTTCATACTTCTTGATCACATAGATTAAGTAAAAGGATTAATACATTACATCCACTTAATCTCCCTCACACATAGCCAAACAACATTGAATGTAAAATTTACATTAATCAATTCTACCTAGGTGAAAATATGAGGATTTCATCACCCAATAGGGAAGTTGACTCGAGTGTTTTGGCCGAGTCTAAATAATTGGTTTTTGGTATATTGGCTAAGCACTTGAATCCCTTATCACTGTGGGATCATGTTAAGTGGGGGTAGGACCAATACTAGGCCCCGTACCGGCACCACCACATATTTAGGCCTCCGGTAACTTCACGTATATCGAGGACTTTGGCCTTAAACAAACTCCGAAACTAGCCTTAGGATGACCATATCATTAGGTTCCTTCTAAGCCTCTTCCCCAACATATAAATTCTAATCAAGATAATTAAAAGTCTTCTGTTTGACTTGTCTATTATTTTTTTATCTCTCTTAGGGCTTTGTTGTATCATCACTAGTTAGCTATGATTGAATATGGATCAACCCTCCTCATTAGCAAATTATTTTACCCCTTATACATCATTTTTACAATCATTTTTGGTTTCTTCATACACTACCTCTAAATGTTTTCATCCCAATAAATTTAAAAACATCCCTTACACAGGACCTAATTCTTATCAATCTCATCAACCTATCATGTGTCACTCAACTTCACTAAGCGCTGGCATTTTCCCATATCCATCTAGATCATATTTTTTCACCTATGGAACCTCTTCCTTTCCACCCCTCCTACATCCCTACAAAAACCTCATCCAATAAACCTATGACTATAATTTACATCCAGATTACTTCCAAACTATCGCTTCTAGCCCATGTCAAGTGTATCCCATCAATCAATCCTTTCCACATCCCCTCCTTCATCACAATCTCATCATAATCTTAACATCCCCCATATTTTATCTAATCAACCTATCTCAACTTCAATACCTTTCTCAATACCTTAGACATCTCAAACCTATACAAACATACCTACATAGACCTAATCAATCCCTCTAATCTAACAACAACATATCCATTATCCCTACATGTACCTCCACATCCCTTTATCAAAACCTACTTTACAATCGGTACCTTCTCAAGCTACCCCTTATCAACCTCCACATCAAACTCATCTACCATGAAATTATCATCAATAAAATAAATCACATGCTCATCCACACTCACATGTTAATTCCTTCATGCCTAATCCTATAAAAGATCCCATGCAAACTCTATTGAAAAAATTAGAAAATTAGAAATCCATTACCATGGGAACCAAACACGTCCTCAATTATGACCAGGTTTGTAATGAACCCATCCATCCATCAATACCATATAAGCCTTATCCTCCACATTGGGAATTTCCTGAATTTACCATGTTCCATGGCTAGGAGGATCCTCAACAACACATACTAGCCTTTAGACACTCATGTTATCTCATCATTTGTGATCAAGATATCCTGCTTAGAACATTTCCTATGTCACTAGTAGGACTTTCCTTGGATTGGTACAAATCCCTCCCTTGACTCTTATTCTTTTCACGCACTTATCCTGTTATTTTTCAAGAACTTTGCTATCAACATTACTCACAAAATCACCATTTCTGACCTCTCTACCATCAAACAATCTGAAAATGAATCCATTGTTGACTTTTTCACTAGGTGGAAAAGCATTATCAATTAATTGACCTTCTCACTTCCTCAATCAAAATTGATCAAGTTATTTTATTGATCGTGTTCCCATCACATTTCATCTACCCTCTAGATCCACACATTTTAGACTTTTGATGAAGCCTTCACCATGGCCAAAAAGTTATAAATCCAAGCCCTTGAAGAAGGCCATATCAATCCTCAATCTACACATGTCCCATTTGATTCCCCTAGTCTTCCTACAAGCTAGATGAAACTACCATGCATGATGTCATTACTTGTCTTCCTGACCCAACACCCTCGATAGATTCAGTCCATATAGATATTGCACATCCTTCAAGTCACATCATCAAAACTATTACATATGATATTCCCCATGAGGAGACCCTTTCATCACCAATTCTTCCCCTTGAAAACTTAGAGCCCCTGGATCCTCTTTTCGATAATCCTCATGCATTGACATCACCTTCTCTTACTATCCAATCATCTACTACCGATTTTCAGCCTTTAAACTCCACCTCGAGACCATTACAAAGGGAACCTATACTCAAATGTCTCGACATCTAACCATATTATAAACCAATCAAATACTAGGGTAAGCATCCCACATAAATGTAACCCACATCAATCATGTCTAGAAACAACATCTCCCTCATCCAAATCAGAATCAATATTATACCTAACTTTTCACTTATCATCTAGTTTAGAACTTTATCCTAAATCAAACACTATAAAATCAAATCTCATCACATCCACAACCTCACCCTTGTCATCTGATGTGATACCCTCTCCTCTATCTAAATCAAACATTACAAAATGAAAATGTATCATAGCCATGACCTCATCCACATCATCTGTCAGTAAGACCATCTTCTTTACTTAAGGATGACATTACAAAATCAAAGCACATATCTAGGGCCTCAACTTTACCATCCATTCTGATACCCCATCATTCATCACAATAGAAAACTATCACATACACAATTCCATCCTCATCATCAATTTTGGGACCCCATCCTTTATCTCAATATCATATTACATAGACAACCCCTATCTTGTCCATAATCCATCCCTCCCCGTACATTTTGGGACCTCATCTTTCATCAAATTTTATCAATCCCACATCCTATCCCATCCTTGGATCATATCCTCTATCTTATCAACCTCAAAAAACCCCTACGATGTTTTAACACAATAAGGGATCTACACATCCACCTAAATTTGAAAATAAGGTGCGTCATACTAAGCGTTATCATAAATCAAAATCAAAATCCATTAATCCAAATCCAATGAAAGGGAATTACATTTACATCCTTGAAATACTCATGAAATCTTATCTTATCACATTAATACTATTCAAAATACCTAATCCACATATTCCAAAACCTTCTTGGTATGATTAAAACAAAACCAAGGTGCCTACCATAGAATCCTAGGTCATAAAAAAGAGAGTTGTAAAGTTTTTAAAGCCATAATCTAATGAATCTTCCTCATCAATGATATTCTCCTATAATAAGACCATCCTAATCCATCATCGATATCATCTATACCTCAACCCTTGTCAGTTTCCTCACCAACATTTGTAGGTCAAGGGGGACATCCTCAATATGATATTAACAAACCTCTTCAACACCTTCCTTTGTAAATATCTCAATCTCATCAACATCTACACCCAAATCACTGGTAGTTTCCTCATTGAAATCAACTAATCTGAAAACATGTGTTGTATTTTTAGTACTTTTAAAAGTTTCCAAAGATCGTGATTTTCTTAACCAATTTTAAGTATTGTAAACTCCAAAATTGATTAAATTCTGATTATTATGCATCCATATAAGTGCAGAAAACTTGTGTAGCAAATAATTAATTAGAAAATAGAAAACATTCAGATAACAAACAAGATTGTTTACGGGGTTCAAAATTCCCACGTCCCGGGTTGATTGAACCGATCCATTAATAATATTTAAATTTAAGTACAATAACTCTTAAAAACAACCAATATTGAATCAAAACCTGCAAATGAGCTTATCAATGTCCCAAGAACTCTGAAAAATAGCGGAAACTGTCCCAAGAACGATCCGTGGATCCTACAATGTTTTCACAATGTGATATCCCTACAAATGTGTTAGAAAAACACCTAAAAATGGAGATTCAAAAACATTCTATGAAAACAAATCATATATCTGATATCATCTTTGAATTCTGAACACTTTTCATGTTTACACCAAGTCACAATTCGGACCAGAAGTGCATTGAAATTCATGTTTTCCAACTAGTTGTCTTGTAGATCCCTATTAAAAATTGCATTCAAAGCTTCCAAAAATAGGTTAAAACTAAACAAAAAATATCAAATCTTACATTGTTGGAATTGTCTCATAATTTCCTTCATTTCATATTTTTACTCTGAGTTCTCAATTTGAGTGCAAGGCCTTCAAAAATGGCGTTTTCTGAAAACTGCCCTCTTCTCCTCCTTTGCACAGACCTGAATGCTCTTCAAATAAAATAACACTCCTTATATAATGTTTCCCAACAAGTGGCGCGGCGGTCAAAGCCCTTATCTTTTACCATGGAGACCACGGTTCAAATCCCCCCCATATCTCCACTTCCTTCTCCTTAGGCGGATTTCAAGAGTTTTATCCCACATTGTGGGTGCGTGAATGAAGGGAGGCATTTAATAATGCAAAGGGGGCACTTTTGTATTGGCTTGTGAGCCACCTTAGCCACTTGGGATGTGGGTGCATTTGCTGGTTGGATAAGGATGCGCATGCATGCATTGACATAGTATTTTTAGGCACCTTGAATAATGCTTGGAGGTTAAACCAAATATAATGCGTGGAATATGTAATATGGATTTGGATTAAATGTGTGGCTAATAATAGCTTAAGCGACCAATATGGAGGTGTAACCATATAGTGACATGGCAAATTTCATGGTGAATAATTACAAAGTAATATGAAATTTGAAATTCTAATTGAAATATGATAATTAAGACCACATGTCGACCCGCGATTGGAAAATTGAACCAACCATTTCATGATTGTCGAAGACCAGTGGATAAAACCCCTTCAATTTTTTCCAAATCCTTTTGCCACATGTCGCAGTGCGATTGGTCCAATATTGACCAGTTGACTAGAGTTGACTTTCCCGTTGACTGAACTTTGACTAGACATAACTAGAGCTCCTGATGTCCATTTTCCGCGTTCTCATAGTCATTGGAAAGCTCTCGAGATGATCTTATGCACTGACACCATTTAGGGAAGTTTTGGGAAGTTTCAAAAATTATCCCTGATCATCTAGAATAGGGGTCACCCTCAATCAAATATCAAAAATATTTTTCATACATATTCTCATCACCTTCCATTAAAGGTCCCTCATCTCAAATCAATATGATTCACACACCTGCATGAATCATAAATTGTCATACACGAAGAAAAAGATAAAATCAAAGCTTCGTCATCTACCCCTCCTCATCAATCATCCTCTCATATCCCATCCAAAATTTTAACGACTCCTTTGTCAAAGGTTTCACATCCTCCTTTATTTACTATATACTCAATCAATCAACATCAAATATTTCATCATCATATGTCATCTCTAGCCACAACGTCACCGTAGGGGGTCTCCTTTCTTCTAAGACTTGAAAGTATTACCTTACACACCTCCCCTAGTTAATCCTCACCAACCCTATCCTCTCAATCCAGTCAAAATGTCACTACTTTGGAAAGGAGTAAACGTGGAAATTTTTCCCCTAATTAGATCGAGTCCATATAGTATGGGTCGGGAGCATATCATCTAACCTCCCTTGATGGAATACCTATGAAGGAACCTCTAAAAGCCTTACACTTGTGGCCATTTTACTATTAACACATCAACCATCATGATAGTAGTTACATACAATATATTATTAATCCATCAACCAACCATCTTATCATCGTAATGATTTGAAAGTATGTGGTTTTTCGTCACTATCCTCAAAACCTTAAAGATGAGCACCATGGCTCTATTCATCATATCTTTCACATGAACAAGTTCCTCCTTAACTAGAAACCTACAATAATTACATCCATCTACCTTATATACCAACCAAAGACATGTCATGGGGTACATATGTGTAGGTCATGAACACATTTCTTAACCCCTCCTTAAAAAGATCTATTAGGGTTTTTACCTTAGCTCAAAATAAAATAAAAAATATATATGGATGCATCTTATCAAAATAATAGACTGATTCCTTGAAGGAAATTTATAAAATATTAAAATCATATCATCAAAAATAAAATTAGACTGATCCATCAAAGGACAGCAACACTGTTTAAAATCATAAACTGATCTCTCGAAGGATGAATATCTCGTATAAAGCATAGTAAAAAAAATTAAAAATTGTAGACCAATCCCTTAAAGGATGGATACTTATGTAAAAAGGCTTCCCGCATCGATCAACCTTCAAAAAGTCAAATATCAAAAAGCATCCTAGGAAATCTTCCTACATTGATCAGATTTCCCATCAAAGAAAACTTCCCACAAAGATCAATTTGCCTTAAAAACAAATGTATAGCCGGGTCATCTCTCTATGAAATTTTTGAAAGGAAAACATACTCTCCCGTACAACCTACATATATGTTAACCATTTCACATTCTAAGAAGGTACACATTTCACTTCATTTCTATATCCAAGATCCTATGCGTGAATACCCATTATTAGTCATGTGTTAACATTTGTCATAAGGCCAAGAGTGTAAGTTCCTTTCCCATACCTATTTATTGTACCTTTTTCATTTATCATATATGTTTTCATTGATGGCATAAGTATTTGAATTCAAGCACAATTGATGGAAAAAGGATCAATTGGTAAATTGAGCAAGTGATAAAGATGAAGGTTGATTGATGGTGTCGGTTTGTAGAGGCTTCAGGATGGTAAATGATAAGTTCTAAGGGATTTAATCAGCTTTTGTGCAAACCGTGGACATAAGAAAGTAGCATCTAAAGTCTACAGGAGGCCATGGAACTCTTGAAGAAGTCACATAATCTTAGTTAAGGCAACAAGTAAAGGAATGAAGCCGCAAAGGAAAAAGAAGCCAAAGGACGAGTTGCGGATAAGAAAGATGAAGCTGTAAATGTGAAGGAAGAGCCATGTAAGAAAGTATGGACTAATGGAAAACCCACGGAAGTAAGGGAAGTTTGGATCAAATGGAGAATAACTAGAAAAGACGCGAAGGACTGGAGATAGCCATGGAAAACTATAGAAGCCACACATAAAATAAAAAGATGTAGACACGAGACAAAGCCGTAGGAAAGTAGCGGAGGAGGAGGAAATCCGCATAACATTGTAAAACCCATGAGAAGAAAAGAAAATCCGAGGATGACTAAAATTTGCCAAGAGAGTAGAAATTCCATAGATCAAATAAAAATGCCGCGATACAAAGGAAAATGTCAAAGAAGCTTATAAAAGCCACGGATTGAGAAAATATGAATTGGATAGGGCTTGAGGACAATCAAATGGAGTTAAACATGGACAAGTGATATTTTTTTCTCTAAAATCGATGGTGATTTGATTGTTTGGTGATTGCGGTTGAGTGTATGACTTGAGCTTCACAAAGAATGAAGAAATCTATAGTTTCAGTTGTCTACTTTTAAGGCACATTGAATTTGTGGAAATACGATTTAGATTCTCATGGGATTCTTGATTTCAAGGTAGAATTAAATATCAAACAAGAAAAAAATCTCACTCATCTTGATCACGTTAGAAATTGAAAAGAGATGAGAAATATATTTTTAGGTATTGACTAATAAATATTTTCTGGTGAGTGCATAAAAAAGGTGAAATTAAGCCAAATATAGTAAGATAAAATTTTGGAGTTAGATGTATACATTCGATGGACCAGTTTTCTAGGTGAAAAAGTATAAAGATTTCATGACACACCAATGAAAGTGTTGGAATGGGTCGATTAAATATATAGAGGAAGTTTTATACCAATATGAGGGGTTTCTAAAGTAAGAAGATGATGCACTCAAGCTAAAGGTATAGAGCATACATATGAAGTAAAAATGATATATCAGATGAGAAGAGCATCAGTGCGGAAAATTGATTGAAAGGGGAGGGTGGATTCAAATGAGAAGAAGAATCTAACAAAGGGAACACAAATAGATACAAAAGAGTGATCATAATCTATTGTGTAAGAAATTTTTGTAACTAGATGATCAAAATTTGTATGTAAAAATAATAAGTCTAAGTTGTAGCTTAGCATATTCAGGGGTTTGTAGCCTTGTTATGGGTGGGTGCCTACAAAATATCAATTGCAACAAATTAAATTAGGGTTGGTGCTCCTTGTAAATTTTTTCTTACTAAATTTGTTGATTGGGTGCTCAACCAAAACCATTGTAATATTTGGAATTGATGTTCCTAATAACACCTTGGTTCCAAGTGGGTTTTTCTCCTAAAAGGGTTTCCCACTATACATTTTTTGTTCAATGTTTTTCTGTTCGATATATGTTTGATGAAGTACACATGATATAATACCACTCAAATTTAAGAAATTGTGGATTAATTATAACCCTAGAAAGTAATTTTAATCCACACCGATTTATCCCCTCTCGGTGCTTGTGATATCTTACAATTAGTATCGAGATATTTCTCTTTAGCAAAAGCTTAACATCTTCAAGGAGATCCTCTTTTCACAAGCATGGCAAGTAAATCAAGCACAAGGTGGTTTATCACTATCAAGATCACCTCTCTTCACTAGAATGAATTATTCATTCTAGAGAATAAGGATGAAAAATTATCTGATGTCACTTGGTTTTTATATCTAGGAATGCATTGAGAAAGGATATAATCCTCTAACCATCCCAATCACTTCTTCAATGGATAAAGAAGAATATGAATGCCATCCTATACATCCTAACTGAAATAGAGTTTTTGAAAGCTATGCATTGCAAAACATCAAAGGAAGTTTGGACCAGACTTTGGAGTATTTATGAAGGAGAGGAAAAGGTCGAGTTAGAAAACTACAGCCTACAAAGATCGGGTTCAATAATATGAAGATGAAGGATGATGAGAGCATGGCCTACATGCAAAGAATAGATGAAGTAATAAACATGATCAAAGGCCTAGGTGAGAAACTAGAAGAATCTGTTATAGTCCAAAATATTTTGAGATCTTTGAATGACAAGTATGATGCAAAGGTTTCAGCTATAGAAGAAGCCAAAGATATGAAGACTCTCACAATGGATGAATTACAAATCACTCTTTTAGCATACGAGATGAGGACTATTAGATCCAAGACTACCAAGAAATAAGTAACATTCAAGGTTAAGAAAGAAACCCAGTCCAAGAAAGAAGAAGAAGAAGAATAAGTTTTAGAGGATGAGTTAGATGATGAAAAGATTGAAGCAATGTTTGTAAGAATACTGAAAAGAGGTTCAAGTAAGTATAAAGGAAAACTCCCTTTCAAATGCTTCACATGTGGACAAATAGGTCATTTTAGTGTTAAATTTCCAAACAAAAATTAAGAAACTCGGTTTGAACATGAAGGAGACAGACATAATCACAACAAGAAAGAAACTAGATATAAAAATAAAAATAGTAAGAAGTTCTTTAAGAACAAAAGGAAATTCTATTCAAAATAAGAATCAAGTGAATCTAATTCAAGCAATTCAAAAAAGCTTTCAAAATGAAAATGATGAAGATTGGTATGAATGCTTATTTATGGCCTTGGATGCCCATGTAGATTGTATTTCAAAAGGAAAGAATACAACTAAATTTGAAGACTCCGATGAAGAAGAAGATGAAGTAAATATTGAAGCTTAATTAGTATGTGCTCTTGAAGAATTAAAAGCGTGTAGAAGAAAAAATCAAAATATAAGGTGCACATTAAAATATTATGAAGAAACAATTCGCATCTTTGAGGAAAGAAAATATCTAAAATAAGAAGAAGAGGATAATGAACTCAAAGAGCTTGAAAATATCTCAAACTCTTACAAATCAAAGGAGAATGAGTGCACAAAATTGAACTCATAACTAGAGCAACTAAAAGTTACGTTTGAACAAATGATCGGGACCACGATTATGTATGAAAAAATAGAGAATAGTTCAAATGTTTTGACTGGTATATTAAGCAGCTAACATGATACAAATGATAAGTCTAGGATTGGTTTCAAGGAAGAAAGTAAGGAAAAGGATCCTACAAAGAATAAAGGAAACAAGACTGCTTCAACTCCAGTACATCTTCTATTGTAAATAAAGAGTTCGGAAAATCCATGAAGAGGGGGCTACTGCTTCTATAATCTCCTATGCAATAAGGTACACACATTCTTTCTATGGTTATTGTTATTCATGTAATTAGTTTGGACATAAGGTTGCTTAAGTGTAGAAAAATATCTAAAGGCTATAGAAGAAACTTTGGCCATCTTACACTAGACTAAACTATGATGATGTCCACTACAACTATTACAAGAAGGGAAATGAGGAATAAAAAAGTAAGCAAGAGCCTCCTAAACAAGATAAATGGGTGTATGTTGTAAATAAAAATGCGAACAAGAGGGAAGAGTCTTGCTTAGTAGTGCAAACTACATTTCATGTGCAAAATGAAGATAAAATATGGTATTTGGATAGTGGATGCTCCATCCATATGACATGTGACAAAAGAAAATTCATTTCACTATCAAACAATGCATCAAAGTCTTTATTAGATTTAGCGATAACAATTTAGCCAATATAGTGGGAAAAGGAACCTTGAGTCTAGATAATGGAAAGACCATAACTGAAAATGTTCTATATGTTGAAGGTCTCAAGAAAATTTTGTTAAGTGTGAGTCAAATGTGCAAAAGGGGATACAATATGATCTTTCATGAAAAATGTTGTGATATCATAAATGGAAAAACATAAAAGAAAGTTGCAAAAGCCAAAAGGATAAAGAACAACATGTATATGCTAAATGAAATAAACAATGAAAAATGTTTCACAAGTAAGGTTGATTACATGACTGGCTATGGCATAGAAGACTTGGACACATGATCTTTGAGAATCTGGTAAAACTTAGTGTTAAAGGGTGTGTAAAACATATGCCAAAAATTATAAAACCAATATATACACTTTGTAAAGCATTCCTACATGGTAAAAAAACATGAAGATCATTCAAGTTGAAGGAATACTCTACAACCAAACCTATGGATTTGATTCATACAGATCTTTGTGGTCCCACCATAACTGAAAGTATACAAGGTGAAGTGTATTTCATGTTCGATAGATGACTACACCAAAATGACATGGGTAGCATGTTTAAAGAAAAATTCAGAAGCCTTAAACAGATTCAAGAAATTCAAGGCACTGGTGGAGGATGAGAAGAACAAAAATATCAAAAGCTTAAGATTAGATAGAGGTGGAGAATTCTGGTTTAATGAGTTTGATGAATTTTATGAAGAAAATTAAATTAAAAGACAATTCTCAGCTGCCAGTAATACCTTAGCGAAATGGATTTTCTCGAGAGGAAGAACATGATTGTGCTAGAAATGGTAAGAACAATGTTGAGTGAATCCAAATTACCAAAAAAATAGTGGACTAAAGCGGTATACACCGTGGTGTACATTTTAAATAGAGCTCAATTAAGAGTAAATAGTGACAAGACACCTTACAAATTGTGGAAAAATAGGCATGCGAATGTGAAACATATAAGAGTGTTTGGAAGAAAATGCTACATAAAAATAGATGAAGACAACTTGGGAAAATTTGAATCTAGGTGTGATGAAGGTATATTCCTTGGATACTCGGTGAGTCAACATGACTTACAAGTGCTAAAACAAGAGGATACAATAAATTGTTGAAAGCACAAACGTGAAGGTGGATGAATCTCCGAAGTCCAACATTTAGTGTAATAAATGTAATGGAGAACAAGAATAGGATGAGTAAATTGATAGTCTACTTGAGGAAGCAGATGAAGAAGATGAAAGGTAGGACACTAAGGCACCCTCAAGTCAAGTCAAAAGGTACCATCCATCCAATTCAATCATTGGAACCAAAGAAGGAAGAATTTTAACTAGAAGAAGGCTAAGAGATCAACATAATCATCAAGATATAACAATACTATCTATGGAAAAACCTAAAAGCATTGTGGAAGTGTTGTCACCCTCAAAATTCCCCTCTTTTTGAAGTCATGTTTTGAAAAATATGAGTTGGTACCTTGGAGTAATCTGTGTTTTTTATTGAAAATCTATTCCTTCATTCGGATGTCATTGTCATTCCTTCTCTTTGGCTATGGATCACGTAGAGCCTGGTATTCTTTGCAGTTTTTCATTCCATGGAGAAAAATTTAAAATTTGGGTGTAAAGGTGGGGTTTTTCCCTCTCTTTTTTATTTTTCCATATTCATGAATGACAGGTATATCTTCCTTGTCAAAAATTTCCCCAACATCCAAGGGTGTTTGGTCATCTCGATATGATGTAGTGTGGTGAGTTTATCTTTTAAAATTTTCACTTTTGTTATTTGTTACAAAAGTGTCAAATTCGTCCCCGTAAGCTGAAGGATCCTAATTGGGTGAAACAAGTGGTAGCAAAATCCTCCACGCATCTCAACAAAAAATCCAAGGCAGGACCCAAGGTATTTTCCCCAAATGAGTGTAGGCTTTCCACATGTCTTAGGTCCAAAAAGAAGACAGAAAAATCCTGAATCGGCTAAGTATGGAAGGTTCAATGACGGCGCCATGTGTCTCATCAACGTAACTTCAAGGGTCAAAGCCAAAGGTGGTTCCCCAAACTTGCACTAGCTCTCCATGTGTCCCAAGTCTAAAAATGGACAGAAATGACTGTTTAATCGACTAAGTATAAGAGAACCGGCGGAAGTCTCCATGTGTCTCTTCGGTGCAACTTCAAAGGAAGAATCAAGAGTAGGTCCCCAAGTATGCATGGGCTCGCCACGTGGTCAAATTCAAGGAGGGGTAGAGCCAAATGTTGAATCGGCTAAGTATAGGAGAACCATTGGAAAGCCCCACATGTCCCTTTAGCACTCTTTCAGGGGGTGAATCCAAAAGTAGGTCCCAAACATGTGCCAGCTCTCCACATGTCCAATCGGCACACCTTTGAGGGTCAGGTCCAAATAGAGTCTCCAAATGAGTGGGTAGCTTCCATGTGTCCCAGGTTAGATATAAAGACTTTGCTAAATAGAGGGACTTAGTCAAAAACACAAAAATATTGAACTGGCCCACAAAGGGACATGTGGCCATGTTTCAAGCATTAGCGGAAAGGTGGACCCTTTTTTGTTTTAATGCTTTGAAAATTCAAAGCATGAGGGCGGTTCATCGGAGCGATTTGGGAATTTTGGATTTATTTCCAAAATGGCGTAAAGTATAAAGTAAGCCACGTCTCGCCATTGAAAATACAAAGCGCGAGGGTGGGTCGTTGAAGCAATTTGGGATTTTTTTGCTTTGTTTCCATAAATAACTTAAAGTTATAAAGTGACCCGTGGCCCTGCTCATGCCAAGGGATAAATTCAAATGTTGAGCCCGCATCAAAAGTCAAGGTGGGTTGGTAGAGCAATTTGAGTTTTTGAGCCCACGTTGAAAAGAGTTAAAATTGTAAAGTGAGCCGTGACTCCTTCCTCACTCAAGTAAAGCCACGTGTCAAGCCCGTATCAAAAGAAAATGGGCGAGGCCAAAATATTCTCAAGTGTCATTCTCTAAAATTCATAAAATACAAAAGGTGTCCTCATGCCCGCTTTATTTTAAATATTTCCCATGTGGATGGATCAAATTCAAATTTTTCAAAGGTAATATGAACGGCTGCAATGCAATGCATCTAGTTTTTCCACCAGGCATGGAAACAGCTGAGGCATTAGAGAAGTTCAGACGTCGTTTCTTCAACCAGTTTCATCATTTTTGTAACCATTCTTGGAATCTATTTAATGGATTCTCCACGCCATTTTTGGGGGTTGGGTCTTGGCATTCTTGAAATTGTAATAGATTTGAAAATAATCAATACGAAGTTTTCCCTTTCTTCTGTGCAATTAGTTCTTTTCTTGTTTGAATTTGTGAATCATTCATCTTTGTATGCTAAGAAAATTTGTGTTCTTGTTTATATGATTTCGGAACTTTATATCTCTGTGGAGTTATATCTTTTATCAAAGTGAATGATTCTATTATGCATCTCCCTTTCTCAATACGTATAAGGTTATACTCCACTATCTATATTCCTAAAAGTATTGTTATGTTCTTCCTCTCTCATCTCCTTAGTTCTTTCATTATTTTGTATTGATGATCTTTGGGTATGAAACGTTTCAAAGTATTAGGAATCCACACTTTAAAAGTTGTAAATTTTGTATATAGGTTTTGCTACTTGCTTTCAATAAGGGAACCTCTCCCATTAAAGGGTAGGGACTTGTTTTCCCCTGACTATGGTTTATTAAATTACTATTTTAAAACCCAATAGTTTTTGGAAACTCTACTGGGTATTTCATTTCAAACGTATCCCTTTTCTAAAATAACAACTTCAAGATCATTTTTGGTCTAGAAACTCTATGGTATAGACATGGGAAGAAAGATCTCGAGGTTGAAAATTCCAATTTTCAACACGGAGAAAAATAAATTCTCTCTACTTCCAGAAAGTAAAGAAGGAACAAAGGAAATTTTTCTACAAGCACACCTCCTGTTAAAGACAAGAATTCCAAGAATAACATTCCTCAAGAATAACTCAGTCCTAATCTTCATGCTTTGATACTTGTTGGTGTTTCAGTTCCCCTTCAGTCAATTTTTCCAAGGATGGCAGCACCTTTTCCTTGGGGACAACGGGTTGGGCCTCTTGCTCTTCCTTAGCCATTGCATGAGTTACCTAGGGGTAATAGGAAAAGTTTTCCTAAATTCCGAGGTGATGGGAAAGTACACCTAGATGAACACATTGCAGCCTTCATTATTGCATGTGGGATTCTTGGGGTTGAACATGAAGATGTCTCTGTTAGGATTTTTGTGGAGACATTGCAAGACAATGTTGTTGATTGGTTCTATCATCTTCCTATTGGGTCAATCATTGATTGGGATACCATGACAACTCAGTTTGAGCAACGTTTCAAACTGTTGAAGATGTGCATGCTCTATTAGCTCAAATATCTCATATCAAGAAAGAACCATTCGAGCCCATGAGATAATTTGTGGCCAAATTCAACAAGCTCATTCATAAAATTCCACATAACACTCATCTAGTGGATCAAATCCAAAAGTGCTTCTTCCTCAATGCTCAGTTACCTGAAGTAAGTTATGCACTAAGGAGAGCTAACCTTGCAACTCTAGATGTTGATCAACATTTGGCTATCAGTGTTGAGGATGATTTAATCATGTCTGGTAAGTTGAAAAGAGAACCTTCCAAATCTAAAGCATCTTCTTCTTCCTCCTCCCCTGGAGCCCATTCTGATCAGTTAGTATAGAAGCTTGTAAATGATCTCATTGCTATCAAGAAACAATTGGCTCAGCATGCTCCTTACCAAGACATTCCAAGGAATAATTTTCAGCCCAGGAACCATTTTGCTTCTTCTCAGGCTATATTTTCTATTGAAGGCCCACCCATCAAGGTTCTAGTCAATGCAACTTGTGAAGTTGAATACCCTGATGATGAGGAGTGTAATGAACTATACGAAGAACCAAAAGAGCTTGTTGGATCTCAAGATCATTTCCTTACCATTGAAGGTATGGATGATGAAGATGAATATGATTAAAGAGTGGCACATATGAATAGTGAGTCATATGTTGTCATGACTCGGGAGAAAACGAACAGAAAATAAAAAGTGGTGCAACCCACTAAGAAATCCAAGGAGTTTCCTATAACTATTCTAGTGATTGCAAGAAGAGGAGCTCATATTCCCACTGCCTCCACAAAAAGGTGAGTAATTCTAATCCTCCTTCTACTGTTTCCAAAAATTGTTGTCCTCCAAATCCTAAAAATGATAAATCAAAAGTCTCTCATGTTCCTAGCAGTGATGCCCCATCCACCTCTAGATATTTTGATATCATTGATCACCTCAAAAAGACCAAAATCCAAATTTTAGAGGCTGAGTTTTACCAAACCCATCCAAAATCCTTTGCTAAAATGGTAAAATTTGTCAATTCCAAATCCAAAGCTTCATCCAATACTTCTAAAGGTCTTTTTCCCACTCCCTCTTCCTCACCTCAACCAAGCCTTGTGGCTGCAGTCACTTCCCCTAATGAGAAAGTTGAACCATTCTATGTGACTCTCCTCATAGCTGGCCATAAACTCAGTAATTATGTTATAGACTTAGGAGCATTAGAAAATGTAATGCCTACAAAAGTAGCTCATGCTTTGGGCCTGACTCTAACACGTGCCTTTGGTTCCTACTATTCCATGGAGAGTAGGAAAGTGCCTTTGGTTGGGAGAATTAAAGATGCACAAGTAGCTTTTTCTGCTTTGCCAAAGAAAAGGGTCTTAGCCACTATTTTGGTTGTTGATATCCCTCCCTCATATGGGATGTTGCTGAGTAGAAATTTTTGTAAGGAGGTAGGAGGTGAAATTCAGATGGATTGGTCACATGCTTTGATCCTGGTCAATGGAAAAATGAAGAAGCTACTACCTGAGAAGCAGACTGAATACATTGTGCAAAAGATTGATGATCCAAAAGCATATATACTCTATGCAAATATAGGGCATGGTAACTACATGATCATGTCACAAGATGAGGAAAAACCTCCTAAGGGAGTGATTCATGATCCTAATAGCATTTGGGCTCTACGGTTTGATGGAAGCTGCTCTTCAGCTAGTTTTACAGTTGGTGTGGTGCTAACCTCTCCATAAGTGAACATTCATCCTTTTTCTTTCAATCAATTTTTTGAAAATACAAACAATACAGCTGAATATGAGGCACTCATACTTGGATTGAACATGGCAAAAGAAATGGGAGTGAAGAATCTTTGTGCTCATGGAGATGCAAAGCTTATTGTGAAACAGGTAAGGGATCTTTACCAAGTCAAGAATAGGAGATTGAAACATTATAGAAATCTTGTTTGGGATTCCATTGAGTTTCTTGATGCTTTCTCCATTGAAGTTGTGCCAAGAGAAAGGAACACTAGAGTTGATTCTCTAGCTGTCTCAGGATCTTTGATGATTCCTCACCCAAATTTCTCTCAGGAGAAATTTACCATTGAAATGATTCATAGGCCTAGTGTACTAGATAATGCAAGAAATTGGAAAGTTTTCAATGATGATCAACACTTGCTCTCATTCTTAGAGCTTAAGGATAATTTTGATCAGCTGTATTTTGAAGGAAGTGAAACTTTACCTAGGGAGTGTGTATCCTCTAATGAAGGAGATATCAAGGAAGAGATGGATCAAGATGGATGCATCAAATTGAAAAGTAACAAGACCTCTAAAGGGTTGGTGAGTTTGGAGGATTTGTTTGATAAGCATGATAGGTACATTAAATCTAAAGCTTCTCAAGGAGCTCGACAATCTGCTAAATGTGAAAAGGTTAATATTGGGAGTCTTGATGAACCCAAGATGGTGAACATTGGAAAATGCTGCACTCAAGAAGAGAAGAAGAAAGCAAGTAAATCTACTAAAAAGGTATGCTAATGTTCTTGCTTATTCATATGATGATCTCAAGGCTTTTCAACCAAAGGAAATGCAACACTTTATCCCTCTAAAACCTGGGATCAAACCTTTCAAGAAAAAACAAAGGCAATACAATCCCAAGGTTGTTGGCACTATTTTTCAAGAGATATAGAAGTTACTAAAGGAAATGACTATTTTCCCTATACATCATTCAAAATGGATTTCCAGCATTGTGCCTGTTAGGAAGAATAATGGTGAGATTCGCATCTGTGTGGATTTTAGGAATTTGAATCAGGCCTCTTTGAAAGACAACTATCCTCTCCCCATGATGGATCAAGTTTTGCAAGCTGTCACATGCTCTTAGATGTTGTCTATGCTTGATGGATTCTTTGGATATAATCAATTAGAAGTCAGTACCCCAGATCAACACAAAACTACTTTTACTACTCCTTGGGGCACCTTTTCCATTAATAGAATGCCTATTGGTCTTATCAATGTTGGTGCCACCTTTCAGAGGGAAATGGAGTTGGCTTTTGACAATCTAAAGGGAAAGTGTATTGTTGTGTACCTTGATCATTTGAATATTTTCTCTAAAACAAGGGAATACCATTTTCAACATCTTGAATCGGTCCTCTAGAAAGGTGGAGAACATGGAGTTTCTCTCAATCCTAAGAAGTCTATCTTTTTTGTCACTGAAGGAAAGTTGCTGGGGCATATTTTCTCCAAAGAAGGAATCAAGATAGATCCAGAAAGAGTTCAAGCAATCCAGCAGATTCCTCTTCCCACAAGCAAAAAGGGTGTTCACTCTTTCTTTGGTAAGATAAACTTCCTAAGGAGATTCATTCTTGATTTTGTAGAACTGACTATGAGCATTGCTCACATGATGAAAGGAAAGAAAATTTTTGGTTGGAATTATGAAGGTAAGGAAGCATTTGAAGGTATTAAGAAATCCATTGCTAAACTCCCATCTTAGCATGTCCTGATTTCAGCAAGGATTTTATCATCTATTGCTATGCTATAGAGAGTACCTTGGCTGCTATGCTAACTCAGAGAAATTATGAGGATCATGAACTTCCAATTGCATTCATGAGCTATGTTTTGAAATCTCATGAATTGAAATATACTATGATGGAGAAACATGATTTTGCAGTGGTCAAAGCTGTCAAGTAGTTTCATTTTTATATTCTTAATTCTCACTCTATTGTGCTTGTACCTGATACAACCATCAAGTCTATTCTTACACAACAGGAGTTTGGAACTAAGAGAGGTAATTGGGTAGAAAAGGTCTAATAATATGACCTTGATATCAAGCCAACTAAGCTAGTCCGAGGTAAAGGCTTATGTGAGCTTATTGTTGAAGGAGATGATGTAGAATTGTCCAAAGAAGTAGTTGATGTTCATGTTGTCCTCTTCCTCAGTTCAATATATGAATGGTATATATATATTACACATTTTATTACTTATGGAGAGTGTCCATCCCACTTGAGTGCCAAGGAAAAGAGGGCTATTTAGATAAGGTCTACACAGTATGTATTATGGGAGAATGCTCTGTTCAAGTGAGTCATAGATGGAAGATTCTTGAAGTGTGTGGACAAAGAGAAACAAAAGAAGTTGTTCTCATATTTCGATGATCAAGCTTGTGGAGGGAATTTATCTTCTGCTATCACCGCCCATAAAATTCTTTGTGCTTTAAGTACTATTGGCCTAGATTGTTCAAAGATGCATCGAAATGGGTAGGTAAGTGTGAAGCCTGTCAGAATTTTTTTGGGAGACCTAAGTTGGATGCTTTACCACTAAAACCAGTAGTGATTGATGAGCCTTTTCAATAGTGGAGATTGGATTTCATTGGAACTCTTAATCTAACTTCCAGTGTTGGACATACTCATGTGCTAACTGCTACAGATTACTTCACAAAGTGGGTAGAGGTTATTCCATTTAAAAGCACTACTTCTGAGGTGGTGTGTAATTTCATTAAAGAGAACATCTTGATAAGGTTTGGGGTACCAAACAATATTGTGACTGATAATGCTTCAAATTTTTCTTCTTCTGAGATGATGGATTTCTGCTATGGTTATGGAATTTCCCTTGCTCATTCTTCAGAATACTACCCCCAAGGGAATGGACAAGAAAAATCAACAAATAAGAATTTGGTAACCATCGTTTGGAACATTTTCAATGACTCTCAGAGGAATTAGCACAATAAAATTTATGATGCTCTATGGGAAGATAGAATTACACCCAAAAGAGTAATTGGGATGTCTCCATTTCAAGTGGTGTATGGTGTTAAAGTTTAGCTACTAGTAATAGTGGAATTACCAGCCTTGCACTTAATGAAGGCCATTGAAGTTTCAAGCTTTGCTAGTTCCTTGGACAAGAGGATCATGTATGTTCAGAAGCTAGATGAAGACAGGATGCAATTTTTTGATAGAATCTCATCTCATCAACTGAAGGTGAAAAATTTGTTTGATGAAAGCTAGACCTAAAGATTTTCAAGTCGGAGACATTGTTCTGCCATGGGACAAAATACATAAACCTCGAGGAAGCCATGGTAATTTTGATTCTCTTTGGCTTGGTCCTTTCAAAATAAGGCACTTTGCTGGAGAAAATTCTATCTATTTGGTTTATATGGATGGATCTCCTCTCCCACTTCCTTATAGTGGGCAGTATTTGAAGTTCTTCAAGTCCTAGGTGACTAGGTAGTCCTTTTGTATATATGTATACAGTGATTTGTTTTTGGTATTTCCTTATTTTGGCTTGTTTCCTTTCTTGTTCCTCATTTGTTTGTTGTGTTTTTATTTTGTCTTTCCTTTTTGGTTTGTTTCCAGTTGCATGTGTGTTGTCTTCTATATTGGTTTTGCCTTTGAATCTATTTTCCCAATGGATAAGGCATTGGTATGCTTTCCTAGAGTTTTTCTATGGTTCTTGATCTTTCCTCGTTCCTCTGTCAAGTCATCCCAGAAAGAGCCAACTATTGTTGCCCTCAAAATTCCCCTCTTTTTGAAGTCAAGTTTTGAAAATTTTGAGTCGGTACCTTGGAGTAATCCGTGATTTTTCTTGAAAATATTTTCCTTCATTCGGATGTCATTTTCAATCCTTCTCTTTGGCTGTGGATTGCATAGAGCCTGGTATTGTTTGTAGTTTTTCATTCCATGGAGAACAATTTAAAATTTAGGCGTAAAGGTGGGGTTTTCCCTTTCTTTTTTATTTTCCACAGTCATGAATGACAGGCATATCTTCCCTGTCAATTTGTGCCCCAACATCCATGGGTACGTGGACATCTCTGATTGGATGCGGCATGGTGGGTTTATCTTTTAAACTTGTCACTTTTGTTATTTGTTACAAAAGTGTCAAATTGGCCCGTGGCCTGAAGGATCCTGATTGGCTGAAACAAGTGGTAGTGAAATCTTGCACATGTCTCAATAACGCAAATCCAAGGGTAGGACCCAAGGGACAATCCCCAAATGAGCATAGGCTTTCCACGTGTCCCAGGTCTGAAAAGAAGACAGAACAAGCCCAAATCGGCTAAGTATGGAAGGTTCAGTGGATGGCGCCATGTGTCTCATCGACACAACTTCAAGGGTTGAAGCCAAAGGTGGTTCCCCAAACTTGCACCAACCCTCCACGTGTCCCAGGTCCAAAAAAGGGAGAAGCAACCATTTAATCGAATAAGTATAAGAGAAACAACGGAAGTCTCCACGTGTCTCTTCGACACAACTTCAAAGGAAGAATCAAGAGCGGGTCCCCAAGTATGCGCGGGATCACTACGTGGTCAGATTCAAAGGGGCAGAGCCAACCATTATATCAACTAAGTATAGGAGAACCAAAGTGGAAAGCCCCATGTGTCCCTTCAAAGCACTCTTTTAGGGGGAAAATCAAAAATTATGTCCCAAATGTGCACCATCTCTCCACGTGTCCAATCGGTGCACCTCCGAGGGTCATGTCCAAACAGAGTCTCCAAATGAGCGAGAAGGCTCCATGTGTCCCAAGTTAGACATGAAGCCTTCACGAAAGAGAGGGACTTAGTCAAAAACATAAAAATACTAAATTGTCCCACAAAGGGACACGTGGCCATGTTTTAAGCATTAGTGGAAAGGGGGACCCTTTTTGTGTTTTGATGCTTTGAAAAGTCAAAGCGCGAGGGCGGGTTGTTGGAGTGATTTGGGTATTTTGGATTTATTTCCAAAATGGCATAAAGTTAAAAGTAAACCGCATCTCTACCATTGAAAATTCAAAGTGCGAGGGCACGCCGTAGGAGAAATTTGGGAATTTTGGCTTTGTTTCTATAAAGAGCTTAAAGTTATAAAGTGACCCACGGCCCTGCTCATGTCAAGGGATAAATTCAAATGTTAAGTCCGCATTAAAAGTCAAGGAGGGTTGGTGGAACAATGTGAATTTTCAATCCTGCGTTGAAAAGAGTTAAATTTGTAAAGTAAGTCGCGACTCCTTCCCCACCCAGGTAAATCCACGTGTGAAGCCCGTATCAAAAGCGGATGGGCGGGCTGAAATGTTTCGAAGTGCCATTTCTCTAAAAGGAACAAAATACAAAAGGTGTCCTCATGCCGCTTCAATTTAAATCTCTCCCATGTGGACGACTCAAATTTAAATTTTGCAAAGGCAAGATGAACGGCTGCAATTCAATGCACTGGTTTTTCGCCAAGCATGGAAATGATCGAGGCATTAGAGAAATTTAGACGTCACTTTCTTGAATCAATTTCATCATTTTTGTAACTGAATTTAATCTTTCTTGGAAGCTATTTAATGGCTTCTCCATGCCATTGTTGGGGTTGGATCCTAGCATTCTTTAAATTTTAATAGATTTGAAAATAATCAATACAGAATTTTTCCCTTTCTTCCTCTGCAATTCCTTATTTCCTTGTTTGAATTTTCGAATCATCCATCATTGCATGCTAAGAAACTTTTTGTTCTTGTTTATATGATTTTTAGAACTTTGTGTCTGTGGAGTTATGTCTGTTATCAAAGTGAATGATTCTATTCTTCATCTCCCTTGCTCAATACGTATAAGGTTATACTCTGTCATCTATATTTCCTAAAAGTATTTTTATGTTCTTCCTCTTTCATATCCTTAGTTCTTACATTCTTTCGTATTGATGATATTTGAGTATAAAATGTTTCAAAGTATCAGGAATCCACACTTTGAAAGTTGTACATTTTATATATAAGTTTTGTAGTTTGCTTTCAATAAGGGAACCTCTCCCATTAAAGAGGAGGGACTTGTTGTCCCCTGACTGTGGTTTATTAAAGTACTATTTTAAAACCCAATAGGAAGTAAGTAAAGATCAACATTAGGTAGATGCAATGAATGAAGAACTTGATCAAATTAAAAATAATGAAACATGGGAGCTTGTACCTAGACCGCAAGACAAGAATGTAAGTGGCACAAAATGGGTATTTAAAAACAAGATGAATAAAAAGGGAGAAGCAACAAGAAATAAGGAAAGACTTGTGTGAAAATGGTATGCAAAAATGGAAGGAATGGACTTTGAAGAAACATTTTCACCAATGGTAAGGATGGAAAAAATAAGACTATTCCTAGTTTAAAGTGGCTTACTGAGAAGATCATAGTGTTCTAGATGAATGTGAAATAAGCTTCCCTTAATCATTTTATGAATGAAGATTTATACATCAAACAACCTGATAGATTTGCACTAATTGAAGATAACGATTACGTGTGTAGGTTGAAAAATGTGCTATATGGACTGAAACAAGCCCCTAGAGCTTGGTACAACTCATACCTCATTAAACAGGGGTTCAAAAAAGGTGTTGGTGACAATAATCTCTACATTAAGGAAGAAGGAGATCATCTTCTTATATTCATTGTGTATGTGGATACAATCGTTTTGGAGGAGATTATGACAAAACATATGAATTTATGACATAATGAAAGAAGAATTTGAAATTTCCATGCTAGGAGATCTTTCTTTCTTTTTGGGCTTACAAATCAATCAATCAAATCAAGGTATCTTCATATCCCAAACCAAATATATTAAAGAAATGCTGAAAAGGTTCAAGATGGAAGATTGCATACCTATAGGAACACCAATGGAAGTAGGATGCAAGCCAAACAAAGAGGAAAACTCACCAAAAGTAGACAAAAATCTTTATAGATCCATGATAGGAAGTCTTCTCTAATCCATGACATCTAGACCGATATAATACAGCGGTGGGTATAGTCGGAAGATTTCAAGAAAATCCAAGGAAAAACACTTCAATGCAGTCAAGATAATTCATAGATACCTCATGGGAACACTTAAATGTGGACTTTGGTACCACAAAATTAATGACTTCAGCATAAGAGCATACACAGATGCAGATTGGGTAGGAAGTGTTGATGACAGGAAGAGTACAAGTAGAAGATAAATCTTTTTTTGAAATTGTTTATCCTCTTAGCTAAGCAAGAAGCAATCATTAATAGACCTCTCAACATGTGAAGCAGAATATATAGTTGTTGTAATGTGTTGCACTCAAGTTCTTTGGATGAAGCAGACATTGAAAGATTACAAGGTAAAATATGAAAGTCCAATTCCCTTGTTTTGTGATAGCACAAGTGTAATAAGTGTCTCTAAGAACCCTGTGTTCCACTCAAAGACCAAAAATATTCCAATTAGATATCATTTCTTGAGGGAACAAGTGAATGAAAATAAAATCATTCTAGAATATGTGAGCACAAAAGAAGAACTTGCAGATATCATGACTAAGCCACTACCAAAGGCTACTTTTGAGCACTTAAGGAATGAATTAGGGTCATTCCTAATCCCACCAACAACTAGAAGGTGTAAAGAGAAGGAGAGGGAGCATTCTCATGTAATATCAACTCCTAAACAATGCCAAACAATATTTGTGACAAGGGGAGCTAGTCTGCTAGCTCAAGAATTATCAAAGTATGCATCAGCTCAGGGGGAGCATTACCATGAGAAAATCAGGACATATGGATAAGAAGCATGTGCTAAGGGGGAGATTCTTGAGGTAGGAACATGCAATATGTTGTTTTCCTACATTTTCACCTTTATGCGGCATAAATGGCCCTTTTTCATTGTTGTCAAAGGGGGAGAAAATCTCAAGTCAGAAACCAACTAGTAATAATATAGTGGGGAGAGAAGAAAACAAAAATCCACCAAGGGAGAGTTACAGGTGTTTTCAGAAACTAGGTATGCAAGTATCATTTTGCCATCAAAAGGTTGTAGGTTTCACGGTATTGAAGTGATGAGGTGTTTCCATCAATGAAAAAGGGGGAGATTGTTGGACCTTTGTCATTTTTCATATATGTTGTCATTGATGTCAAGTTGCATTGATGGAAAAGGTAACTCGATGTCAAGTGAAATTGATGGCAAAAGGATCAATTGGTGAATTGATAATGTGAGAAAGATGAAGGTTGATTGGTAGTGTCATATCGTAGAGGCTTTAGGATGGTTAAGGATAAGTTTTAAGTGACTTAATCTGATTTTTGCAAGCCACGAGACATTAGAAAGTAGCCGCCATAGTATACAAGAGGTTGCGAGAACTCTTGAAGAAGCCGCATAAGCTTAGTGAAGGCTGCAAGTAAAGGAATGAAGCCTCAAAGGAAAAAGATGCTAAAGGATGAGTCGCGGATAAGAAATATGAAGATGAAAAATGTGAAGGAAGATCTCGCATAAGAAAGGAGAGACCGAAGGAAAACCATGGAAGTAAGGGAAGTTCATAGGAAGCCATGAAGAACTAGAAAAGCCACAGAGAACTATAAAAGACGTGAAGGACTGAAGATAGATGCCAAAAACTATAGAATCCACACATAAAATAAAATATCCATGGACATGAGACAAAGTCATGCGGAAAGGTAGTAAAGAAGGAGGAAAGCTACATAATATTGTAAAATCCACAAGAAGCAAAGAAAATTTGTGGATGAATTAAATCTGCCAAGAGAGGAGAAAATCCACAGATCAAAGAAAATGTCGTGATACAAAGGAAAATGTCAAATAAGATTATAAAAGTCATGGATTGAGAAACTATGAACTGGATAGGGTTGGAGGACAATCAAATGGAGTTAAACATGGACAAGTGAGATTTTTTTCTCCAAAATTGATGGTGATTCAATTGTCTGGTGATTGCGGTTGAGCATACGACTTGAGCTCCATGAAGAATGAAGAAATATATAGTTCCTGCTATCTACATTTAATGCTCATTGACTTTGTGGAAATACAATTACTGATTCGTATGGGATTCTTGATTTCAAGAAAGAATTTAATATCAAAGAAGAAAAATGGATTGCTCATCTTTATCACGTTGGAATTATAGAGAGATGAGAAACCTACTTTTAGGTATCGTCTAATAAATATTTTCTGGTGAGTGCATAGAAAAAGGTGAAATCAAGCCAAATATAGCAAGAGTAAATTTTGGAGTTAGTTATATACATTTAATGGACCAGTTTTCTAGGAAAAAAAGTAGGAAGATTGCATGACATGCCAAAGGAAGCATTGGAATGGGTTGATTAACTATATAGAGGAAATTTGATACCAATATGAGGTGTTGCTCAAGTAAGAAGATGATGCATTCAAACTAAAAGAGCTACAGAAAGAAAAGAGAGAGAAAGGAACAAAGAAGATAGATGAAGTAAAGAATATATATCATATGAGAAGAGCATGAGTGTGTCAAATTGATTTAGAAAGAGGGGTCGATTCAAATGAGAAGAAGAAAGTAATAGAGAGAAAAACAAACAAATACAAAAGAGTTATCATAATCTATTATGTAAGTGATTTTTGTAACTAGATGATAAAAATTTGTATGTAAAAGTAATAATTCTAAGTTATATCTTAGCATATTCGGGGAGTGCAACCTCCTTGTAGGTGGGTGCATGCAAAAATCACTTGTAGCTGATTAAATTAAGGGTTAGTGCTTGCTAAATTCAATAAGTGGGTGCTTAGTGTTAGAATTTGAGGATTCTAATAAATACGGATTTAATTAACTTACATATTACATAATGTTACAATAAATATTACATCATAACATAAGTAAATAAAGATATACTTATAGAAAATAAATAACATAGGTGACATAATATTTATAGTGGAAAACCCCAATAGGGTAAAAACCACTTCAAAAATAACCTTTACTTGAGAAAATTTATTTTACATCTAGTAAGATCACCTCCTCCTTTGAAACCCTATTTACCAAGGGTAAAACCAAATCACTTGATTTGCACACCTTTTATACATTTCTCAAATATTTCAAATGAGGACCTAAAGTCCTTTTTGTATAAGGTGATCGGGTATGTCTCTCAACCCACCTTTTTAACCTAAAATGGTTGACACATACACCTAGGTTTATAATATTTAATATTAGAAATATAAGCATTTCATTATATTAAATATTTAACCTAAAGTATATACCTAGGTTAACATTTTTAATAATAGAAATATAAATATTTCATATTATTAAATATTAACATATATATTAGTGACATGACCCATATACATTAAGGGTTAGCTAGACCACTTAATCATTATGTTCCAACACTCGCTTAATGTTAAGTGGGATAACATAGTATATGCCAATAGATTACCCGCCCGTGGTACACTACAAGATTTACAATCCTTAAACCATAAAGGTTTTAGGATAGCATGTCGGTTAAAGGAATTATAACACCTTCATCATACTCAATTTACCTTTTAGTACAAAAGGATTTGGAATCCCAAAGATCATCCCCTGATCAGTGGCTAAGTATGATTTGTAAGTTTTACATGTTCTCACAAGTTCACATAGGAGGTTATTGAACCCAAACATATAGGATCCTTTTACATTGAAGGACCTCCTTAACAATATGCTTGTACTAGATTTTTACTAGTAAACTCAATAGCACTAAAGAGTTTTGAAGACCGCTTTAAGATCTTTCTACACTTCTTTAAAAAAGAAGCGAAGGAGGTATACATACCCGAAGGTCTTTTTATAAAAATAGGCTCCATTAGGAGATGACATTGTCATGCACACTCCCCTCAATGGAAACTCGACAATCTAAGCTTTTCACAAAAATGAAAAAACTTTGTAACACTCGGGAATTTGTGAAGATGTTAGCAACGTTCTCTTGACCAACAGAACATGAGATTTATGTCATCACTTAGCACCTTCTCACGGGTGAAGCGTATATGTATCTCAATGTGCTTTGTCCTCTGATGTTGAACCGAATTCTTAATCAAGAGTAATACAACTCGCTACCACATAGAAGAGGAATACTTTCTTTAACTTCCATGTGTATCTCTACTAACAGTCGTTGCAGCCACATGGCTTCTTTACTTCTTCCATTGTACTTATATGCCTCAGTAGAAGAATGGAGACTGTTGATTGCATTTGTTGTTCCAAGTAATGGTTCCTACACCAAAAAAATTTGAACACATATCCAATATATTTTATAACACAACATTAGTATGGTTAGAATCACAAAATCTATATAAGATAGCATTTTCATTCTTAGTATAATGCAACCCATAATTGATTGTTCCTTTAATATATCTAAAAATATTTTTGCAAGATTCCAATGATCTCTAAAAAAGGTTCCTACATAAAATTTGAAGTAATTCTTAATATATAGGAAATATCTAATCTAGTTATAGTTAGATAAATCAAACTGTCAACTAACATCATATATAAAATAAGATCAACCTTTTTCATATGTAGATTTAGGATCAATATTTAGGTTTACAATCAATCATAAGAAACTTTTTCAATACAATGGTTACATATTGTGTTTTGAAAAATAAAATAGAATGAAATACATTATATAAAGAACATGATTAGAGAGACCTAAATCATTCATTTCAAAGCATCTTTGCTTCAATTTCTCTTTAATCCAATGAATTAAATAAGAATTTTCACCAGGCATAAGAAAATCATGAACATATATACATATAATGATAATATGTGAGCCTTATTTCTTAATGAATATATCATTGTTAGAATAACAATTAACAAAACCTAACAATTTAAAGAAGGAAATAATTTTCACTTACCAATCTCTAAGAGCTTGTTTTAAACCATACAAGGATTTCTCAACTTACAAACATAGTTTTCTTTACCATTTTCTTTAAATCCTTTAAGATGAAACATGTAAAGTTCTTCTTTTAAATAATAATTCAAAAAAGCATTTTTCTTATCCATTTGGTGGATTTTCCACCCAAATTGAGCAGCAATTGCAAATAAGGCCTAACAAAGACTCATTTTAGCTATAGGGGAAAATGTCTCAACATAATCAATACTGAGTTTTTGATTAAAACCTCTAGCAACAAGTCTAGCTTTATGTTTGTTAATAATACCATTAACATTATATTTTACTTTGTATATCCACTTAGACCCTATAATACTTTGCATGCTCGGAGTTCATACAAGGTAATTAATACATGGTACATATGATAGCTTATGGTCATTTTCCTAAGGTTAATAGGATTTGAACTTTCTAACATAGATTGAACCCAATTTAATTTCTTATCTAGGAAGATAAGAGTTTCAGAAACATCTATAGCATTAAAACATCATCATGACCATTTACTAAATTAGAATCAAAACTATTATTTAGAAGCATTTAATGAAGTAACTTCAAGAGAAGAAGACAACACATATAAACCTTTCACTAGATTATATCTATACATTTCATATAAGCTTCGATAATTAAAATGTCTGAACCTTTCATGCCATAGTTTTGAATTATTCAAATTCTAAGATATAAAACAAGATGCAGAAGATAAATCATCAAAAATATACAAACCATTTCTTGGAATTCATCAGCTATTATACTCTCATTACTATCCTTGATATATCAAGTATCCTTCATGCATGGATTCTAGTTATGTCCATACCTCTTTTAGATGTTCGATATTACCATTATGTAGAAGGTACTCATCATTCACATTGCACAAAATCATAGAAAGATCCTCCTACATTCATTGCAAGAATACATTCATGTTATCTACAGTTGTTTGACAAACGGTGGGATCAACCTTAGATCTAGAAACAATCGTCAAAGTTTCCTCATCATAAGTTATGTTTTGAACCAAATGTTGTGATTGGTTTCATTCGGGATTTGGGTTTTGTCAAGACAGAAATAACTAGATGCCATTGTTTTCCTAAACCTATAAAACACACCCCATTATAATATACAATGTACCATAGAGTTAGATACATATTTATCAATAATAAAAACAACACTTTTAATATAATCATATCTAAATTTTATAGATCTAAAGAAACTATTTGATGGTAACTAATTATGTCATTACAATACATACTAATTAACTTCCCATGATCAAAATAATAACTCGCAATATAAAGGGCTCTGTATTATACCCCAGATTTATAAAAAAATATTTCTGACCATATAGAACTAAAGAAGAGACCTCTAATAATACATAGCAACATCACCAGATATATATAAAAAATATTTCTGACCATATAGAACTGAAGAAGAGACCCCTAAGAATACATAACAACATCAAATTTTTAAAAATATATAGACAAAAATCCGTCTAGCTTAAATTTGACGTCTAAATGACCGTCATAATGACTTATTTTTGGTTTATCATGACGGTCATTTGACCATCAATTTTAACACAATGAAAGTTTCTTGGAACCTACGAGCTTAAATTTGACATCTAAATGACCGTCATATTGTCTTATGTTTGGTCTATCAGTGATGGTCATTTGACCGTCAAATTTAATGAAGCCAAAACTTGTGTATTTCCAGAATGTGAAATTATAAATTTCTTCTTCGTATAATATTAGGGAGGTTATATTTTAATACATTATAATAACCTATTATAATTTATAATGTAAAAATATATACACTTTTTATAAAAAAAAGGTATATAGTTTATAGAATGTAAATAAAAAACAACATATAGTTCATAAAAATTATAAACTATAGTATATTGTTTTTATATAAAAACACATAACCCTTATTAAAGGGGTTTAAAGGACATAGACTAGGTTAAAAGAATTTTACTAGGTGTAAGTAGATTTATGAGAGTATAGATTAACCTGCATATTTTACAGAGGGGACAAGTAATTTCACCCGACCAATGAAATAAATTGAAATCCCTATTTTCATGAACCTTGTCTCCTCCCTTCATTTACTCTTAATTTTACCCCGCACACATTTAAAACTATGGAAATATTACAAAATATTTTATATAATTCCTGCAAACTAAAAACTTTAAAACTTTTATGTGGCTATAACTACCAATATTTTAATAAATATTTACCACACTTCACCTGGGCCGCCAATAAACTAGCCTTTTTTATTCTCCATTTATACTTGAGAATTTCACATTTATCCCTGAGATATTATCTCATTTTATTCTCCATTCCCACTTTATAAAAGAAAAACCTTTAAATAGGTGTATTTATATAGTTTTTATAAACTATAAGCTATAAATGAATGGGGCCGCCCCCTTACATGGATAATATAAATGGTTAGGGACACATGTTAGGTTTTATTTAATAAGTATTAAGATTTAAAAAGTAATCCCTTCATGGCCAAGAAATAAACACGGCCCCCTTACTAAAAAAATTAAGCACTTAGGTTTTTTTTTTTAAAACATATATAAACCAAATCTAATAAAATTTATATTTTAAGCAGTTTAAACTAACCATATATATAATATGATACAAATTTAGGTTTGTTTCTTAAAAAAAAAAAAACTATATATGCCTAGATTTATAAGTTAAGTTTAAATATGATTTAAACTTAGGCTTAGAATATGGTCTGTTGACTCTTCCCTCAATCCCATGTAATTTTAATATGGTTTAAGACTTTTAATATATAGTTTTTTTTTTCAAAACTATATAAATTTTAATATGATGTTTATATAAACCTTATTCTATATTATATATATTTTTATTTAAAAAAATAATATATTTTTCAAATTATACATGATATAGTTATAGATTAACTATACACTATAGTTTTTCAAATCGAATCCTTTTAGAGGGGTCTAAAGAACATGGTTATGAATTTACCTTCCAAAATATTTAACCTGCAAACATTTAAAATTATAGAAAACATGAAAATTATTTCATATAGTAATAAATCCTTTCCTTTTCTATATGTGATTTTCATGCAGGTAAATATTTGAAACCCCTTTCACCTGTGCACACATCAATCTCCAAACAAACATTAATTCCATATAATTTACAAAATGTAAATGAAAGTAAGAATCATATCATATTACATCTCCTCCCCCAAAAAAATAGGGATTTAAAATTGAAAAACCCTAAAAAATTATCGAGAGTTTAATTGCACAAATGTAGTGCCAAAATAAATTGGGGGACAAAAAAGGAAACCAAATAAGTTTAAATACCCTTTCGGGTTGGTTGAAAAACCCATACAAATTAAACAAATAAAATATAAAAAATTTGATCTTAATTTATTTAATTTACCTCGCTCTGTTACCATGTTAGAATTTGAGGATTATAATAAATATGGATTTAATCAACTTACATATTACATAATGTTATAATAAATATTTAAATAAATATTACATCATAACATAAATAAATACGAGAATTAATTATAGGAAATAAATAACATAGATGATGCAATATTTATAGTGGAAAACTTAAATAGGGTAAAAACACTTTAAAAATAACCTTTTACTTCAGAGAACTTATTTTACATCCAAGTAAGATTACCTCCTCCTTTTAAACCCTATTTACCAAGGGTAAAACCAAATCACTTGATTTTCACACCTTTTATATATTTCCGAATATATCAAATGAGGACCTAAAGTCCTTTTTATATAAGGTGATCGGGTATGTCTCCCGACCTACCTTTTCAACCTAAAATGGTTGACACATACACCTAGGTTTATAATATTTAATATTAGAAATATAATGATTTTATGATATTAAATATTTAACCTAAAGTATATACCTAGGTTAGCATATTTAATAATAGAAATATAAATATTTCATATTATTAAATATTAACCTATATATTAGTGATGGAACCATATACATTAAGGGTTGACGGACCACTTAATTATTATGTTCCAATACTCGAAAAATATTTGAGTGGGTGCTTAAAGTTGTGAAGTGGGTTCTTCATAGGTTGAGTGGGCGCTCAACCAAAACCATTGTAAGCTTTGGAATTTGTGTTCCTAATAAATACTTGGTTTCAGGTGGGGTTTTCTCCCGAAATGGTTTCCCACTCTAAATTTTTTGTTCAATATTTTTCTATCTGATATATGTTTGATGAAATGCACATGATATAATACTGCTCAAATTTAAGAAATTTTGGATTAAGTATAACCCTTGAAATTAATTTTAATCTACACTCATTCACACTCCCTCTCAGTGCTTGTAATCTCTAAAACTATCCCCATCACATATATATCAAATCCAACATAAAGCAATCATTCCGTGTTTTATTCTTGACCATGGTTAAGACACATTTTGATAAACATTAAAATCACTTTAAAATTAATATCAAATAACACATCATATCAAAAACATAACTTTAACAACCATCAACCCGCATACATTGACATAAATTAATATATCTATCATCATATAAAAAAATATCAATATCCATACAATCATGTTCACATCTCAATATTATATAATCACATCAAAGAAAAATCAACAATAATACCATATCAATGTATCATTATGCATCATCTCGAGTCTTAATTACTGTGTATCACCAGTCTACATTAAAACGTCACATCTATTAAGTAAAATCCACACTTGTCAATTGGCTACCTCCTCGAGTGCATTACTTCCCTCACTACTATTAGGACCCCCATCTAATCCTCATAAGCTCACCCTTGTGATAATATCTCATTATAGTCCGTTGACCTCATCAAATTGTCATTTCATCCCCCATCACCGTTAAGTCATATGTCTATAGGACACGAACTTGTTGGTTCCCCTATCACTTGACTTCCTGACCTCATAAGCCCACATTTGTGGCAACATCAATTTTGGTCCTTTGACCTCGTAACACCATCATCTTTCCATTGTTAAAGTGATAGGTCTATATTACATGACCCTTTGGTTTCCTATCACTTGAATTCTTGGTCTAATAATCCCACCTTTGTGGAAACATAAATTTTTGGTCCTTTTACCTATTCAAAAATCTTTTTTTTATTTTCTCCGAATTTCATTGAATCATACATCTATAGGACATGAGCCCATTGGTTCACATATCACTTTACTTTATAGAGAAACCCATATTGTTTCTATACATCGTCCTCGGCATCATATCTCATCTTCTCATCCTTGCATATTTCCATTTATCTCTTTCAAAGTCCCGATCAATTACCTTTTAGTTCATCAATCCATAGTTTGATGGGGAACACCTCATCATATAATTCTACATCTTTCACATCCTTATCTATCACATCTCATTTTTGTCTTGTGGCTTGTCTAAAACCACTCAACAAAAAGGGGCAAATGTAGACACCTAAAATTAACACTATTAATCCCCATGTTTGCATCCGCTAACACCCCTTCATTATCACATCACTATCATATTATACATTAAATCCTCTATCTTAAGTCTTATTTCTCCCCTATCATATTTACTCCTTGTAAATATCATTCTACAACTATAAAATCCTATTTTACCCCTTCTTAAACCACTCAAACCACTTAGAAACCAAAAATCAAATAAAACGAAACAAATAAACTTCTTAATCATTTCATAACCTCCCTGGCCTGTATAACCTCTTTCCAACACATATCCTTCATTAAAACCAAAAACCTAAAGTTGGGAAGTGGTTTCAACCTTTTTCCCACAAAGCCCGAACGTGAGTGATCCTACCAATCGGGAGCGATTCTCCTTGGTCATCATTAACCCTATATAAACAATTATCGGTCCTTCATTCAAGGTTAGCTTAAGGTTAGCTATGAGCTTCATTCACTTTGAATTGTTAACTGGATGTTTTTTAATAACTTCACATTGTAATCTTGTTGTATCATATCCCTTCATCAAAACAACATTTCAAGCCATCAAATATCTCTTCTTTATCCTTTGGAGGTCAAACAATCATCTATACACCAATTGGACAATCTTTGTGCATCTACAGTTTCCCTCTCTTGGCTAATGTCATCTTATTGTCCTCATTTATCAGCTCAGGCAAGGTAAGTAACTCCCATTTCTACTATTATCTCATTTAATTGTCATTTAGAAGCTTCAATCAAAATTATATCATTTATTATTATCCTACACATTTCTAGAGAAATCACCGATGATTCTCCTAATCACTAATGATTGGACCCAATCGTCGGTGATCAGCCTTAATCACTAGCAATCCTTGTCTGTTATATAATTTAAGCTCAAATATCATCCTTTAAACATCCATATCTCATCGGCTAAAACTAATATGCCTTTGCAGGTGCCTGTTAAACCCTATCAATCTCCCTTGAGCCATCTATAACACTCTATCAATTATCTAAATCAAATCTATCATCCTACTCACCTTTGTGAGTACAAAATCATCTATATCCTTGCTCCTTTGAGCCATTTTATGATCCCTAGACTCCCTTTAGATCAGTTATCACCATAAAACCATCATATAACCGTGGATCGCACTCCACCCAGTCCTGCCTTGCCTTTGCATTGTTGGTTATATAGTCTTTTTTATCATTTTATCTTATCATTATAAGATTAATTTCTTTAATGCGGATTGAAATCCTTGCAAGGAAGTCCATTGACTTCATAGGACTAGATTTTGATAGGAAATCCACCATATATCTATATAATCCCATCTTTTTCTTTGTCTTTACATTTGAAGAAGCTTATCCTATTGGAAAGAAGGAATTTTGTGCACACTTGGATATATCCACATCAATCATTTATCAAGATCAACATCAGCTATTTCACGGGTATCGATAAATCCATTGTCTTCGATGTCTCTTTTTTTATTTCACTTCATTAATTTAAAGTAGGAAGTAAAAAGAATTTGGTACACTACAAAAAGATAAGATGCTCAAATAGATAGGAAGGACCCAAAAAGTATGATCAACGTACAAAGAGGAAAAGGGCACCCAAGGGGGTGGGGGCACCTAACAATGACATCCTAGCTAGGCACTACTTTCTAGAATGAAAAATTCCAAAAGGTGAAAAGATAGACTAAGAAAGTAAGAGTGCAAGACTGAAATCAAAAGAATAAAAAAAAGAAAGGTCGCCAAATACATGGGCTAATTAGTAATTTTCTTACTTAGGAACCATATGAATAGTAGTATGCGATCGAGACTATATAACTACCCAAAGTACGTGATTTTGTGTCTACATTTTTCCCCACTTTATATTGGTGAGCATAACGTTCGATAACATAAAGTAGATAGATATGTGTACCGATATCAAAGCGTGGAGTGATAAATAGGTGGAGTGTAGAGATTAAAGATACAAAAGTGTAAAAAGGTGATGAAAATTAACCTAGGGTAGAAACATGTGTGTAAATGTTGACATTGTACCTATTATTGGTTTTGATGTGTGTGATGTTGGTGATAATATTGACTACTTGCTTTTGATACGAACGGGCCTACAAAAGAGAAAATGATCAAGTAGTCAAATATGTATGTATATGTATAAAAAACATGTAAAAGAAAATGCTGAAAAATGTGAAAAAGGAACATGTGCACCTGATCCGTGAAGAGGAAAGAGTGTAGAAAGGATCCTATAGATGATATAGATGTGCACGAGTTTTTCAGAAATCTCACATAAATGTAATGAAAGAAGTGTGGGATTAACTCTCTAATGTTGTCCTCTAACCTTTATCTCCTTCGTGCTATATAAAACATCACTGCAAATGGTGTGCATGTGTTAAGGACTTTCTTCCCTATAAAATCTGCTATGTAAATTTCAGTGCTAAATTACTCTCTTCCCTATCAAAATCCTCTGTGACATGTCTAAGAATTGTGTAATCGTCCCATGGTTACTGGTGCTCTAGGAAAGATCGATGTATTGCCCCCCAGTTTTAGGAATCTAGGAAAGGTCATTGTATTAAGGACCTAAGTCTAATCTAATCCCCATCCGAAACTGAAACTATGTTGTATCGGTAATGTGTTGTGTTATGTATACTCTTTATGGGGTGACTGATTCACCCAAATGATGCCCCACTCACTTGGGGTGCATGCAATGTTGCTGAAGGAGAATGCAACACAAAGGAGGACCGAACGTTGAAACCGTGATCTACATGGGGGATGGGAATGTGCTTGGTAGAAACCAAGGCACATGAAAACAAGTGGCTGGGAGATAAGTGTTAGTACAAGAAAATACATGCATGCATGTATAAGACAAAGTGTAAGCTAAACAAACAATGTGTAAGATAGAACACACAAGAAGACAATGTAGACCTGTGAAAAGTGGGTTGTAGACATAGGACATCACTCAAGATGTTGCAAGAAAATCAAGTCCGATGAAGCCAAAAGCATACAAGTGTGTACACAAGACAAAGGGAAAGCCCACAAAAATGGCATACAATGTCAAGAAAGTACAAGCGAGTTTAACATACAACCATGATGGAAAATATTCTTGCAAAACAAATGATGCACATGAAGCACCCGTTAGCATGTTAGAAAGACAAAAAAGTATGTTAAAGTGTATATAATCCAATAAAGTAGTGTGCTATAAAGAAAAATCAAACAATAGCACACCTGTAGTGTATGAAATTGAATGCCCATACGAGCCTTTGCGGGACCGGTAATAGATACGGCACCAAGCATCCATGCTATATGGAAGGAATCTATAACATCTTCTATCATGACTAGAAATAAAGTGAACATGCATGTGTGTATGATAAATATAATAACATACAATATATCTATCTAGCATGTGTTATAAAGTGAACATGTACAAGTAAATGTAAACAAGAGTAAATGCAATATGTTATTGATGGATGGAATGAAATGCGTGGTGAATGATAGGAACAACATACCCCCAAGTGAATGGAATTCTATGCAAAGAGGTTCATTTATTTATGCCCCCTCGTAGTCAAGAATGAACTAAATTAGAGTGTGTCACCGGAAATTTTCTGAAATGTGTGTAGAAGAAAGATGGTGATTGCAAGTTATCATGTGATTTGTAGATTTGAACGCGACAAAGTAAAAGTTATGGGGTGGTGGAATGTGTGATAATTTATCCTAAAGAATATATCACTAAACGTGTGAGGAAGATGTCCAAAAATCATTATGATGTAGCACAAATCATATATCATAAAATATATGGATAAAAATGATAGAAGGTGTGATGATGTAGCACAAAGCATATATCAAAAAATGTTTGAGTATGATGATAGAAAGCATGATGATGTAGCAAAAAGCGTATATCAAAAAATGTATGAGTATGATGATAGAGTGCGTGATGATATATCCCAAAGCATATATTATGATATGTATGAGTTGAGTTATAGAAGGCGTGATGATGTATCCCAAAGCGTATATCACGAAAGGATAAAAAATGATGATGTAGTAAAAATAGTATATCATGAAATTTATGGATAAGAAACTAGAAAAGGGTGATGATTTAGCCTAAGACATATATCACGACATGTGTGAAGAAGGTGGTGGCTAAATATGTCGCATAGTATGATAAAAATATTGGTTGATCAAATGTGTGGGTGTGATGAGGTCCATTTGATTGGTAAACCCTCAATGGTCGAGTATGGACAATGGGACCTGGAGTACATCATAGCGTAGTGAGTGTAATTTGAAAGAGTAGATAAGTAGAATGTGTAATATATGTTTAGTAGATGTAGTGTGATATGTAAAGTGTGTAATGTAGGATGTATAAAATGTAATGCAAGATGGGAAGATGATATAAAATGTGTATATGCATAGTATATGTAAGACATAAGATGTGGGATGTAAAGTTTAAGATGATTTGTATATATAAAAATGTAGGATATGTGAAGATGCATGATGTGTAGTATCTATTATGCAATGTGTGAGGTTCATGTGTATAGGATTCCCTCAAACAAGTGTAAACCGAAGCACAAGAGTGCGTCATCGGGTAATGTTGATAAGAGTGTGTAATGGTGTAGATGTGATGTGATGAGAGTATAAGATGTGTGTTAATGTTAGTGGGGGGAGAGAATAAGCGTGATGCCCCATCAAGTGGTAATAGTAAAGATGATCAAGTGAAGTCATCTAAAAGGTCATCATTGTCATGGTCAAAATCATATGGTGAAGCATCTGAGACCTGATAAGCTATAGTGTTAGGCTGGTCACGTAAAGCACCATCTAAGCGTAATTTGTACATGCCCATAACATATTCCTCATCAGTGAAAGGAGGTAATGGAAACCCATGTGCATACCACCGGTCATATTAGGTGAATAACCAAGGAATGAATCATTACAAATGAAAACATGACCAAATGGCATAGGAAATGATATATTAGTGTGAGAAGGGTCTAATGTGCCCCTGATGTAAGAAATAAAATATTGTCCTAATGTAAGTGGAGAAGAGCGAGGGTATCACGAAAGGTAGATAGTGAAATAGAAGACGCATACACCACAAGTGAAAGTGATAGTGATGAATCCATGATAGAGATGAGGGTCATGAGTTAGAGGATAAAGATCCTCAAAAGCAAAGATGAGTCAAGTCAAACCATCATGTGAACATATAGTGACATCACAAGTAGGATCAAATGGAATGTGCTCCCAATAAGAATCATTCATGAAAAGTGTACATGTGAAAGGAGGTCGTACTTAATGGAGGTGGTACATGAGAAGGTGGAGTAGCTAGATTGATGTTCGGTGTATGGACATGCCTCTGATAAATAATCATACCAGTGGTAAAATTAGGGGGAGGCATAGATGTAGTTGGTATGGAATCTATCATGAAAATGGCACCTTCAAGTGGTAGAAAATATGGTAGCTCATTTATAGGTTGTGGGTCATCAATAGTGTCAACTCTTGGAATAAGAAGTGTAGTATTTGGATCATGGTCACAATATTTTTATGGATGAAGGTCATGAAGAAAAGTATACTTGATTTTCTCACGTAGAAATTTTACACAATGATACACTCTATAGGTAACAACCGCAAAGCATGGAGCCATGACCTACCTAGTAAATAGTTATATGAAACCGGAAAGTCATGACAAAGAAGAATGTCTTGAAAGTATTTTAACTTATAGTGATAGGTAAAACAATGTGACTGTAGACACCTAAAATCCGCTTACGCAGTTTTAATACTAAGATTGCACTAATTACCCTCTTTCCCATCATTTCCATTATAATTGGTGATTTTATGCTAATTAACTAACGTTTCCTTCTATTTCGGTCAATAATCGACACTTTAGTAATTAAATAGTTTTTCCCCATTCTAGATGCCAATTAATAACACTTCCTTAGTTATAACCCTCTTTGTATCAATTAATTAATTATTATTAGTTAATTAAGCCTTTATAACCTTTTTTTTAATTAATAAACCTTCTTATTAATTAAATCCCCCTCTTAAATAATCTAAATCCTACCTATTTTCCTCTAAATCATCTCTAAATAGCTTTCTAAGCTTATCCTAGCCTATTAATTAATCCTAGTTGATTAATTAAATCATCTCCAACTCCCATGAGTTGTTAATCACTTGTTAATTCCTCTAATCAAGCTTATCCTTTCTAATTCTCCTTTATCCTTTATCCCACATGCACTAGTTTGCAAGCTTCTCCCAAATTGGAAATCTATATAAAGGACCCTCCTACATTCTTTCACACCTACACCACACTTTGATTAGTGATTTATATAAGCTTATGATAAGAGCCTTCTCCATTCTTTGGAATAACTACTTCATCTTTGCATCCATTCTCTCATTGTTGAGTAGAAAGGAAGATCTAAGTATGGCCTTGTAGCCATTTCTTTGTGAGATCCTTCCCTCTCTTTGGAGATCAACAAAAATTGATTACTCATGATCTAAAGAGGCTCATGTTTAGAAGTAATCATACATTAAAAGAGTAGGAATGGTTAGCATTAGGTGATTTCATTCATGTTTATGCAATTAAGATAGCTAATTTCCCTTAAGATCTTATCTTGATGTCCTTAGTAGATTAACTTTCCTTTGAAGCTACTTGGTGTTAGTTTCATGCAATTAGTGTAAGTTAGTTTAGTATGGCTACATTTAGAATGCCCAGTGGGACTTACTCCATTGGATCATGCATTTATTTCAAGTTTTTGTAGTTTAGTTTCAATTTTTGCTTACTAACCCTCTTTTAAGTATTTTTAGATAAATATTCTATTTATTAACTTATTTTATTGAGTTTGTATGGTTTTAGTGCTCTTTCTAGGTATAAGGGAGGTGAGGTGCTACAAAAATTTAAGCTAATTGGAAAAGATTTGAGATTTTTGACATTCTTTTTATCAAAACCCATGTTTTTTTAAGTTACGCATGTTTTCAATGCTAGCACAAGCCTTTTAATGCTAGCGTGAGTCTAGTAAATGGAGACACTGGACTAATGTAATGCTATCACAAGCCTTCTAATGCTAGCGCATGCTTAGTAAATATAGATACATGACTAGTGAAATGCTATTGCAAGCATTTTAACACTAACACAGAGTTTAGTAAATGTAGACATAAGACTACTATCACGCTAGCGTAGGGATAGTCAATGAAAACACATTGTTCTTTCGAGAGGCCATAACCTTTTCTCCCAAATCGAAATGACTCAATTGTTTTATGTGTTGGAAAGGTATTGAAACAAACTACGCAATGGAAACATAAATTTTGGATTTTGACTCATAGAAAATTTATGGTTTCCTTTATGTTGTCGCCCTCAAAATCCCCCCTCATTTTTTAAGTCAAATTTGAAAATTTTGAGCTCACGCCCTCCAGAAGTGTTCAAGTAAAGTTGGAAGTCCAAAAAGATAGAGAAATGCATGCTTTGAAGTTGTTTAAAATCTATAGTCTAGATGTTTTGATAAATTTTCCGTTTTCTGTCTAGACACGTGAAAATTTTATTGTTGTCCTCATTTGAATGAAATTTTCAATCTTTCTATGGCCATGGATCGTCGAACCTTGTATTGTTTTCAATTCCTTGGTTCGTGAAAGAAATTTGAAAATAGGCACGAAATGGTGGAGTTTTTTTCTTCTCTGCATTTTTCCATAGTCGTAAATGATGGGCATATTCTTTCCCATCAAATTTTAGCACCATTATCCGTAGAAAAAATGTCGATTAATCCCGTGGTCATGATCATGCTATGAGGGAAAAGTCAAATGTTGAGCTCACATTGAAATTCAAAGAAAGGAAGCGGGTCGACGAAGAACTTTGAGGTTTTGAGTCTCTTTGTAAAAAAGGAGAAAAGTCATAAAGTGACCCGCAGCCCCGATCATGCTATGAGCAAAAATTCAAATGTTGAGCCTGCATTGAAAGTCAAAGTGGGGAAGCGGGTCATCGAGAGAACTTTGAGGTTTTGAGCCTCTTTGTAAAAAAGGTGAAAATTCATAAAGTGACCCTCATCCTGATGATGCTATGAGGAAAAAGTCAAATGTTGAGCCCACATTGAAAGTCAAAGCGGGAAGCGGGTCGTGGAGAACTTTGAGGTTTTGATCCTTTTTGTAAAAAGGGCTAAAATTCATAAAGCGAGCCGTGATTCCTTCACCAATCAAGTGAAGCCATGTGTCAGGATTATATCAAAAGCGGAAGGGCGGACCAAAAATGTAAAAAATTCCAAATCTCTATAAAGTCACAAAATGCAAAAGGCATCCTCCACGCCCGCTCTAGTAAATTTCTCCCACGTGGATGAATCTGGTTTAAAGTTTCAAAGGCAAGATGAACGGTTCAAATTCAAAGTTATAAAATGAGTGTAACGGATGCATTATCAAAAGTCTGATTTTTCCCGCCATTGGCGTTTCTTCGTGAATCAAGAATCCAAACAGACACGAATGATTGAAAAGTTGTAAACCGTTTCTTGCTAACAAATAATAATTTGTAATCTGTTTCTTACAAGATAGTTAATGGCTTCTTCACGCCATTGTAAAAGGGGAGCGATTGATCTTGTATACTTGAGAGTGTATTTTACCTAGAGAAAAAAAGGAAATAGCCATTTTACTTCATCTTCCCTCCACTCTCAAATGTCTTCTATTCCAACACCATATACAAATTGTGTTTAAAAATCAATACAACAAGAAGTAGTTTCTTGCTTTATTTGACTAAGGGGTTTCTTGATACTTTGTGATTGATGAATTTTATTTGGTCTTGTTGTTATTTACAGATTTGTTTCTTTTCACGAATGCATGTGTTGAAGTTTATAACTAGTGCATGTAGGAATATGATTTTCTACCGCAAAATTAGTTCTCTTACCTCTATTCTCGCTCCCTTTCCCACTTTTAGAAAAAAATTTCCCTAACAAAAGATTTCTAGCTTTGACGCAAAGTCGTGGAGTGGCCCTATTGGATCCCGGTTGAAATTCCACCACAAAATCCACATTTTATCACACATGCATATATAGTAGATGCACCAGTTAAGTAGAGGGAATTAGATTCCCAAACATTGGAAAGAAATCCACAAGTTTTTCCACTAAAAATTTTGTTGCCAACAATATTTGGCACCTAAAATGGGGCGATTTAGTAGCATCTACACATTAATGCGACCGTAAGGTTAGAAAATTCAAAATTCAAAAAGAGAAAAAAATTCTGGAATTTGAATGGCTATATGAGCCACATGGATTCAAATCATGGCTATTCCAGGAAACCCTCCTATTGAAAGACCCAAATTTCTCTTCCACATCCAAGAATATGTTGCTTCAGATTTGAGGGAAGCTATCTGACATAATAGACAAAGTGCCAATCACTACTTCATTGCCACAAGAATTATGGACCTTGAAGAAGAACGTGTTGTTGAATTAGAGAGGCAAAGACAAATTCCAGCACCACAAAGAAGAGCATAGATTTTCAAGCTGGCAGATAGAAGATACACCTGGAAATAGAGACAAGGAGGAAAAATTGATCCCATTTTTGAGGAACTTCAAAGGAGACAAGAGCTACTCAGAATCTAGAGGCTTCCTTTTCAAGCAACCAATCACATTGGGAACCTAAGTGTTGCCAATCCTTTGGATGGTGAATTTCCATACATCAATGAGAACCTTGTAGACTTCATTGACATGGAGACCGAAGAAGAAGCTAGAGAAAGAGAGGTGAGAGCCGAAGAAGAAATAAGATCTCAACTCGAAGAAATTGAGAGACTTCAAGCTGAGGCAAATAAAAGAGCAGTAGCAAAAGCCGCAGCCTTAGCAAGGTTGGAAGCTAGAAACAGAAATAGAATGGGGGATCATGATCGTGAGGCTTGTAGGCCTAATGTACCATGGGAGGAAACACCGGTCCACTTGGCTCTTGCTCAACCACTCCATGAGCTACCGAGAAGCTCAAGAAAAACTTCACAAAATTCAGAGGATGGTTCTCAACTCCTTGAAGAGCATGTAACAACATTTATCATTGCTTTTGGTGTGTTGGGTGTTGAGGATGAAGATGTGTCAGTTCGACTCTTTGTGGAGTCACTTCAAGAGAAAGTTGTCGAATGGTTCTACATGTTACCCCCGAGGTCTCAGTCACCTGTTGGGAGGATATAAGAAGTGCATTCAAACACAGGTTCAAGAGCATAGAAGATTGTCAGGATCTTTTGGTCCAATTGGTACAAATGAAGAAAGAAACCTCTAAGTCAATGAGGGACTTTGTAGCAAGATATGATAGAGTGATAAGAAGGATCCCTAAAGATGTGGTGCCTCCTAAAAATAATTTGAAGAGGTTTTTCATTAGTGCTTTTCCATCAGAAGTAGGTTTCTTCCTTAGAAGAGCCCAACCAAGAACATTGAGGAAGCCCAAGACTATGCAATAGAACCAATGATGATCTAATCCTTTTCAGAAAGGTGAAAGGCCTCAATGGAAATAAAAATGGTAAGAATTCAAACTCTGTCACCACAGATCCAACGTTCCAAAAAATGGTAAATGACTTGGTTTCCTTGAAGAAGTAGCTATATCAGATCACAATACGGAATGCTTCAAAGAAACCAAACCCTCCATGTAGGCCAAAGATTGCTCCACCTCCTCATCAGCTTACTTTGGAAGCACCACTAGTCAATGCCATCTATGACACCAAAGAGTTGGAGGAGGAAGCATAAATTTATGAAATTGAAGAATAAAATATGGAAGACTATGAAAATTATCTTGAGGTTGAGGAAGTTGATATGCACAATGACCTAATTGAGTACGTTGATGATGAAGATGAGGATGATTAAGAACCTCCAATTTCTCATGTGATGTTTTCACTTGTGCACAATCTAGGAAAGGTGATTCATCCTCAACGGTTGTGGTAAAGGATAAGAAGAATAAAGAAGATTCTCCTCCAGAGGTCACACAAAATAAAATCATCAACAGAGGATCACCATTACCACCTTCTATGGAGTCGGCCAAAGAAAAACTAGACTCATTGGTTGTCAGGGATCATGCTACTATTCCAAGTAAGTCATCTAATTCTTCTCCCAACTCAAAAGTTTCTAAGAAAAATTCTCCTTTAAATGTTGTTCCTACAAAAACATCTAAGGTTCAATCAAAAGCTACACCCTCATCCCCTTCCAAGCCAATTGCTACACCTGAAAAGGAGAATTCAACATCCAAAGTAGCAAAGCCTCTACCACGTAAATCTTCCTCCATTTCTAGAACCTCTTCCTCACTCACCATAACCCCATTTGACTTTGTGGAACATGCATGAAAAACCAAAGTCCATCTCTCAGAAATAGAATATATACAAAAACACCCTGCCCAGTTTGACAGGTTCATTATGTAATTCATGGTGGTAACCTTGTATCCTCGAGTCCTAATTCTAAAGGATTACCTACCCACACCATCCACACCAACTTCCCAAAACATGCTAGCCCTCAGTACCTCCAAAACCAACAGGGTTGAACCTTTCTACTGTCACTCCTCATTAAAGGCTTCCAGCTAAATAATTGTATCATAGATTCGGAGCCTCAGACAATGTGATGCCAACCAAAGTTGCAAATGCTCTAGGCCTCACCTTGACCTAGGTAAATGGCACCTGCTACTCAATGGAATCCAAACAAGTTCCATTGGTAGGAAGAATCAAAGATGCACAGGTAGCACTAGCTGATTTTCCAGACAAGAAGGTGCTCCTAACCATACTGGTAGCAGACATCCCAACATCCTTTGGTATGCTATTGAGTAGGAGTTTCTATAGAGACTTGGGTGGAGAGATAAAAATGGATTGGTCATCTACAACTATCCCAATAAAAGGTGAGATGAAGAAGTTGCTACTAGTAAGAAAGATGAAGTTCACAGTATGAAAGTCTGATGATCCGAAAGCAAACATTCTCTTTCAAGATTGTGGGCTAGGAAACTACTTCCTCACATCAAAAAAAAAAGAGGAGAAATTTTCACTTCTCATGGAGGAAGAGGAAGATCAAATTTAGACAATGGAATTTGATGGTATTCATTCCAGTGTGGGCTCGGGAGCTGGTGTAGTATTGTACTCTCCTTCCAATGAGTTGAACCCATTGGCCTACAAGCTGCAATTTGATAACACAAATAACACTGCAGAGTATGAAACACTACTCTTAGGAATGAGTGTAGAAGAGGACATGGGAATCAATAAACTAAGAAGCCGAGGTCATGCGAGAGGTTATAGTAAAGAAGTTCTCGCTAATAATATCGGTGAAGAATCCAAGACTCGGCATTACGAAGCAAGAGTGTGGGACGCATTGAATCTTTTGATGCATTTTCCATTGAAGCTATTCCAAGGGAACAAAATGAAAACTTTGATTCTCTTGCATGTCAGATTCCCTAGTGACACCTTATCCTTATTTTGATAAAGAAAAAGTGACCATTGAAATAGTATTCAGGCCTAGTAATCTTGGACAATGCAAATCATTGGCAAGTCTTCAATGATGATAACCAAATTATAGAATTTTTTGACCAAAAGGATAATTTCAATAATCTCTTCTTCAAAGGAGGTGAAAATCCACACCGAGAAGTAGTCCCCAAAGAATAGAAAGAAGGAATTGAAGGGATTGATGATGAGGGAGTAATCAAATTGAAAGGGAACAAAATTCCCAAAGTCCTAGTCTCTTTAGAAGACCTCTTTGACAAACATGACAGATTCATTCAAGAGAAAGAAAAGCAATCTTCTCGGTGCCCATTGATCTTGATAAGGAAAAATTAGTACCGGAGGATCCAAGGATGGTCAATATTGGAAAATGTTGCTTGCTTGAAGAAAAAGAAGGTTTGTTGCATTACTCAAGAAATACTCAGATGTCTTGGCCTACTCTTATGATGAACTCAAATCCTTCTAGCCAAAGGAAATGCATCACTCAATTCCTTTGAAGTAGGGTGTTAAGCCCTTCAAGAAGAAACAAAGGCCGTACAACCCAAAGATTGTTGATACCATCAAGGAGGAGGTAATGAAGATTCTTAATGTAAGGATCATCTTTCCCATCCACCATTCAATGTGGGTAGCTAACATTGTGCCAGTGTGGAAGAAGAATGGTGAAATAAGGATATGTGTAGATTTTCGCAACCTGAACCAGGCATCACTAAAGGACAATTATCCTCTTCCTATCATGGACCATATCCTGTAAGTAGTCATTGGATCTGAAATTCCTTCATTACTTTATGGATTCTCAGGATATAATCAAATCAAAGTGGTAGAGGAGGACCGCACTAAGACAACCTTTACAACACCTTATGGCACTTTTTTCTACAACATAATGCCTTTTTGCCTAATAAATGTAGGAGCTATATTCCAAAGGGTTATGGATTGGGCCTTTAAAGATCTGAAGCATTGCATTTTCATATATCTTGATGATCTCAAAGTATTTTCAAAGAAGAGGGGAGATCATATCTATCACTTGGAACAAGTACTTGCAAGGTGTAGGAAACATGGCATATCACTAAATCCAAAAAAGTGCATTTTTGGAGTCACAGAAGGAAATTTATTGGGGCACATTATGAACAAAAATGGAGCACACATTGATCTTGAGAGGATTAGATCCATTCAAGCACTATCCTTTCCCATAAGCAAGAAAGTCATTCATTCATTCTTCATAAAGGTAAAATTTCTTTGTCGTTTTGTGCTTGAGTTTGATAAGTTGATGAAGCACATCACTTCCATGATGAAACCACAAGAAAAATTCAAATGTAACAATGAAGGGAAGGTAGTGCTCAAAGAGATCAAGAAATCCATTGCCAAGGATCCGAATCTTGTATCTCCAAATTTTAACAAAGAATTCATCATGTATTGTTATGCATCAGAACATACACTCTCTTTCATTCTCATTCAGAAAAATGATGAAGGTGTGGAAGCACCTATTGCTTTCATGAGTTGTCCTTTGAAAAAGCATGAGCTAAAATACAAACAATTGGAGAAGCATGCCTATGCAGTGGTTAAGGCTATAAAAAACTTCAGGTTTTACATCCTCAATTCCCATACAAAGTGGTGATGGTCCCCGGCAGTGCAATCAAGTCCATCTTGACACAACAGGATCCCGAGCTAAAAGAGGAAATTGGATTGCAAATACTCAAGAATATGACTTAGAGATTCGACCATCCAATCTGATAAGGGGAAATGGCTTGTGCAAGTTGATTGTTGAAGATGAAACACTCAAAGTTCAACATGGAAAAGAAAATTGTGCTTGCTCAACTTGTTCAGAAGATAACCCATAGGTTCTCTTTGTCACCACTACTTATGAGTGGTATGTTGATATCACCTATTAGCTGACTTATGGAGAATGCCCCCCATCTTGATTACAATTAAAGGAGAATACTAAAGCTGAAGGTAGCGAAATTTTTATTCTAGAATCATGCGCTTTATAAAAGAGGCATGGATGGTTGTTTCCTCAAGTGCGTAGATAAAGAGAAACAAGAAAAGTTTCTTAAAGCATACCATGACCAAGCATGTGGTGGAAATTTTTCAGCAATGGTCACTGCACACAAGATCCTCCAAGGAAGGTATTATTGGCCCACCATCTTTGCAGACACTCAAGATTGGGTTTCTAAATGCAAAACATGTCAACAATTTGTTGGAAGACCACAACTCATTGCATTACCACTCAGTTCTATGGTTATTGAAGAACCATTTCAACAGTGGGGACTGGACATCATTGGTGTTCTGAACCCTCACTCAAGCATGGGGCACACCTATGTACTCACAGCAATAGACTGCTTCACCAAATGGGTGGAAGCCATTCCATCCAAACAAATGAAACAATATGTAACTTCATCAAGGAGAATATCATAGTCATGCTTTGAGTGCCACAGAAGATTGTAGCAGATGATGCTACCTATTTATCTTCAAGAGAGCTAACTAAGTTTTTCTATAGCTACAGAATCTCCCTATCTCATTCTTCTGACTATTATCCATAAGGAAATAGACATGCCAAATCAAGCAACAAGAACATTGTGACCATTATCCGCAAGCTTGTAAATGATAATCAAAGGAATTGACACAAAAGATTGTATGACACATTATGGGTGGATAGGATCAATCCCAAGAAGGAAATAGGTATGTCACCATTCCAACTGTTGTATGGAGTCAAAGCAAAGATTCCACTCACGATCGAGATGCCAGCTCTCAAGCTGGTACAGGTAATAAAAGATGGTCGGTCAAGGATTACATTTGACAAGAGGATCCTCTTTCTTGAGAAGCTGGAAGAAAATAGACTCCAAGTGGTGGATCGAATTATGGAGTACCAATGGAAAGTAAAGAATATTTTTGATAAGAAGGCTAAGGAAAGAGAATTCAAAGTTGGAGACTTCATCCTGCTATGGGACAAGAGAAGAGAACCAAAAGGCAACCATGGAAAGTTTGATTCATTATGGCTCGACCCATTCTAGATTTGTAAATCTTGTGGTGAGAATGCTTTTCTTAGCTCATATTTGTATGGAACACCGCTGGAATTGCCTTAGAGTGGGCAATACTTGAAATTGTATCATCAGTAAAAGTGGGTTGTTCCCCCGTCTTATACCATAGGTGTGTTTCCCTTTCCGTGTGTGGTTTTGTTTCCACTACATGTTGTGTGTCATGTGTTTCCTTCCCATTGTGTGCTTATGTTTTTCCTTCTTCTATCATTATTTCTCAAAGTTGTACATGACTCTTCAAGGCCCAATGGATAAGGCATTGGTTAACAAATTATAGGGTCTAGAGATTGAGATTCTAGATTCCCATGTCATGACCCCAAGCTAGAGCCAGTTGTTGTCGCCCTCAAAATCCCCCCTCAATTTTTAAGTAAAATTTGAAAATTTTGAGCTCACGCCCTCTAGAAGTGTTCAAGTAAAGTTGTAAGTCTGAAAATGTTGAGAAATTCATGCTTTGAAGTTGTTTAAACTCTCCAGTCTACACGTTTTGATAAATTTTCTGTTTTCCTGTCTAGACACGTGAAAATTTTATTGTTGTCCTCATTTGAATGAAATTGTCAATATTTTTATGGCCATGGATCATCGAACCTTGTATTGTTTTCAATTCCTTGGTTGCGAAAGAAATTTGAAAATCGGGCGCGAAATGGTGGAGTTTTCTTCTTCTCTGCATTTTCTACAGTCGTAAATGATGGGAATTTTCTTCCCCGTCAAATTTTGGCCCCATTACCCACAAAAAAATGTCATATTGGCCTCGTAGTCCCAATTATGTTATGAGTAAAAATTCAAATGTTGAGCCCGCATTAAAAGTCAAAGCGGTCAATGGAGAACTTTGAGGTTTTGAGCCTCTTTGTAAAAAAGGAGAAAAGTCATAAAGTGACTTGCAGCCCTGATCATTCTATGAGGAAGAAGTCAAATGTTGAGCCCGCATTGAAATTCAAAGTGGGGAAGTGGGTCAGTGGAGAACTTTGAGGTTTTGAGCCTCTTTGTAAAAAGGTGAAAATTTATAAAGTGAACCACAACCCTAATCATGCTATGAGGAAAACTTAAAATGTTGAGCCTGCATTGAAAGTCAAGAGAGGGGGAGTCGGAGAAGAAATTTGAGGTTTTGAGCCTTTTTGTAAAAAGGGCTAAAAGTCATAAAGTGAGCTGTGATTCCTTTGCCAATCAAGTGAAGCCACATGTCAAGATTATATCAAAAGTGGAAGGGCAGACCAAAAATGTAAAAAATGCCAAATCTCTATAAAGTCACAAAATGCAAAAGGCATCCTCCATGCCCGCTCCAGTAAATTTCTCCCACGTGGATGACTCTAGTTTAAAGTTTCAAAGGAAAGATGAATGGTTCAAATTCAAAGTTACAAAACGAGTGTAACGATTGCATTATGAAAAGTCTAGTTTTTTCCACCATTGGTGTTTCTTCGCGAATCAAGAATCTGAATGGATGCGAATGATTGAAAATTTGTAAACCATTTCTTTATAACAAAGAAGAAGTTGTAACCATTTCTTGCAAGATATTTAATGGCTTCTTCACACCATTGTAAAAAGGGGGTGATTGATCTTCTAGACTTGAGAGTGCACTGTACCTAGAGAAAGAAAAGGAAATAACCATTTTTATTCTACTTCCCTCCACTCTCAAATTTATTCTATTCCGACACCATATACAACTTGTGTTTAAATAGTCAATATAAGGAGTTTCTTTCTTTCTTTGACTAAGGGGTTTCTTGATACTTTGTGATCTATGAATTCTATTTGGTCTTGTTGCTATTTACAGAGTTGTTTCTTCTCATGAATGCATGTGTTGAAGTTTCTAACTAGTGCGTGCAGGAATCTGATTTTCTACTTGCAACATTAGTTCTCCTACCTCTATTCTCACTCCCTTTCCCACTTTCAGACAAAGTCTTCCCTAGTAAGAGATTGCTAGCTTTTCCGTAGGGTCAGTGGAGTACCCTGTTGGATCCCCGGTCGAAAGGCCACCACAAATATCCACATTTTATCACACATGCATACACAGAAGCTGCACCGGTTATGTAGAGGGACTTACATCCCAGAGCATTGGCAAGAAATCCACAAGTTTTTCCACCTAAAAAATTTTCTTGCCAACACTTTATTAAAAACTAGTCATTTTCTAACATGTTTAATGCTTTGATGAATGTTGTATTCCATAGTTTACTTGATTTAGACCAATTAAGCTTGTATATGCTATTTTTGCACCTTTTAGTGATACCGAGAATTTAAAATAACTTTTATCTCTATCTTTTTAACATTTGGATTAACATGGAAATTTCATTATTCATTTTGCTTAAGGGAATGAACCTTTTACAAAGCATTTTTAGGTCCTTTGATTTGAAAATTTCCATTTCTATCTAGCTAGGTTAATGGTTTTGTATGCTCTTCTCCTGTGTATTTTGGAGATCTTGAGAATAAAAAGAAGCTTTGATCTTAATTTTCTAACATTTGGTTAATTTGGAAACTTAATATTTTCATTTTTTGCTTAAGGGAATGAACAATTTATCAAGCATTTCTATGATTCATTTGATTTAAGTTTTCCTTTGCATCTATCTAGTTGAATCAATTATTGTGTATGCTCTTCTCTTGCATCCTTGGATGATCTTGAGAATCAAAAGCAACTTTGATTCACTTTCTATAGGAAACTACTAAAATATTTTGTGTGCAGGACCTAACACTTTTCAAATAATTGGGATCTAAATAAATACTAATTACACGTGTGTTATAGGTTGCCAATGGTGTGTTAAACCACATTCTTAAGTAAAGATAAAAACACCACTTTATTCAAAACATTTTATTTGTGGGTTTGGATAAGGGATTAAACCCATTCGATTTAAACTATGGGAGGTATCTTGGAATAAGCCATAAAAATCATTATGAGGATTACCATAGGAACCCCAGAGTAGTCCAAATCTTAAGGGAAATGGTGGAAAAAATGGGAAGTGCCCCACTACCCACTTGACTAGAACAAAAATCCTGTGAATAAAATATTCAAGTTACCCGTATGAGGCCCCGTTCATTAATTTGATTATGGGGTAATGGTACATTATCTATTTTACTAGAAATGCATACCTCTCCTAGGTAAGAATTGGTGAGTTTGTGAACAAAAGCCTAGGAAACCATTTGGTATTGGGGCCAACTTGACTTTATCCATTGTGTTCCAAAGATATCTCACAAAGCAAAAATTCTTCAAAGTCAAAACCTTGTTAGTCAAACAAGGGGATATTTCATTGAATTTTGCGCCACGTGTTATTCATCACAAAAATTATAAGGCATCACTTTGTCCTAGTTTCTACCTTGTCATAAGAAAAGGTGAAACTCTACCAAATTTACGCTAAGTATTTTTCATCACCACTTGGTCTTTTTGTTTCCATTTTTTTATAGAAAGGAGAGCATACATACATGTGCATATCAAAAATAATCATGTCCACCACTTTTGTATTCTACTCACATGACTAGGTTGCAATGCCAAAATGTGAGTGTTGAAAGTGTGAATGGTACATCTTCATGTTTCGATAGCCATTGTCTCACATCCATATTGAGACTCATGATCATTGTAGTTAGGTGATCCTACCTTGATTTACCCTTTGCGTCGTTATGTTGCTTGCATTATAACAATATAATTGTGATACTTACATCTTGTTTTCCCAAACTTGATATAAGTGTCTTGATTGTCTTATTACGTTACTCGCATTGTAGTGATTCATTGATATACTTGGACCTAGTTTTTATTCAAAAATTGCCCTAAATATTGAAAGGTGTTTTTGTTACATTATCGTATTGTCTTAGTTAAACTTTGATACTCACATCTTTTTTTCTCTTGAAAACTTGATTAAAAGTATCCAAGATAGTATTATTACGCTTCCCATATTTATAACTTCCATTTTCAACACTTAGACTTTGTTTATATTAAACTAATTTTAGAGTATATACTTTACGTTGTTATGCTATTTACATCACCGCAGCCCCTTTTTAGTATTTAAATCTTGTTTGATCCAAAACTTTATTTACATACTGAAATTGTGTTGTCATCTTATCGGTAACAAATCTTTGAGAACATAGGGAGTAGTTATTCTTGTGATTGGATCTTGGTCTTGTACTTGATTGATTTTTCCTAGATAATTATTACTATATGGTTCCATATCAATGGATTATTCTTTTATTCTTTAGTATCCTTTATTCATATTGCCTTTATTTTTGGATTATTTACCATTAGTTATTTGACATTAATTATGACATTTGCAACTATAACGTTGTTTGATTTTTCTAGGTTCATTGTAGTACTTGTACAAATTTTTCAAACCTTAGAAAAAACATTTCCTATCACGAAAATTTTGAGACAATCTGAGCATTGCAAAATATTCCTTTGCAAACATTATGATGCTAAATTTTGATCAAACATTTTGACATTTACACTTACAAATTGTTATCCAAACCTTGTTGATTTATTGAAGTTGTGTCATCAATATGTTTTTTTCCTTAGGACCCCTTTGGAAAATAACACGGGCATCTCCATACTCAAAAAATTTCTAGTTGGTTTCCATTATGTTGCCCAGATCAACCTCGAATTTCCTTCCATTTGAAGGAGTTCAATCAAACTATCTAGGTCTAGGAATTTGGACCCAACGAATCATGATGCCACACATGACTAAATATCGCATAGTTCATCATAATTACGACAATAGGGAACCTAGGTTTAGGAATTAACATCAAAATAATCCCATCACAACAATACCTTGCTTGGTTCTTCACGCTAGAGAATATTTTTGGTTATACCTTTCCCCACCTTCATCTCATAGTTGGTGGTATGATTCTGATGATTATAATCCAAACTATTCTTATGATTCCCCTCAATATCCTAATTATTCTAATCCAAAATATTATTTGATTCCCCTCAGTCTCCTGAGCCTCATCCAACCAAATTTCTTCTAAGGAATAATCAGTCTCCTAAACAATGTTTTCCTCCTCTAAGTGTTTTTGACACTAAAAATTCTACCCATAATTCCTCTAATTTGAATCTTGAGTCGCGGTCCTCCCTATCTCTGTAGGACCCCCTTTATCAGTCACCTCAACAATGTCTTCCTATTTTGATGATCCATGCAACTCCAAGTTCCTCCAATCAAACATCTAATTTGAATTTTTAGTTGTGGTCCTTCCTTTCTTCACAAAACCCACTTTATCAGTCATCCGAATGACCTCTTCCTCCATCAAAGATCCGTGCAACTAAAAATTTCTCTAATTAATAATCCAATTCAAACCCTACATTGCAATTCACTAATTTCCTACATGATGCTATTTATCTACTTGCACTATGTCATCTTCAAGGAAAACCAATACCAACCTATTCCAAATCCACATCTTATTCCACTCATGAGACATCCAAATACAAATATACTTCATCTCTTGAGTCATCTTCTTCTATCAATCAAAATCCAATCCCTCTTTGGCTCTGCTCCCTATCAAACATTCCCATCATATCCATCATCGAACATCTTCTAAATCTTCCACAATTGTTGGAACTCTTTCTTCCAATCAACCTACTAAGGTCAACTAACAACAGCCCATACCGATCAATTTATTTTATAATGATGAAGAGATTAGAGAATTCATGGGACTACACGATGAAATTACTCTAGAGGATTATGAGAAAGGATTCTCGTTAGACCTCAATGAATTCACATATTGTGGGGAAGAGGTTGATTCCTTTTGTCGAAAACAAAGGAATATCCTATGATCATCAAAATCGATCCTCCTCTTGTTTTGTCATTTTCACCATCCCCATTACATGGATAAATTCCTAGGTTTTTCATTGATCCATGGCCTATATTCTCATCATGCAACCATTCTTTACATATCACAATTCATCAATCACAGTCTCTTATTGGGTCACCTCTGGGTAGCCCTTCATATTCTTCTATATGTGGGACACCTCCTAGTATCCCTTCATCTTCGATTTGTGGGTCACCTATGGGTAGCCAATTCTCTTCTATTCTTGGGCCACCTAATTGGAGCTAATTGGAAAATATTTGAGCTTATTAACATCCTATTTATCAAAATCCCATGTTCTTTTGAAGTTACCCAAGTTTTTAATGCTAGTGGAGGCTTAGTAAATGGAGACACTTGACTATTGTAATGCTAGCACAAGCCTTCTAACACTAGCACATGCTTAGTAAATGTAGATACATGACTATTGTAATTCTATTGTAGGCCTAGTAAATGAAAACATAGGACTCGTATAATGCTAGTGCATGGGTAGTTAATGTAGACACATTGTTGTTCCAAAGGCCATAATGTTTTCTCCGAACTCGAAACAAATCCTTTTTTTGTGTTGGAAAGGTATTGAATCAAACTACGCAATGGAAACATAAATTTAGGATTTTGACTTACATAAAATTTATGGTTTCCTTTATTATAAAACTAGTCATTTTCTAACATGTCTAATGCTTTGATGAATGTTTTATTTCCATGCTTTACTTGATTTAGACCAAAGCTTGTGTATGCTCTTCTCTTACACCTTTTGGTGATCTTGAGAATCAAAAACAACTTTGATCTCTATCTTTTTAACATTTGGATTAACTTGGAAATTTCATTATTCATTTTTCTTAAGGGAATGAACCTTTTACAAAGAATTTTTATGGTCCTTTGATTTGAAGTTTTCCATTTCTATCTAGTTGGGTTAATTGTTGTGTATGCTCTTCTCTTGCGTCTTTTGGTGATATTGAGAATCAAAAGCAAATTTGATCTTAATTTTCTAACATTTGGTTGATTTGAAAACTTAATCTTTTCATTTTTTTCTTAAGGTAATGAAGAATTTATCAAGAATTTCTATGACTAAAGTGATTTAAGTTTTCCTTTACATCTATATAGTTGAATCAATTATTGTGTATGTTTTTCTCTTGCATCCTTGGCTGATATTGAGATTAAAAAAGAACCTTTGATGAAATTTCTATAGGAAACTACTAAAATATTTTGTGTGCAAGGCCTAACACTTTCTAAATGATTGGAATCTAAACTAGTACTACTTACATGTGTGTTTTAGGTTATCAATGGTGTGTTAAACCACATTATTAATTCAAGATTAAAAAAACACCACTTTATTCAAAACACTATATTTGTAGATTAGGAGAAGGGCTTAAACCCATCTTCTTTAAACTATGGGTGGTATCTTGGAATAATCCATAAAACTCATTATGATGATTACTATAAGAACCCCAAAGTAGTCCACACATTGAGGGAAATAGTGGATGAAACGGGAAGTGCCCCACTACCCACTTGACTAGAACAAAATCCCGTTATGAAAAGCTTCAAGTTACCCGTATGAGGCCCCATTCATTAATTTGATTGTGGGGTAATGGTCCATTGTCTAGTTTACTAGAAATTTGTACCTCTCCTAGGTAAGAATTGGCAAGTTTGTGAACAAAATCCTAGGAAACCATTTGACATTGGGGCAAATTTGACTTTATCCATCATGTTCCAAAGATATCTCACAAAACAAAAACATCTTCAAAGTCAAAACCTTGTTATTAAAACAAGGGGAGAGTTCATTGAAGTTTTTGCCACGTGTTATTCATCATGAAACTTACAAGGCATCACTTTTTCCTAGTTTCTACCTTGTCATAAGAAAAGGTGAAACTCTACCAAAGTTACGATAATTATTTTTCATCACCATTTGGTCTACTCCTTTGTTTTCTTGTTTCCATTTCTTGGGAAAAAGAGATAATACATACGTGTGCATATAAAAAATAATCCAATCTACCACTTTTTTATTCTACTCACAAGACTAGGTTGCAATGCCAGAATGTGAGTGTTGAAAGTATGAATGGTAAGTCTTCATGTTTTTATAGTCATTTTCTCACATCCATTTTGAGACACATGATCATTTTATTTAGGTGTTCCTACCGTCATTTACCCTTTGCGTTGTTACGCAGCTTGTATTATAGCAATATAATTGTGATGCATCTTTTTTTCCCAAACTTGATATAAGTGTCTTGATTTTCATGTTACGCTGATCATATTGTAGTGATTCATTTATATTCTTGGACATAGTTTTTATATAAAAATTTCCCTAAATATTGAAAGGTGTTGTTGTTTCCTTGTCCGCATTGTGTCATTTCTATTTTGATACTCACATCTTCTTTTCTCTTGAAAACATGATTAAAAGTATCCAAGATAGTATTGTTACGTTGCCCAATCAAACATTCCCATCATATCCATAATCAATTTTTTCTAAATCTTCCACAATTTTGGAACTCTTTCTTCCAATCAACCTACTAAGGTTGACCAAAAATGACCCATACCGATCCATATATTTTAGAATGAAGAAGATATCGGAGAATTCATGGGACTACACGATGAAATTACTCTAGAGGATTATGAGAAAGGATTCTCGTTAGACCTCAAATAATTCACATATTGTGGGTAAGAGGTTGATTCCTTTTGTCGAGAAAACAAAGGAATATCCTATGATCATCAAAATCCATCCTCCTCTTGTTATGTCATTTTCACCATCCCCATTACATGGATAAATTCCTAGGTTTTTCATTGATCCATAGCCTATCTTCTCATCATGTAACCATTCGTTACATATCACAATTCATCAATCGAGTCTCTCATTGGGTAACCTCTACGTAGCCCTTCATATTATTCTATATGTGGGACACCTCCTAGTAGCCCTTCATCTTTGATTTGTGGGTCACCTCTAGGTAGCCCATTCTCTTCTATTCTTGGGCCACCTAATTGGAGCTAATTGGAAAATATTTGATATTATTAACATTTTATTTATCAAAATCCCATGTTTTTTGAAGTTACCCAAGTTTTTAATGCTAGTGGAGGCCTAGTAAATGGAGACACTTGACTAGTGTAATGCTAGCACAAGCCTTCTAATACCAACACATGCTTAGTAAATGTAGATACATGACTATTGTAATTCTATTGTAGGCCTAGTAAATGCGGACATAGGACTAGTATAACGCTAGCACGTGGGTAGTCAATGTAGACACATGGCTCTTAGGAGGCCATAACGTTTTCTCTTGAACACGAAATGAATATTTTTGTGTTGGAAAGGTATTCAAACAAACTACGAAATGGAAACATAAATTTAGGAATTTTACTTACAAAATATTTATTGTTTCCTTTAATATAAAACTAGTCATTTTCTAACATGTCTAATGCTTTGATGAATGTTTTATTTCACGTTTGACTTGATTTAGACCATTTAAGCTTGTGTAAGCTCTTCTCTTGCAACTTTTGGTGATATTTATAATTAAAAATAACTTGTATCTCTATCTTTTTAACATTTGGATTAACTTGGAAATTTCATTATTGATTTTGCTTAAGGGAATAAACCTTTTACAAAGAATTTTTATGGTCTTTTTATTTAAAGTTTTCCATTTATATCTATTTGGGTTAAGCTGTTGTGTATGCTCTTTTCTTGCATCCTTGGATGATCTTGAGAATAGAAAAGTACCTTTGATTAAATTTCTATAGGAAAATACTAAAATATTTTGTGTGCAAGACCTAACACTTGCCAAATAATTGGAATCTAAATTAGTAATAATTAAACGTGTGTTGTAGGTTATCAATGGTGTGTTAAACCACATTATTAATTCAAGATTAAAAAAACAACACTTTATTCAAAACACTATATTTGTAGGTTCGGATAAGGGCTTAAACCCATCTGCTTTAAACTATGGGAAGTATCTTAGAATAAGCCATAAAACTCATTATGATGATTACCATAAGAACCCCAAAGTAGTCCACACCTTGAGGGAACTGGTGGATGAAATGGGAAGTGCCCCACTACCCACTTGACTAGAACAAAAATCCCATGAGGAAAAGCTTTAAGTTACCTGTATGAGGCTTCATTCATTAATTTGATTGTGGGGTAATGGTTCATTGTCTATTTTACTATAAATGTGTACCTCTCCTAGGAAAGAATTGGTGAGTTTGTGAACAAAATCCTAAGAAACCATTTGATATTGGGGAAAAATTGATTTTATCCATCATGTTCCAAAGATATCTCACAAAACAAAAACATCTTGAGTCAAAATATTGTTTTTTTATTAAGGGAAAATAGTTTTGAAGGGACTATACCCTGTATACAAAAGGGCTCAAAAGCCAGATATCAGAAGTGAGAGAAACAACCCAGAGAAGGGAAAAACAACTAACCTCAGAGGGCTCATCAGCTAGATAAAACAACATATTAGAAGAAAGGATCCAGATGTACAATGATCCAAAAAATAGCAGAAGAGATCAAAAAGCAAACAATAGATATCTATCCTAGAATATCTTCGCCAAAAAATAGCTCCAGATCCGCCAGTCATCAAAACTTTGCAACCAGTAAACAACAGCACAGCACCACGTTACTTGATAGCCTTGTCAATTTTGGTTTTGATCACTTGTAGTGAGATAAAGAAATCAATGTCTCGTGGCCTGAGAAGATTCTTTCATATCTCGCCGAGCAATTGCCATATCCCTCTTCTCTTTAGGGCCGAAAATGTCTTCATTAAACCCGCTTAGGCTGCATACACTATGAACATGTTGTTCAATGAAATTATAAATACTTTTAATAGTAGATAGGATGCGAGTCATTTTAACTTTTTGCATTTCCCATTCTACCATCCAAAGATTGTAGCTTCTTGAATACTTCAAGCAATAACCTCCCGCTCATCATCATTTTGCAAGTAATCCTTTTCCCTTAGCTTTTTCCATATTTTTATTACCCTTTTGAGCTCTTGTATTTCTTTTTCCATCCTATCCACTATGACCATCAAATCCTCCTCCTTAGGCTCCTCCATCGGTTGGCTGATGTGCAGGATGTTATCAACAAGCTCAAGGTCTTTGTGGCTTCTAAGCACCCTCTGAGAAGTAGGGATCTTATTCTTCATGCACTTTCTTTTCTTGCTAGATGTAGTTGTTTCAATCTTCCTTTCAAGCTGAGGGGGAATGAAGGCGGTGTGAGTAGGGGGAGGAATGGAGGAATAGAGTGGGTCGGGATTCACACGGGGCTATTTGAGCAGTGGCGATGTATAAGAAAAATTAGCCCTTGATGCAGAGGGACTGCCCTAGAATGGCTCTGCACTTCCCTAATGGATTTCTCCAGAGAGTTTATCAAGTAGTGAGGGAAGATGATGGTTATATTTCTATGAAAGTGGTTAAGAAATATCAAATGCTTTTGTGGTATAGTAACAAATCTCCCTTCAAGAGTTACATACCTAACAACCATCTTGGCTAGCTCAATAAAAGGCTCAGGAATCGAAGCCACCTTGATGCCAGCTGTCAAAAACTCAAGATTCTCCCCATCATCTAGGAATTTCTTTGTCTCCACCTCCCTATCCACCTTCTTATTGAAGAATTTTGTGCCATCAAGACTGAGTCCCAAGATCTGGGTGATGAGCTCCTCCGTGATCTCAACCTCCATGTTGTTGTATTTAACAACCTGATTCTTCCATCCCTATGTGAATTTAATAGAAATATCTTGATCAAAACCTTGAATCCTTTCTATCAAATTCGCCAGACCCCTAATTTGAAGGTAGTTCCAGAGCACAACATCCTCTTTCCACGCTGGATTGTGGGTGGGCTCTATTTTGCATGGTAGACCCCCCATTTTTCCACTATTTCTGCTCTCAATGGTAAAGATGTTAGCACTATGCAAATTTCATCATCATAATCACTTCCACATCCTTCCATCAATCCATAAGTGGTTATTAACCCCTTATCGAAAATAGAGACAAAAAAATAAGGCTTTAAAGCAAAAAAAAGAATAAATCAAAAATCAAAAAATCAAAATCAAATAAACATATAACTCTCTCTTGGGGTATTTCCAGTATCTCTATTGGGGATATGGAATCCTAGATGGAAATAGAGAAATGCTATGAATAGAACCAAATACATCTCCATCGGGGATATGGATGCATGGATGGTAGCGGAGTAATGTACGACTCTTATTCCACCCTATATTCACAAATGGCGTATCAAAATAAATAATTCCTACACATTAGATAGTATGTCTTCTCTTATTGCTTATAAAATATTCCCTTTAAGACGTAATTAATTTCCACGTGTACACACTAGATTTGGATGAGAAAACAAGATTAGTATCTTACCAAGTGTTTTTGGACCTTGTTCAAAAAATTTATTTTGTCTCTGTATTTTGTCTCACGACTTGTTCCTTTGGCTAATCACTTTTTCATCGTGATTATTGTAGCTACATTTTCCATATCCTTTCATAAAATTTTATTTTCTTCTACTTTGTTCATAACATCCATCTGTATAAGATTGCATTTTTACCATGTTTGAGGGAAACTTTGTCCCTTCTTTCAATAAACAATCTTGTCCTTCTTTCTATCATTTGTTTCTTGGCTATCTTACATTGGGGCATGCTTTCTCCTTCTTATCACTTCATTGGTTTGAGTTCATCATCACATTGAACCTATTTGTCTTGGCCTTGATTCATATTATCTTCATCTTGTATATATACAAAGAGTTTACCCTTGTACATTCTCACATATCGTTGGGGTCATCTTTTCATCTTTGTTTTCATGTGCATAGCTTTGAAAAACTTTTAAACAACCCTAAAAATTCAAAATACCAAAAAAATTGGTAAAAGAATGCACACATTTGAATCATTTATAGGATGCATCGTTCTCAAACATATAAATTTGTCCTAAAAACATCTTTCTTTTGTCCTCCATTGTTCTTGCCAATGACTCACAGATCATCTAGATCTACCTCCATTAAAAATTTGGTTTTCTTACTATGTCTTTACTCCCTTGCATAATTGGCTAACTCCTTTACATCTTTCCTTCTCTTGTGCCTCAGTCAGAATATTTTGTTTTCCAGGCACTCAAAACCTTCTAGAAATGGCACCATTGGATAGAGCTCTTTCTCATCTTTCCAGAAAGGTAAATTTTTCCTCCTAACTCCACGTATTTTTCAAGTTATGGCTCAGTGGAGTTTTGGTGGGAAATTTTTCCCTAGAAGGCCCATGACCAATCGGGAGAGCGCCACGTGTCAAGGCGCAAAAAAAAACACCAAGCGACCCGAAGGAAAAATGGTCAGGAAGGGCCCACACCCAATCAGAATGTGCCATGTGGCACCTAGAGTGGCGGAGCATGGGGAAAATTTGAAAAATGTTCCAAAGACCAAACGGGTAAAAATTCAAACTTTTTGCCCGCCGATCCGATTTTGGCCTGTTTTTGCCCTAAAACTTCAAATCGCCATATCTTTCGATCCAGAGCTCAATTTTTCACGTTCTTTATATCAATGGAAAGATGGTGAAATTATCTACATGATTCCAGGGTCAATTTTGCATTTTGGTTGAGTTTGAGAGAGAAAATCAAGAAACACCTCTGGTACGTGGCCATGAACAGAACTGACATTTCAACCACCGTTTTAATGAAGAATGGCTCGCATTCTCTCCCAGCATGGTTAAAAATGCCTGGGAATGGGTTTGTCAGGTCACCCATGCTGTTTTGAATGCAATTTGGTCAATGGTTGAATGGCTTGCACGTTTTCCCACGTTTCTCTCTCCTGGGGGTCGTGGCTTGCACTGTAAAAGCCAGAATGAGTTCATTTTGCAAGGAGAGACACCTTTTCAGCTCTGCAACTTCCTTTTCTTCCTTCTTTGGCAGAATTTGTGAAGAAATTTTTACCTTTCCATGTAATACAACACTTTTTCTTGCCTCTGGATCACTGTAATGCACTGTATTGGATCTGAATGTTGATATATGTTCTGTGATTAAATTCCTCAATCCTTTCATATATCTATCATTGATTTCTTGATCTTTCATTACATTTTGAGCATTTTGTGCATGTTTTGTGTTGTGTTTCCTTGTGGATTGTGTATTTCATGTAGTCAGGTGTCTACAACTCCTTTGGTGCATCACCTTAGCATTAGTTTTAGTTTCTTTTACTCTCTCTATCTTTGTCTCCTTGGAATCTAGAGTAGGATTAGGATTCAAACCTCTGCAATTGTGTAAATAACAGATCGATCGGAGGAGTTTGAGGAACCAGACCTCTAATCTGGAGATTCCTCTCTCATTTTACAAGTCCCACACTTGGAGAGAGGTTTTGATGTTGTGCAATCACCTGCTGGATGCTGAAACATCAACTTAGAAACCTGATTTGCATCCAGGGGTGTTGCTGATTTGCAACAACAGTTTTGGCATGCCGGTGGGACCTTAGAGGTCTCATTTTCATTGCAGCAAAGTTGATGTGCATCTGCTGCAATTTTCTTGCTTAAAAGAGCTATAAGTTGCACATCTGGCGACTCCAAGGAAGAAGAATCAGCTGGTTTTAGCAGTGCAGACCTGAAAACTCATGAGAAGAATCACTACAAGGTCAAGAGCTGGAGAAGAAGAGGCGTTGTTTGAATATCTGCAGTTATCTCCAAGAGTAAGGAAAAGTGGGAGGAGAATCCAAAGGTCTCCATCTCCACCAAATAGAACTCTCTCAACTCCTCCACCTAGTAGGCCTTTCATTGATCAACAAGGGTTTAAGGCCAATTAGAATGGCACAAAACAACCCCTATGTCAATTTCTTTGGGTAGACCCACTTGCTCTCAATGCACAAAATCAATTCCAATTGCAGCCTTGAAGAACATTCCATACTTCTTTGGAGAGAATCGGACTACTCTGGTGATCATGTTAAAGACATTGCCGACCTTTGTGTAATTCATGAAATCAATGAGATGCAAGATTCTTTGTCAAATTTTTGGCATCTTCATTGAGGGAAGGCTTTGCGATGGTTTAGAAGCCTTGCCTCGGGTTCTATTCAAAATTGGAACCAGCTATGTGTAGCACTTCATGAGCAATTTGGAGAGAAGGAGACAACTTGTCTCTTTTGGAGCGGTGACAACCATCAAGAGAGCTCCCGATGAGCGGTGGTGATTTCAACTTCAGATTTCAAAGGACTTGGGAGAGAATTCAGTGGCGAGTCGGGCCATTAGCAAGAAGGTGCTTTTCTTTACTATCTCAAAGCTCTAAATTTGATATTTCTATGTTAATTCAGTCCATGGGAGGCACAACTATCCCCATTGCTTATAGCATTGCCATTAGAGCTGAAAATTGTTTGATCAAGTGGAAAACTAGCCCCTAGACCTCCCATGCCATTGTTTCCAAGTTTAGAGAGCCCAAACACTAATCAAGCACCTAATTTGGCTCCTTCTCCCACTCCTAGAAATCAGAATTCAAGTGAAGCTTCCACTTCATCTTCTAGTGCCTCAAATGAACTTGAGAAGTCATGAAGCAATTGCAAAATTTAGGTAATGAGCTGGTTACTCTCAAGAGGCAACAAGCCCAAAGTTTTAGACCTTCCTTCCAGCCTCAAGCTCAGCCTAACAGGCAACCATATCAACCTCATAGACCACCCAATCCAGCTGCAAATCTAAATCAAGCAAGGCCTCCTGCCCCATGAGACCATTTCAGCCCTATAATCCAAATGCTATATCTGCCTCTAAGGCATTGGTGCCAACACAAAACAACGTTGCTCAGGAGTATGATTGGTGTTTTCCATGCAATGAACCTCACAACCAATCTATGTGTTTCAATGGTGCCTTGAATCAAGCATTAATGGTGACAACTACTGGTGTGGAGGGTGAGGGAAGTCAAGGAAACAACCAACAACAAGAAACATTCCAGCAGCAATCAGCTCCAAATGACACCACACTTGTGTGGCTGGCGGCGTAGAGGATTTTTGTGGCATAAATCAAACAGTCTCTCAAGGTGTTGCAGCCAACACAAGGTCAAAAAGAAGGAATTTGGGTGAAGAACAGCCATTAGCTCCAACCAATCCACAACCTTTTATGGCTCCACAAATGGTTGGCAAACAAAATCTAGTTGTAAATGCACAAGGGCAGCCAAGAACAACTCCTAGACCAACTCAAATACCAGTTGTTGCTGCCCACATGCAAGGGATGAATATGCAAACCAAGGGACAGCAAAGAGATCCTTCATCACCATTTAGTATCATTGATCAGATGAAGAAGACAAATGTAAATATATCAATGTGGGAATCCCTATCTATCCCAGGCCAGAGAGATTTGCTACAAGCTGCCATGAAGGGTGGCCAACTTGAATCAGCAAGTCCAAATGCAAGAGAAAGTGCTCACAAATGTTGCCCAGCCTGAAGGGAATCATGGAGGACAGCAAGGTAAAATGTTGAAGCCCCCTCCTTTTTATGTCTCATTAATCATTGGAAACCAATTGGTGCACAATTGCATGATTGATTCGGGGCAAGTAGCTCAGTGATGCCCAAGAAAATAGGTGATCGGCTAGGACTTCAATATGAAACCATATCAAAGGAGTAGTGCGGTTGGATGGGACAGCAGTAACAATAGTTGGGGTGATTAGAAACTTGAGTCTTACCTTGCATGCATGTCCAAATGTTGTTGTTTTACAAGATGTATCAGTTATAGACCTTCCACCACTCTTTGCCCTATGTTTGTCAAGAGATTTCACAGCCAAGATTGGAGGATATTTGTCTGCTGATTGGTCACACATGTTGTTCAGAATGAGGTATGGAACCAAAGCTACAATCAGGTCTGAACCTATTGCAAACTTCCACATTGAGCCCTACACTCCAAGTCAGATCAATGCCAACTATTTGGCATTTGATCAAGAAGATCACCCAAGCACTGATGAAGCTGACACCAAGGTTGGAAGCATCCCGGATCTAACTCTTGATGAATGGGAAAACAAGGTGCATGCTTTTGATCCTTATCAAGAAGTAGAAGAATCTGAGCTAGGGGTCTATTGCATACATCAAGAAGATCAGCCCATTCCTAGCATCACCAAGCCAAACCACAAGGATGAAAATGAGGTATGGCAGATATTTTTTGATGGATCAAGGAGTAGACAAGGTGCGGGAGGTGGAGCTATGCTTATTTCACCTCAAGGAGTAAAGTACTATTCAGCTTTTAGATTTCAGTTTGCATGCTCCAATAACTTTGCTGAATATGAAGCCTTGGTGCGAGGATGCATTGGGCAATAAAGAGAGGAATAAAGAACTTGCAAGTCTTCGGTGACAGTGAGTTGATTGTCAACCGAGGTCAAGGGAAGCATCTTTATCAGAATGATCTACTCAAGTGCTACAAGAACAGGGTGTGGGACCTCATTGAAGATTTTGAGGGTTTTGGCATCAAATCAATTCCTAGGAAAGAGAACCAAGCTGCTGACAGGCTTGCAGCAGTTAGGGCAGCCTTTGACATTGTGGAGAGCATTCAAAAAGATAAGGTATAGCCAAACATCCATGTGATTGTGAGGCCTTCAGTGCTGGATAACAATGTAAGTTGGCAAGTGTTTGAGAATGACCAGCAAATCATCCATTTCTTACAAGAAGAAGCTGAGTTCTCAGCTAAAAATCAGGAAAAATTGGAACAACAGTATGGTGACCAAGTGGTACAGCTGAGAACTAACAAGCTGCCCAAGGGACTTATCACTTTGGAGTCCATTTTCAATCCCAATGATCAGTTTAGGAAAGAGAAAGCAAACATTCAGGTCAAGAGAGAAGATTCAGTATCCATCTTGGTGGAAGAGAACAAACCATTGCAAATTGGAAAGATGACAACTGAACAAGAAAGGTACGAGTTCATACAGTTGTGTCAAGAGTTCCCTGATGTGTTTTCTTGGAGCTGAAGATTTTGAAAGGTTTGATCCCAAGTTAGCTCAGCACACCATTGAGTTGGACCCAAATACTAAGCCCATCAGGAAGAAACAAAGGCAGTCAATCCACACATGGAACCTCTCATGAGGAAGGAATTGAACAAGTTGATTGAGTCAAGAATCATATTCCCAATCAAGCATTCTAGTTGGGTTGCCAACTTAGTTCCAGTGAGAAAGAAGAGTGGAGAGATCAGATTGTGTGTTGACTTGAGAGACTTGAATAGAGCATCTCTCGAGGACCATTACCCACTCCCTTCTATGGAGAAAATTTTGCAAGTTGTGGCTGGCTCGAGAGGTTTCACTACTTGATGGCTACTCGAGCTCAATCAGATTATGGTGAAGGAAGAAGATCAGTTCAAGACAGCCTTCACATGACCAAATGGGAACTTATGCATAAGGAAAATGCCATTTGGGCTGTCCAATCCAACGCTTGGAGCTACCTTCAAAGAGCAATGGACATGGTGTTCAAAGGTTTGATTAACAACGTGGTGTTGATATACCTTGATGATATCACTATTTTTCAAAGAATGCAGCGAGACCACCTCTCTCATTTGAGACAAGTCTTCCAAAGGTGCGGGAGATTTGGAGTGTCTTTGAATCCTAAAAGTGTATCTTCTAGCACATGAAGGAAAGCTCCTTGGCCATATTGTCTCCAAAGAAGGATTAGCAATTGATGCTAGAGAGGGTTGAAGCCATAAGAGCACTACCATTGCCAAGCCACAAGAAGGCCCTTCAGAGTTTCTTGGGGAGAATAAACTTTGTTCGGAGGTTTGTCCCAGATTTTGCAGCCCTTGTCAAACCTATCACCAAAATGTTAAAGAAAAGCATGGCTTTCAAGTGGACAAAGAAGGAAAGAGAGTTTTGAAGCAATCAAAGAAGCCATCTCCCAAGCACCAACTCTCATCAACCCGGATTTCTCCAAGGATTTCATCCTCTATGCATTTGGAGGTAATGATACTATTTCTGCCATTTTGGTACAGCAGAACAAGGACAATGATGAGCAGCCAATTGCTTTCTTCAGCCAAAGCCTAGATGACTATGAGGTGAGATATTCTTTTATTGAGAAGCATGTACTTGCAGTAATCAGAAGCTTGAAGAAATTCAAGCATCTAGTCTCAAACAACAAGGTTCAGTTGTTGGTCTCTCATGCGGGAGTAAAGGACTTCCTCCTCAACAAGGATTTGAATGAGAAAAGGGCAGGTTGGATCACTCGTGTCATGGAGTATGACATTGAGATCAAGGTCACCAAGCTGGTAAGAGGAAAAGGATTGTGTGAGTAGCTGATTCTAGGCAAGCAAAAAGGAGTATGCAATAAAGAAGAGGCTGTTTTGACAGTTCAAGACAACCATGTGCAAGGTAGCACTCAAGAAGAGGATAATGTTGTCCCCACTCCTTGCTGGACCCAAGGTATAATGCATTTCCTAAGCATAGGCCTATGCCCTCCAGAGATGAACAAAACCCAAAGAAGACACTTCAGATTGCGGGATTGTCCCATATATGCCATAGTGGATGGTGTTTTGTTCAAGAAAGATGTGAATGGAGTCTTTCTTTGAGATGCATTAGCACAAATCAGATTCATAGGGTGTTGGAAGAGTTCCATGGTGGACCAGCTGGTGGTCATTTTGCACCAAGAGTGACAGCTCTAAAAATCATGAAGGCTGGTTATTATTGGCCCAAGATTTTCAGTGATTGCTTTGCGTGGATCAAAAGGTGCAAGAATTGTGCATTCTTCACAGGTAAAGAGAGGCTTGTTGCCCTTCCATTGCATCCAATTTCAGTTGACCAGCCATTCATGCAATGGGGTTTGGACTTCATTGGAGTCATTAATCCCAATTCAAGCCAAGGGCATAAGTGGATTTTGTCACCACAGACTACTTCACCAAGTGGACTGAAGCAGTAGCACTCAAGGAAGCAAATGAGTCTAGCATCTTAGACTTCTATGAGGGGATAGTAACCAGATTTGGCATACCTGCTACAATAATCTCAGATAATGCATTAGCATTCATTGGATCAAGGTAGTGAGTGGGCTGTCAAGAGCGGGATCTACCTAAGTACTTCATCAAACTACTACCCTCAGGGTAATGGCAGGCTGAATCTACAAACAAGAACTTGTTGAGGATCATTAGGAGGACTCTTGATGAGAATCAGAGGTCTTGGCATACCAAACTGAAATCAGCCTTATGGGCTGATAGGATAACTCCCAAGAGATCCACAGGTAACTCTCCATTCAGGCTTGTTTATGGAAGAGAGGCAATCTTGCCCATGTCACTTGAGTTGCCAACATTGGAACTCATGAAGCAATTAGAGTTGCTAGAGTTTGGGCCCATGGAGGTGAGATATGTAGAGTTGATGGAGCTCTAAGAGATCAGAGATCAGGCATCCCAAGCAATGGAGAAGGATCAAGCTTTGATCAAGAAGACCTTTGATAGGAAGGCCAAGAGTAGATCTTTCCAAGTTGGAGATCTAGTGTTAAAATGGGATGCAGATAGAGAAAAACCGGGAAGGCATTCAAAATTTGATGCCATTTGGAGTGGCCCATACATGGTCACAAAGTGTAAGGACAGCAATGCCTTCCAATTGTCTTCATTGGATGGCGAAGAACTGCAGATTCCAGTCAATGGAATCTATCTAAAGCATTGCTACTAGAGGGAAATTCTCCACCTTGTAAATATTAGCTTAGGTTTTCATTCCTCCAAGTGCTTGTGCACATTGTTTTGTTGTAGGTTGTTTTGCTTTCCCTAAGTGCTTTGGCACAACTTGCTATTCCTGGGAATGTGTTTGCAGGCCTTGCTCCATCAGGTGATTTTCCATGTTCCTCTTTGCAACGTTCTAGTCAGTTGGGGTATTAAACAGAGAATCAAGTGACTCCATGCCCAATGGATTGCTTCAGGAAACTGGTAACTTCATCCAGTAGGTAGATGACCCCTCTGAGTCGCCAAAATTGTTATCCCAAATGTGCCCCCTGCTCATTTTGTGGCTAACTCCTTTACATCTTTCCTTCTCTTGTGCCTCAGTCAGAATATTTTGTTTTCAGGCACTCAAAACCTTCTGGAAATGGCACCATTGGATAGAGCTCTTTCTCAGCTTTCCAGAAAGGTAAAGTTTTCCTCCTAACTCCACGTATTTTTCAAGTTATGGCTCAGCGGAGTTTTGGTGGGAAATTTTCCCTAGAAGGCCCGTCAGCCAATCAGGAGCTGCCACGTGTCCAAGGGCGAAAAAAAACACCAAGCGACCGAAGGAAAAAATGGTCAGGAAGGGCACACCCAATCAGAACGTGCCATGTGGCACTTGGAGTGGTGGAGTGTGGGGAAAATTTGAAAAATGTTCCAAAGACCAAACGGGTAAAAATTCAAACTTTTTGCCCGCCGATCCGATTTTGGCTTGTTTTTGCCCTAAAACTTCAAATCGCCATATCTTTCGATCCAGAGCTCGGTTTTCACGTTCTTTATATCAATGGAAATATGGTGAAATTATCTACATGATTCTAGGGTCAATTTTGCATTTTGGTTGAGTTTTGGAGAGATAAAATCAAGAAACACCTCTGGTACGTGGCCATGAACAGAACTGACGTTTCAACCACCGTTTTAATGAAGAATGGCTCGCATTCTCTCCCAGCATGGTTAAAAATGCCTGGGAATGGGTTTTTAGGTCACCCATGCTGTTTTGAATGCAATTTGGTCAATGGTTGAATGGCTTGCATGTTTTCCCATGTTTCTCTCTCCTGGGGGTCGTGGCTTGCACTGTAAAAGCTAGAATGAGTTCATTTTGCAAGGAGAGACACCTTTTCAGCTCTGCAACTTCCTTTTCTTCCTTCTTTGGTAGAATTTGTGAAGAAATTTTTACCTTTCCATGTAATACAACACTTTTTCTTGCCTCTGGATCATTGTAATGCATTGTATTGGATCTGAATGTTGATATATGTTCTGTGATTAAATTCCTCAATCCTTTCATATATCTATCATTGATTTCTTGATCTTTCATTACATTTTGAGCATTTTGTGCATGTTTTGTCTTTGTGTTTCCTTGTGGATTGTGTATTTCATGTAGTCAGTGTGTCACAACTCCTTTGGTGCATCACCTTAGCATTAGTTTTAGTTTCTTTTACTCTCTCTATCTTTGTCTCCTTGGAATCTAGAGTAGGATTAGGATTGAAACCTCTGTAATTGTGCAAATAACAGATCTGATCGGAGGAGTTTGAGGAACCATCCTCTAATTTAGAGATTCCTCTCTCATTTTACAAGTCCACACTTGGAGAGAGGTTTGATGTTGTGCAAATCACACTTGGAGAAACATCAACTTAGACTTGGTTTGATGATTTGTGTACCATTATTAACCCTTTTCATTAACTCAAGCATTTCAAAATTAAAGCTCGATAACAAAAAAATGTTGTAATTGTCTTAAATGTTGTTTGTTTGAGTATGTGTGTTTGTACTTGTAAGTTAGGTTGTTTACTTTCTTACCTTGAACACAGACACCAAAATTGGGTCACACTCCCCTTGGTCCCTCGATAAATAAATACCTTGAACACATCCACGTAGCCATGGCCCCCTTCACCCCACTATAATATTAATTTAATTATTTAAATTAAATTAATTCATTATCCTCACAATATTTATTATTTAGTACCCTAATTGGGATAATGCCCACATATCCACCTCACTTAGACACCTCATCTAGCCACCTCACCCTAAGACCTATTCTTAGTAAGTTCCATAACTAACTAAGACCTACCCAAACCCTAAAAATCAATGCCTACATTCCCTCTAACCACATTCCTGCCCGTTAGAAGGAAGCTTCCATGCTAATCCGTGGGGTAAAATGAAACAAGATCCCTAGAAAATCAAGGGGATCTGCCTAGTTTAGTAAACCTAGGAAATCCCACCCTAACCAACGCGATTACCCTTAACCACTCCGGTTAAGCTAGAACCGCCATCGGTTACCATTTAATCCCAAAAATAACCTTATTTTGGGTTGGCACATTTCTGAGAGATAATCACATCTTTTGAGAACAAGTGACAAAACCAGAGCTGCATGCAAGTAGAACTAGTGTTAGTATACACATCAAAGCATCCATAGCCAGTACCTGAAGCAATCACACAACCATTTGCCTTCATGGGAGCATCGGGAAAGCCACACACTACATCAAGTTCATTCCATTTGATCACCCACCATTACCAACTAGGCATCAAGCTCATACAAATAGTAAGTTTTGTTAACCAACACTTATCCATTTATCATTTGGTAGATCCTTTTACATTTGTTATTAGTTTTCTCTCATTTCCATCCCCCATCATTTACCTCCATGAAAACTTGACCATATTTTTATCCACACCCTTACATTTCCCATACCTGGACCTTAATCATTCTGTGCATACCTCAGATCCATACGAATCTTGCCATTTCCCTTCCATCTTCATCTAACCTTAGATCTATCACCTAGCCAAGTTTTATTGAGTTTCTTGTACCCTGACCATACTAACACCGGTTACCCACAACCATCACCAGTTAGCCTAAACCGATACCGGTCATACCAGACGATGTCGGTCTCTGTGTCTTTTACCAGAAACCAAGAACAGAGCTCCTAAACTTCCACCAAATACCCAAAACCACCAGAATCTCACCTTGACCAGTATCAGTACCCTGACCAAGACATTGACCTTCAGATTCAGTCATAGCTTAGCTGTTGTGAATGAATTTGCTTATTGTAGATGAATGAGATACCTAAATCATTTTAACTACAGTAGGATTTCCTTTATTTCAACATTAATTTATTTTAAACAGTGGATTGACGGAATGTCAGGAAGTATCACACTTCTTAGATCTAGCATATGCTAGGAGTCCACTGCATATATTGTTTAACTTTTATTTGGTGGTATTGTTTTCCATTTCAAGTAGTTCCTCCAAGAAAAAAGGAAGCTCTCATGATCAGTTGTGGATTCAAAAGTCATACACACGCAACAACCTACAACCAACATTTAACAGGTATTCCTCCTAACCCATTACCCTTATTTGTTTCATCAACATTCGAAGAAACATGCTCTAGAATCAGGTGAAACATTTTGGCATGCCGGTGGGACCCATTTGGGGTTCTTTGCATTCTTTCATTTCTAGGTGAAAACGTTGTATGTTTGTTTCTTTTCTAAAAAGTTCTTACATTAAAATTTCTCCCCTGGAATCTTCTTCTCTTCTATTGTCTAAAAGAAATTGTATTTTGGTGCTTAAAATGAACATTTCTTCCCTTTCATTAGTATCACATTAGTGAAAGAGCATCCCTTCTCCTGTTCATCTATTTGTGGCATCAAATTCTACATTTGATTTGGGTTTAAAAATCATTGCATTTCATTTTTCTTTTCGCATTAGCTCACATTAATTGAGGGAAACCTATATGCTGGAAGTCATTCCCAGCTGATGGTTGAAAAACAAATCATAGAAAAGCACTTTCTTTCTTTTTCTCTCTCTTGAGTCTTACCCAAACATCACAAATTCAAAATATATACACATTCTTAAACAACATCTCACCTGGAAGAAGTTGTAGGTGATCACACGATCATGACACAGTGGGCACCCCCTGCATTGGTTATCTCTATCTAGTACCCCATCAGAGGATGGCCTGCCCCCCTACCATAACATACCTGAAACCTCTCCTTGTAGATCTCCTTCTTCGTAGGAAGCCATCCTCACCAAAAAAACTCTATTCTAAAGTTCATGAGTCAGTCCTTAAATAGCATAAGCTAAACAAACATAATAGAAAAAGCACTCTTAGGATCATATTTTTCTTAGTGTTTCTACTTGGCTTGCATTTTGAGGTGAGAGGTCATGCTCTTCATTTTCTTATTTCCCTTGCATGCTCCTCATCATAGTTGGTGTATTCCAACTTCATCTGAGTGTGCTTGGACCATATTCTCATCATTCTCAGAATTTTAGGTTTGATTCCACATTAATTTTAACTCACAACCACATTTTCTTCATCGTTATTTCAATTTCATAGTAATTTGGTGTCGGTCTAGTGACCGTCATTGGTTACCCTCGACCATCATCAGTTTTACCCAACCAACATCGGTTCACTGTTCTTTTGGTTAACCTACCCAAAAGGACACCTATTCACCTTCTTTAGCTGTTTAGAGTCTCTGTCACTCTTATCATATTCATTGACCTGGTAAGTCTCATCAGCATTTGCATACCTAGAAAATTTGGCCTTATACCTTATTTTTGACCAACTGTCCACTTTCCACAGTGACTGGCAATGGTTACCTATGACCGGCGTCGGTTTAACCTAACCAGCATCGGTTAGCTTGTGTCATTTTCTAGCTGACATTTTAACCCCAATTCACCTACCACCACCTATTTATCCTACCTATGTGTTGTATTTTGTGTCATTTATAGAAAATAGTCTTACCGCATTAGTACTATTCACATGGTATTGACGCGTTGAGCAAAGCAAGCACCCTCGTATTCCATGCCAGTTTTCAACCACTCCCACCTAGCCCTTCACCACCTTCCATTTTATCACAGCCATGGAACCTATCCAACCTATCTCTATCGCTACCGGAGATGAGGAGTTCACATGACTCCTTGACCAAAATCCTACCACCTTGCAGTTTTACCTTTCCCACTCATCCACTCGAGATGCCTCGGGTTAGTTGATATACGACATGCCCGTATCTATCCCCCGACTCTCATTCCCACTCCTGCATCAGCCCCATTTGGCTTTGCGCTACCCGCATCTACCTTACCCCTAGTCATTTCGTAGCTAGGCCCTATACCCACTATGACTGCCACATCTGCTACCTCCATTGCACCACCACATCCACTATACCTTCACTAACCACCAGAACACAACCTCATCCATCACCTATTGTCTCGCATATACCATAGCTACACAACCACCCCTAGTGTCGGTGACCCCTACCCCTTTTCAAAATGTCATCCTTTCTATTCCACAATCTTTAGCCCCCATTACCACTAGGGTCACCATGACCCTTCCACCTCCATATACATACTATCAGCATGACCCTCTGTTTCATCTATTATTCACTCTGGGTACGTACCCCCTATTTCATTGCCTTCTTCTCAATCTACCTATATGGCAACACCATATACTAGAATGCCACCCCATTATATGCCCAACACCAACCCTCTTATGCTACAGGAGTCACCCATCCATCACAACCTACCAATGACCTAATTAAGTTAATGATGGACAAGATGTAGACATTGGAGGCATCGGTTTCTAGCTCCATAACACTCTCACCTATGATGAGATTTGTAATGAGCCTATACATCCATCCATTCCTATCCATCCATATCCCATGCATTGGGAAATGCCTAAATTCAATTGTTTCAATAGCAAAGAAGACCACAACAACATTTGTGGTCTTTTAAACATGGGTGTTATCTGATCGCCCATGATGATGCTTTGCTCTTGAGGACCTTTCCCATGTCTCTAACTGGACCCACGTTAGATTGGTATAGTGGGTTGCCTAGACACTCTATATTCTCATTTAATCAGGTAGCCCAAGCCTTCTTGGATCACTTCTCCATTAATATCGTTAAGAAGGTTACCATGACTGACCTCTACTCTACATCGTCAGTATGATGATGAATCCATCATGATTTTTTGCTCGTTGGCGTAGCCTGATCAATCAACTCACATTCCAACTACCACAAACTGAACTCATTGAACTCTTCACATGGGCTTGTGCTAGGCATATCTCACTGACCCTGCAGGTTCAAACCTTCCGAACCTTTGATGAAGCATTCACCATGGCACATGAAAGCTAGAGATTTGGGCTATTGAAGAGAAGAAAATCCAATTACGCAATAAGAACTTGACATTCAAGTCGAATGATACCTCTTCTTCTTCAAAACCATAGAACAATTATTCAAAGGCCAAGGGGACCGCTAACGCAGTGGTACTCAAAGCCAGCCTAACTCATCCATCAAATCAGGCTAGCCCCTCATCTAATCTCTCACCCATTCAGACTTTTCAATTTAGATGAGAACAACGGAAATATACCCCAATTGGGGAACCTTATTCTTCTGTCTTGGAGAAGCTCATCAAAGTTGGGGCCATCACCCTTCCTCCCGTGAAACCACACATTGGTTTTGACCCTGCTCACCCCACACCCACGTGGTATAAAGAGCATGTACCATCGAGTAAAGGGTCATAGTGATGGAAATTGCATCACCTTCAAAAACATTGTCCAAGAAATGCTCGAGAAAGGTGAGCTAACCTTGGATAATCCTAATGCACCTACCAATCAGAACCTACATATCTTCAAGAAACCCTTTCCTAATCATGCCCCTTCTTCTGATCAAACTGGAGAGACTTCAACTCATGATAGCCATACCCGTGAGGTCCATGCTATTTTCAGCGATACACCCTGATGCTTGCCCAATTACCTCATATTCCTTCCATAGAGGAAATTCTATCCCAAAGTCCTCCTTCTACATTGGAACCCACCTCACCTATTCCTCCACCCATAGAGGAACACCTTTCACCTCCTTCATCACCCGTGGAGGAGCCTTTCATTAATATCAAGACTATTTCACCTTTGGCTTCTCCACCTAGAGAGCCATCACCCACAGTACCTCTCCATCCCGCAGAAGAGTACCCACCATCTCCTCCACCCACAGAGGAGCACCCATCATCTCCTCCACCCATAGAGGAGCACCCATCATCTCCTCCACCTATCAAAGACCCAGTAGAGATACCTTTTCCTCTAGGTGATCATTCTCCATCAGCTACCCAAGATCATGCAGACTTACTTTGGCTCTCTTACCCATGGAAGCCAAAGCTAGCAAATTCCCATCTCTAAGAAAATTTCATGGGAATTTCCATTAGGTCCTCATCAACCTTCCTACTGGACATGTGTCGTTCTCGCGCTTAGCCGAATCACTTAGATTATGTGGATAGAGCCTTACTTTGGGGGTGTCTTCTGCTTCTGTCTCAACGCAAATGTAGATGTCAACTTCTGACACTTCCACTATCTACCCAAAGATATTTCAGCCAATTGAACCAAACACAACCTCCTCTATCACAACTTCTTCCATGACACCCATCATAGCTCAACACACACCCTTACCCATAACCCAACATACACCTAAATCCAAACCCACACCTACATCATCTTCCTTGACTAAACCTATTACTACCTTAGGGGTCACCCTAACCACCAGCCTTATTCATCCACCTATCAAACTAGATTTAGCTACATCCTCCAAATTCAATACCAAACCTACTCCGACACCCAAACAGAAGAGCCAACTCCATAAATCTCATACTCCAACCTCACCGATCACACCTTCTTCACCTTCACCCTCTTCATCTATCTTAGGACCTCGTCCTTCTAACATGGGTAAGAAACCTCCACCTTCGGTAAACTAAAAACGTAGTAGCCCATTCCACCATTACAAACCTCAAACATACCCAAGCACCCGCCATGACTTCGCCCACATCTACGTAACATCTTTACCACCCATACCTCTAATACCATCGATCACCCCTTCACTACCCATGACACTTCAGTCTCTTTCCCTCACACCTCTAAGACATGACCTACACCATCTACCTTCATAACACCTCATTATCCCCATGGGTAACGTGCCCTCTTCCACCATCCACCTTTCCCTCTAGATCTCGTGTGCCATATCACCTTTACCCAAGAAGGTACAACCTAAGGACAAAAATATGCTACCCTCCAATAAGGTAGTCAAAACAACCATACACTCTCCTGCCAGTTCATCTACCATACCCCTACCCAAACAAACATGACCAACACCTAAGATCACACCAACACCTAAAACCATAGCTCGACCTACTCCCCCTCATGCAAAGACCATTCCTCTACAGTCCTCATGCCTACACCCAAACCCACCTTCACTTCCCATTGTGATCCACTAGCAGGTCCTATGCCAAAATTTTAACCAACCTCCTTGAAACTTTTGTCATCACATTACCGCCCCTCAGACCTTATGACCCTCTCAAGCCCAAACCAAAGGGGTTTGATGACACCAAAATTTGTGCCTACCATCGTGTGTCAGGACACGATGTAGAGAACTGTAAGGCTTTGAAAAAATTCTTATCCAGTTGTGCCCTCCTGAAGAAAACTTTGATGATGATGACCTTCTTGATGAGGACCCCATTTCACCAACACCCATTCCCACAACTCTTCCCTCACTACCTACTCAATGACCCGGACCTTTACCCCCACAGCTCCTAGAACCACCTCGAGATTTGAAATTAACATGGTTTGCATCAATGACCTCGCCAAACCTCCACCCAAATGTCGATGTGCCCAACTCATCTCACAAGGCTCCTTCCCACCATTGGGATTTTCCCTTCATGTCGCCATACCTTTCATGGCTCACCTACCTCACCTACCTCCCCACCTCAGATCAACATGATCCACATTGCTACCCATGCTCAGAAGGACAAAGGCAAGGAAAAGGCAACTGACTCACCAACCAATCCTATACCCAACATATCATCTGCACCCACACCTAAAATCACTATCCATGGCCCCACGTATCCTATTTCTAATGGGGTCACACACACCGCATGATGCTCAAACAACTACACCAATCCCCCTCAAATGTCCTTATATGACCTCATCCAAACCTCAGAATCCCATCATCAAGCTCTCATGGAGGTCCTGTAATCTATTGAGGTTTTACCCAATGACCCTACACCGTAGCCTCCATTATCACACCCCATCATGTAGCCTCTCTCACCAAATTTCCACCTTTATCCATGCCTCACCTACTCACCAAGTAGCCTCCCTTAGCTTCTCAGAGGAAGAGATTGCACCACACCAAATAGATGATCCAGACCTAGCTCTCTTCATCTCTATCCACATCGATGATATATGTGTATGACATGTCATGATTGATGGGGGTGCTAGCATTAATATCATTTCATCCCATGCATTTGCTCAAATGCGCATACCTAAAAATTACATGCATAAACATCTGTCATGTTGCATTCATTCAATGATGCTATCACCTCTACACTAGGAAATTGTCATCCTCCACGTTTGCGTGGGCCCCCACACTATTCCAGAGTTATTTTATGTCTTGGAGGGGGAATTCCAATATAACCTGTTGCTTGGCAGACCCTGGATTCGTGTCATGGGTTGTGTCCCTTCCACTTTGCATCGTTGTGTAAAGTTTGAGCATGAAGGACACACCTATACTATTCCAGCTGATCCATCACCTTTTAAAACATGCAACATGCTTTACCGACCCAATGACGTGCTTATACCCATTAAGGCATCTACCTCCATGACCACTACCACTTCCCTACACCTCTCACTTACCAGTACATGCTGCTACCTCAACCGCACATGCCTCCTCCATTCCTACCCTGCTGCCACCTCCATGACCAAACCATTATCCTCCCAATCCATTAGCTCCACCTCCGCATTGACCTCTGACACATCATCTATTCCAGCTACCCACATACCAACCACCGATCCCTTGGAAGGCATTTTTCAATGCCTCACTCTGGGGGAGTATCACCTATATAGTGTCAACACATTCCTTACTCCACAAGAGTATGGAAGTCTTCACCAACACCCTCATTATGATCACCATATAGGAGAGTGCCTCCTTTATGGTCCTCCCCACCTTCGTACCAGTCTCACCTATGGGGACTTGATACTACAACTTACACACCTGAACCACCATCACAAACCCGCCCATTTTTTGTTGACCTCCAGTCACTCACCAATCACCATTTCACCCACACCTTCCTGCACCAATGTGCATGGAAGGGTTTTGGTTTTGGATTTTATGAGCAAGGTCACCATACTATTATTCCATGTACTACCCTGTAAACATAATGACCGTAGTGGTATCGGCTTTGTTGAACCACCTACCAAGAAGGCTCACATTGAACTCATTGAGGACATCAACCCTTCTCCACCTTCTTCACCACCATCACCACCTTCACCGACGGAGTCGATGGACCCAAAATCCATTCCTCCTAATTTTTTTTTTTCATAAACACCATCTCCTTGGGGCCTCTGACTTATCAATGTGAGGGTGAGGCTCCTCCTCTCTTCCCTTCCTGTATCCTGAAATGATCGATGATGATACACCTTTGATTAACGTCGTTCAATGTTAGGATGATGAATCTATACTCACCTACCTTGGTGTAGAAGACTCATATATTCATCGGTCGTTACCATTTGAGATGCAAACCATGTTGAATGAATCGACTATCGAAATCAACATTCATACTCAGGATGACTGCACATCTTAAAGATCGGCCAATCTTTAGATGTTCTTTGAACAAGAAGCCATCACTTCTTTTCTCAAAGATCATAACCATGATTTTTGCTTGGTCTTATAGACATGCCCAGTATTGACCCCACCATAGTGGTCCACAATATCGTAACCATTCCCGATGTCAAGCCCATCAAACAAAAGTTGAGGAAAATGCACCCTCGCATTGCCCTTCTCATCAAAGAAGAACTTTAGTGCCTTCTTTTCATTTCCTTCATATTACCCATTGATTATCCTCATTGGATTTCTAACATTGTCCCTATCACTAAGGTGATAGGGGGACTCCACATTTGCATGGATTTCGTGACCTCAATCTAGCTTGCCCAAAAGATGACTTTCCTCTACCCGGTATTGACCAGTTGGTTGACCTTACCGCTAGTCATGAGATGCTATCACTCATGGATGGCTTCTCGGGTTATAACCAAATCTTGCTTGCCCCAAGATCAACACAAAACCACATTCATCACCCCTTGGGGACCTTCTGCTATCGAGTCATGCCTTTTGGCCTTAAAAACATTGGTGCCACATATCAGTGGGCTATGACTTATATCTTCCATGACATCATGCATCGTATATTGGAAGATTACATGGATGACCTCTTGGCCAAATCTAAATGCCACTCCGAGCACCTCACCATCCTAAAAACCATCTTTGACCGCCTCATTAAATATTGCATTCACCTTCAGCCCAAGAAGTGTGTCTTCGTGGTCCTCTCAGGAAAACTCTTGGGATTTATCATTTCCCTACATGGTATAGAAGTTGACCCTGCTAAAGTCAAGGCCATTCTGGAAATGCCTCGCCCACTAACCTTAGGAAACTCCGTAGCCTACAAGGTAAGTTAGATCTATTCACCATTTCATTTCACAATTGTCTGATCGGTGTCAACCATTTCATCACCTTCTCAAGAAGGATGTCTCCTTTAAATGGGATGAGGATTGCCACAAATCTTTTGAGGCCTTAAAACAATACCTTCTTCAACCCCCGTACTCATTCCACCTAAAGATGATCAACCTTTCTACCTATACATCTCAGCTACGATCACTCTTTGGGGGCCATGCTCGCTCATCGTGATGAACAACACAAGGAGTAGGTGGTTTATTACATAAGTCGTACTCTTTTGGACTATGAAACCTGATACACCCATCAAAAATTTTTTCTTAGCCTTAGTTTTTTTACCACAAAACTCCGCCATTACCTACTCAACCACAAAACCTATGTTGTGACCAACACCGACCCCTTACACTTCATGTATGCCAAACCTTATCAAAATCAACGTGTCGCACGTTGGCTTATGCTTTTGGCTGACCTCGACCTTGAATTCATTCATCAAAATTCCATCAAGGGCCAAACTATCGCCGACCAATTGGCGATGCACCTATTTCTAGGGATCAACCCTCTAATTTTGACTTTCTAGATGAGTCAATTGCTACCCTTTCCTTGGATGAACCCGCTTACCAAATGACACTCTTCTTTGATGGTTCCAAGTGTCGGCGTGGGAGTGGGTAGGTGTTATCCTCATTGCTTGATGGTGAACCCATGCCTTTGTCTTTCAAACTAGATTTTGATTGTACCAACAATATTTTTGAATACGAAGCTCGTACTAGGTCTCCAAGCTACCTACGCCCTAGATGTCAAATCAATCAACATCTTTGGTGATTCTCAATTGGTCATAAACTAGGTCAATGGTATATACCAATGTTGTAATGAGATACTTCAAAAGTATAAACATCATGTAGACATACTTTTTACCACCTTTGACCATTACACCCTTCAAACCATCCCACGTTCAACCAACAAATTTTCGATACCATGGCCTACTTGGCTTCTCAAATACCCACTTTCCCTGCATCGATTCTAAAATATTTGTCACCATAAAATGACTCCAATCACCCTCTTATTTACCTTATGACATTTACTCCATCAACCGTCACCCCGGACCGAGTGACCTTTGGTATAAAAAATACTCGACTATCTTTCTCTCTCCATCTTACCTCCTGATCTCACCCGTAATGGACAACGTGCCTTCCTTAAAAAGGTCTCTCATTACGTCATCATGGGGGCCTCCTCTATAAGCATGGCTTTGATGGTATTCTCTTATGATGCCTCATGAGTTCTGAAATTCCTTATACCATTAAGGAAGTTCATGATGGCATATGTGGAGGTCACTTTAGTGGCCTTGCTGTTGCTAAGTATTCTTCGCCTAGGCTATTACTGGCTGACCCTTAACCATGATTGTTGTGACTATGTCAAGCATTGTGTAAAATGCCAACAACATGCCAACCTTCATCATACACCCAATCATGCCTTACAGGTCACCCGTGACCTTTGGCCCTTTTCTCAATGGGGTTTGGATCTTGTCGGAGAGATCAATCCCCATTCTTCCCAATGACATCAATGGATCATCACCTGCTACGAATACTACACAAAATGGGTTGAAGCCATACCACTCATCTCCATGAAAAGTCGAGAAAATATGTGAGTTCATCAATCATCACATCATTTTGTCACTTTGGTGTTCTCATCACCTCATCACTGATAATGGAAAACAATTCAAAAATAAGACCTTACGAAAACTTTGTGACGCCTTCGGCATTCAGCTAAGTTTCTCATCACCTTATTACCCACAAACCAATGGCCAAGCCAAATCCACTAACAAAACCTTGAACAAAATTCTCATGAAAGTGGTTAATGATACTAGGAAGGACTGGCATATGCACATTCCTTTTTCCCTATGGGCATACCGCACTAGTATTCACACTTCCACTGCTGCCACTACACCTTTTTCTCTGGTCTACGGTATAGAGGTTGTTCTACCTCTTGAAGTCTAGATCCCTCACTCCACATTTCTCTTCATGACATGCTCAATGATGATGACTTTCATCAGGACCATTTAGCACAACTTGAGTTATTAGATGAATGTCATCTTAATGCTCTTGATCATCTTCAAGTTTACCAAAAATGTATCAAACATGCCTATGATAAACGTGTCCATGAATGAACCTTTCATGTTGGTGATCTCATCCTGAAATAAAATCAACATGTAACTAAAGTAGAAAAAAAGTAAACGGGAAAATTTTCTCCTAATTGGCTTGGACCATACATCATGACCCATACTTATGGATCAGGTGCTTATCATTTATCTTCACTCGATGGTAAACCTGAACCTGAGCCCCTTAATGCCTTGCATCTTTGACCATTCTACTATTGAATTTTAGTCCTACCTCACCTTTTGCCTCTTTCCATGCTCATCCCTTGAGTGCTATCCACTTCTACGTCATCACCAATGATTAAATAAGAGTCATGTGCATACCCATCACTTGTTATCTTCTCTTGAATATGTGTACCATGGTGTTGCACATAGCATGATTCTCATGGATACTTTTCATCTACCTTTAGATGAGATCCCATGGTTGTTTCACCCTACTTTTTGAACAAGAATCCTATTCTTCACCTTGGTCTTGTCCATGACTTCAAAGCCCTCACATGGGATCTAACTCCTTGAGTCAAACTTCTAATAAAAATATGACTCCCTCAAAAGGACATCTTCCTCTCTGTAATCGTTGTTATAAATAGATTGCTCCCTCGAAGGACAACTATGTAAAGCTCTTTCAAAAAAAAAAAAAAAAGAGAGAGAATCTGAAGCTTCCCGCATCGATCAGCTTCATGAAGACCTCAAGGAGTTAATTTCCTCATCCCATATAGACTTCCGCATCGATCAGTCTATCTCAAATATCAAGTCAACACAGAAAGCCTTTTAGTCATGGACTTTCCCATTGTGACCTTGGATCTCTTGCCCAAAGAGCATGCTACCTCATACCATATAAAAATTAACCACCTTTCACCCCTCTCACCATTCGCACTCCCATTTCCTACTACCTCAAGGGACCTCTTGGAAACCATGACATTTGGTGATCATGTGACTACTTTTCACCCTTAGAATAATCAATCATGTAATGTCTTTTAGGGTCTTACATCCATCACCTCCTCCAAGGTATGACCTACTTGGTATGATCCTAACCAATCAGGTAGCTTTCTTGCCCCCTCTTATCTTTTAACCTTCTTTATTACGTATTGATTACCTTATACAAGACTTGGTCCTCGACGCTTACCTTTGGGGTAATATTCTTCTTCTACCACAATCAAAATCACCTATACCAATTTTCCCACAACTCACCCATACCTAGTAGACCTAAACTCAAATCATGCCTATGACCTACCATCTCATTCTCATATCTCCTCATATTCTTCCCTAGCTTATGGGAGAACTACATTGGCTTGAGGTCCTTTTTTGTGGGACTATGTAGGTAGCACTCCGAGGGCATGGGGCCCTTGGAGGTTAGCTCGGCCACTCTCTACCCTAACCAATTCATCTTTCATTTTCCTAAATCACATTCTACCCTACTTCGTTTCCTTTTTATATCAAAATTGGAAATTAACCCAAACAAACGAAAAATTGCTTCACATTTTTATCATCATCAAAACATACATTTATTTTGATTACCATTTCTTTACCAACATCATGCAAGTATTATAAAACATCTTAAAAATGACCCATATCATCATTCATTGCAAATATTAATGAATTATAACCAAAACCTAACTCAATCCATGCCTAAAACCACGACCTGACTCCACCATGCCTAAAACCAAAACCTAACTTCATCCATGCCTACAACCTGACTCATCCATGCCTAGACCATCATGCCTACAGACCTAATGACAAACCTAACCTCGATCCTATGACCTAACCACTGACCTAACTCAATCCATGCCTAGACCATAACCTAACTCAATCCATGCCTATAACCTGACTCAACCATGCCCAAAACCTAACTCCATCCATGCCTAACACACCTACCATAAGTCCATCTATGCATAATAATAAAATGTTATCAACACAAACACATAATCCCATAATCATCATCATCTATATAAATACAATATCCATATACATAACTATCAAATGTCTTTGCACGTAAGCGGTAATGATACATAACTCAAAACTCGATATACATCCTCATCATCTTTGGCATGCAGGCTGATATATGATAAAAAATATAATAACTCTCGACACGCAGGCCGATATATATCAAAAATCAAAACTACATCAAAATCAAGGGCCATATATCAGGACATCATCACGGAAGACATCCTCCATATCTATCTCACTATCCCCTCTACCTCCTCGGCCCCTGTTTAGCGACTTGCTAACATCTCCCCACCCATCATGGGTGGTGGTTGGGTCCCTACTAGTACATCAACTAGAACTGGCCTCTCATGAACTGGTGGCCTCACCCTGACCATGTCTTGGGGCTCGATGGCCCCCTGTGCTCTCCACATTATGGGTGTGTGATCTGGTCCTCTCGTTAGAGGCCTGTTGTGCCCTATACTCGGCATATGATAGACAATCTATACTTTTCGCCATCAGCTGGTCTTGATAGTACCTAGCCTCCTCTCTCACCTCCTGTAACCTAGATACGGGCACTGTCTGTGGTGGCCCCATCAGCCTCTAACCCTATACCTATCCTATGGGACCCTTTCATGTGAACTAGGACCCTGTCCTAGTACCTATGGTGGCCCCATTGGCCTCTACTCTTGTGCCTGTATCTAGGCCTATAAGGCCCCAATCTATGCCTGTGTCATGGTTAACTGGCCCTGTAACCCTATCACCTATGCCTGTAGGGTGGCCACTTGACCATCATCATCATCTCCATCTCCACCCTGGGCCATCGGGCTCAAGGCTCAGGCCCACGTGTGCCACGTGTGCATGTAACTCAGTAACCTCGCCTCTAAAATAGCTAACTACCCTCTTGCACCATCTCCCATTTGGGTAATCGGGTTGCCACTTTCCCTTGTAGGGCATCTCTCTTCACTGTGATAGTGGTTAAATCCAGCTGCCCAGCTTGGGTGGTACTACTTATAAATGAGCCACCCACCACTATCTATACTTTTCTGTCACTCTGGAATCATCGATCCTCTGGTATATCACCTACTCCTCCTACCCGTAGTCTTTGTCGGCCTGTGGTAGAGGTAATGTCCTCTCCACATTGTCTCTCATGTACTATAGGAAGGGTGGAGGTATGTCCTGTAACAACCCAAACCGCCTATCTAACCTCATCAATTTGGGATCATCTCATACTCCCTAGCATGGCGCCCATCTATCCATCTCAGCAACTAGATGCCATCTAGCTCATCATGCATTTATCTATATGAGGGATAACCCACATATGGTCTCCATATGATGTCCACCCTTGAAAACCCCAATAAGTTGCACCATGTGTAGCCATGTTTGATCAATGCTCTCAATCACGGGAACCCATCGTTTATACCCCCCCGAACCAATCTCGGTAGAAAGGCATCTCGCTTAGGGCATACCCACTAACCACACACAAACTATGTGCTCATAGGCCCAACAGTGTAGTAAAAGGTGCATCATAGGCTAAACCTATGTAGATGCACATACACCCAAAACTCTCTATATAAGCGCACCGGGAATCACTTTGGTACCCAGGAAAAGTAGGTCCGATCCATCACCATGTCATGTAAAACTCCCATCAGGAAATCTACCACCCTCTACATCCGGCAAGATGAAACAACACACTTTGCCTCCATCAATAAAACAACTAACCTCGACCCCTTTGGATGGGCTAGGTACATCCCCGTAACTAAAGCTAGCATTATGGAACATCATGTCTACCAATCCCTCCCCAAACACTATCAACATCAACTCCTCTGAGGCCTCAGAGGAGATCGAGTACACCTACGTCCCCAGTATCGGTAACCGTAGGATCCTAAACACGTCCTCCAGGGTGACTGTCATCTCACCTATCGGTAGGTGGAATGTGTTGGTCACTGAATCCCATCTATCGATGAGAGTGACCATCAGACTCGGCTCTAGACTACATGCCGATAACGATCAACCCCAATCAGGCCCACCTCCTCCATGTGTCACCACTCCTCAACTGTCACCACACCTCACACTCTCAAGAGCAGGGGTGGCACCCTATCTCTCATTCACAGCTGATCTCTCCCTTGCATCCAATACAAACATCAAATTAATCTACCTTCATCATACCCACACTCACCCTTGACACCTCACCTATACCCACTATCTCACCTCTTTCTTTCTTCCCAACCTACCTTCCTATCACATTTCTATCTTCCCCCACCCTCACCCACTATCATTTCCCCATACCCATTTTACCCCCTGCCTACACTAGGTTTTTCACCAACACACCCTATTCTACCCTTCCCTATCTCACCCACTCGACCTAGGGCCCTTTTGGCCCCTTTTTCTCCAAAACGACCATTTCCGATTATCTCTAATCGACCTTGAGTCACCCTTAAATTGGCATTAGTCACTTGTTTTGTGACCGATACTAGTTTGACCCTACCGAAATCAGCTAACCCCGATTGACGCTAGTCACCTTTGTCATGGTGAAATCTACGACCCTCAAACCCCCCTCTCAAAAAACCCCTCTCCTAACTCTTCTACCCACCCATTCTCACCTACACTTCCCCTCAACCCCATCCCACCCCCTATTCACCTTGTTGATGGTGACACACAACACCCCCTGAATGTCTCCAACTCGATGGGTTGAGACTCTCAGTGTGATTACATAACATGGAGCTTTTCCCAAGTGTGGGACCTTGCGAAATCAGAAAAGCTCTCTGGATGAAGGTCGGTTCCTATTCCTCTATTCAGATGCACATGTAAAAATGTAGAGGGTTTACTCAAAAACCTAATCTAACTTGCTAAGGAGACAGGGTAAGAAGATGCATAAAAATAAACCTAAACTAACAAAGGTGATGCACCGAGGAATGAAGAACACCTGTCTTGCCAATAAACACAAACCATTAAAATGTAATGCAAGATCATGCATAGATAATGAAATTTGTAGTGAAAGATCGGGAGGATGTAAATGAATACAGAGAGGGTTGAGAATCATCCACATGCATGCATTATTTTCTCCAAAGATTGATACAATACACTACAAAATTCCAAGAGGAAAAGTTGCATTACAGTTTTAGATGGGAGGTTTGAACTCCACAAATTCACCTGCCAAAGAGAAGAAGGGAGGGGCAAAACAAGAATGTCCAACCTTTAGAAAGAAGCCCCTCCTTAAAATTTATAGGAAGAATGAGAGAGGGAAGAGAGAGGAAATCCAAATCTACCCCAACCACCTCTAGGTTGCATTTAATTCATCTCATTATGGTGGTAGGTGAGAACCCTAGCAAACCCAAAAAGTGGCGAACTATATTTTGCATTTTTAAGAATTTTTCCCCAAACAATTAAAGATATATAGTCGTAGTTAGATAGAGGACCTCGTAAGATGTCCAAAAATTCCAACCTTGCGTTAATCTGAGCTCCCTGTGAAAAGTTATGGCCATCTGAATATCTGGGTCAAGGTCTGCTTCCTGTCAACGCTCAAAATGTTGCACCTCCTGAAGGTGCACCTTGGCGCATCCATTCTTATGTCGACATACCCTTACGTGTGCCAAGGTGAAAATTTTTCCATGTTGACACTCTTTCACCTATGCCTTGGCCCATTTATTTTCGTGTCGACATCCCTTGTTGTGCACCTTTTACCTGCGGCTTGGCGCATTCATTTTCGTGTCGACATCCCTTGTTGTGCGCCTTTTACCTGCGCCTTGGCGCATCCATTTTCGTGTCGAAATCCCTTGTTGTGCGCCTTTTACATGCGCCTTGGCACATCCATTTTCGTGTCGACATCCTTGTTGTGCACCTTTTACCTACGCCTTGGCGCATCCATTTTCATGTCGACATCCCTTGTTGTGCGCCTTTTACCTGTGCCTTGGCGCATCCATTTTCGTGTCGACATCCTTGTTGTGTGCCTTTTACCTACACCTTGGCGCATCCATTTTCGTGTCCACATCCCTTGTTGTGTGCCTTTTACCTGCGTCTTGGTGCATTTATTTTCATGTCGACATCCTTTGTTGTGTGCCTTTTACTCGCGCTTGGGTTTGGTGCATTTATTTTTGTGTTGACATCCCTTGTTGTGCGCCTTTTCCTGCGCTTGGCTGTTGGGACCTTGATAAACATTGGGCTCTGAGTTTCTTTGATTTCCGTATTCTTCTTCTTGTCTATATCTATCCGGGAGGAAGATATTTACAACACACCTATTTACCTCTCTCCCGACTCCTACCCAATTCACCCTCCCACATTTCAAATTTCATTTTTCCCCCAAACCCAATTTTTCACCACCCGACCTCTCACCTACTCTATCTCACAAAACACAAAAAGGGTTTGACACTTACCTCATCATGTTGTCATCACCGTGGTGGCACATGTGGCCATTGCACGGTGGCCTACCCAATCCCTCTCTCGGCCTCTGCCATCACCAATCTGTCACCTCACCTCTAACCAATAAAATCAACCAATCTAATCTCGTGGACCTGCCTCTCCACTACCAATCACCCGCTACGTGGCTCACCAACTCAGTCCCTAGTCTCTCTCTCTCACTTTCCAACTTTCCCTCTCTCTCATGTTGTTTTCCTCTATTTCACATGAGACAAATGATTCTGAAAAACATAGAATTTTTCTTTTTTATAACATCCCGACCTAACCGACACCGGTTTTACCTTCATTGGCATCGGTCACATGCCCTACCTTACCGTGGTCCGTTACCCTATACCGGAATCAGTTACCCTTGACCAACATCGGTCACCCTCTCTTCCACATTGCCCACAAAGTTCACCCTATTACCCTGCCCATCACTCTTTTTTCCCTACTTAACCTTTTACCCTATCCCCAATTTTCACCCTAAATCCCTTTTTACCTCACCCATCCCTCCTGGGACACTTCACTTGATCTTCTTGACCTTATCATTTACTACTTCACCTCATCCTCTTTCGGGGACTCATTATTTTACCCATACCTTGGCCCTACCCGTGTTGTCACCTATATTCTTGGACTTGGAACATTGCTAGTGACCTTTGACCCCATGTGTTCACTATAACCTTGTGCTTTGTTACCTATCTTGATTGACCTAATGACCTTACCTTACCTCTTTCCATGATTGTTTATCCTAACCCAACCCTTGGTTTACCGAACACACCTAACTGTTCTTACACCTAACCTCTATCATGTTTCGACCATATTCTATGCCTTGATCTGGAATCACCTCAATCTTGTTTGGATACACCTATCGACTAATGACAATGTAGAGTTTTCCTACTCTTAGACTCAGTACCGTCTTTGCAGCGGTTTATACATGTGTGTGTGTTTGACTATCACTACCTTTGACCCTAACCCATTACCTGGATTACCCGAGTGGACCTTTTTCCCTTTTTTTTACCCCCATTGCACACCTTCCTCTTCATCACATTCACCTTTTATCAAACCACTCACCGATTCTACTTTCTACCTCATCAGTTCCTAGTTTGAGGGGGATCACCTTCACCCACACATGGGGCAACCACATCTTATTTTTGTTAGCGTCGCTTACCAATACAAGCTACGCAAAAAAAGGGGCAAAATGTAGACACCAAAATTGGGTCACACTCCCCTTGGTCCCTCGATAAATAAATACCTTGAACACATCCACCTAGCCATGGCCCCCTTCACCCCACTATAATATTAATTTAATTATTTAAATTAAATTAATTCATTATCCTCACAATATTTATTATTTAAGTACCCTAATTGGGATAATGCCCACATATCCACCTCACCTAGACACCTCATCTAGCCACCTCACCCTAAGACCTATTCTTAGTAAGTTTCCATAACTAACTAAGACCTACCCAAACCCTAAAAATCAATGCCTACATTCCCTCTAACCACATTCCCACCTGTTAGAAGGAAGCTTCCATGCTAATCCATGGGGTAAAATGAAACAAGAGCCCAAAAATCAAGGGGATCTACCTAGTTTAGTAAACCTAGGAAATCCTTCCCTAACCGATGTCGGTTACCCTTAACCGCCGCTACTTAAGTTGAAACCACCGTCGGTTACCATTTAATCCCAAAACAACCTTATTTCGGGGTTGGAAAATTTCTAAGAGATAATCACATCTTTTGAGAACAAGTGACAATACCAGAGCTACATATAAGTAGAACCAACATTAGTATACACATTAAAGCATCCATAGCCAGTATCTGAAGCAATCACATAGCCATATTCCTTCATGGGAGCATCTGGGGAAGTGCTAGCACTACATCAAGTTCATTCTGATTAATCACCCACCATTACCAACTAGGCATCAAGCTCATACAAAAATTAAGTTTTGTTAACCAACACTTATCCATTTATCATTTGGTAGATCCTTTTACATTTGTTACTAGTTTCTGCTCTCATTTCCATCCCCCTATCATTTACCTCCATGCAAACTTGACCATCGTTTTATCCACACCCTTCCATTTCCCATACCTAGACCTTAATCATTCCTGCACATACCTCAAATCCATACGAATCTTACCATTGCCCTTCCATCTTCATCTAACCTTAGATCTATCACCCAGCAAAGTTTTATTGAGTTTCCTATACCCGGCCATACCAACGCTGGTTACCCATAATCATCGTCGGTTATCCTAAACCGATATTGGTCATATCAGACTGACGTCATTCTCTGTGTCTTTTACTAGGAACCAAGAACAGAGCTCCTAAACTTCCACCAAATACCCAAAACCACCCAGAATCTCACAATGACCAGTATTAGTACCCTGACCAAGACATTGACCTTCAGATTCAGTCATAGCTTAGCCTATTGTGAATGAATTTACTTATTGTAGATGAATGAGATACCTAAATCATTTTAACTATAGTAGGATTTACTTTATTATCATCATTAAGTTGTTTTAAATAGTGGATTGACAGCCATCTAGGAAGTATCACACTTCCCGGATCTAGCATACGCTAGGTAGTCCACTACATTTTTTTAAAAACTTTTATTAGGTAGTATTGTTTTCCATTCTAGGTAGTTCCTCCAAGCAAAAAGGAAGCTCTCACGATCAGATGTGGATTCAGAAGTCATATGCACGCAACAACCTATAACCAACATTTTAATGGTATTCCTCCTAACCCATTACCCTTATTTGTTTCATCAACATTCAAAGAAATGCTCTAGAATCAAGTGAAATAGTATGATTATATATAGAAAGGTTTGATGACATAGATCATAAAGAAAAATGATGAAACAAAGTTTCTCTTGAGCTAAACTGGATGAAATCTTTTTCCATTCTCTTCATCTCCATTCTTGTTCATATCATTTTATTGTATCCCAATTTTTTCTTCAATATCACTTAGGGAAATATGGGTTTTTTATCCCCCCTCCTCCCTTGTTTCCTCTATTTATTTAAACAAATATGATTTTCTTTCCTATTCATTCAGATTGCACACTTTCCTACTAAGCTTGTATCGAATCTTCTTATTTCCTTCTTCTTTTTGATCATCGATCAACCTCTTTCATCACCCCATCAACACTCAAGGGGGCATCCTTCATTCTAATAATTTTTTCTTCCATTCCTTCAAACTTTATTTGTCTATAATTGTCCACTATCTTTGAGGTGGTATCACTTACGCCAACCCAAAGAGGGGAAAATGTAGATACCTAAAATCCTCTTATGCAATTTTAATACTAAGATTGCACTATTTACTCTCTTTCTCATCATTTCTTTTATAATTGGTGATTTTTGCTAATTAGCTAACATTTCCCTCTATTTCAGTCAATTCATGAAACTTTGTTAATTAACAAGTCTTTCCCCATTCGGATGCCAATTAACAACACTTCATTATTTATAATCCTCTTTCAATTAATTAACTATTATTAGTTAATTAAGCCTTTATAACCTTGTATTTAATTAACAAACCTTCTTATTAATTAAATCCCCTCTTAAATCATCTAAATCCTACATATTTTCCTTGAAATCATCTCTATAAATATTTCTAAGCTTATCTTGGCCAATTAACTAATCTTAGTTGATGAATTAAATCATCTCCAACTCCCATGAGTTTCTAATCACTTGTTAATTTCTCTAATCAATCTTATCCTTTCTAATTCTCCTTTATCCTTTATCCCACATGCACTAGTTTATAATCTTCTCCTAAATTGGAAAGATATATAAAGGACCCTCCTATATTATTTCACACCTATACCACACTTTGATTAGTTATTTATACAATTTTATGATAAGAGCCTTCTCCATTCTTTGGAATAGCTACTTCATCTTTGAATCTATTCTCTCATTGTTAAGTAGAAAGGAAGATCTAAATATGGTATTATAGCCATCTCTTGGTGAGATCCTTCCATCTCTTTGGAGATAAACACAAATTTGATTACTTATGATCTAAAGAAGTTTATTTTAGAAGTAATCATATATTAAAAGAGTAGGAATAGTTAGTGTTAGGTTATTTCATTCATATTTATGCAATTAAGATATCAAATTTCTATTAAGTTCTTATATTGATGTCCTTAGTAGATTAAAATCCCTTTAAAGCTACTTGGTATCATTTCATGTGATTAGTGTAAGTTAGTTTAGTATGGCTATAATGACCTACACATGGATGAATAGAGCCATCATATGCATGAAGAGAGAGATATAACAGACTAACATTAGTAGTAGATGGACCAAGATTTTTGAGGAAGGACATAGGAAAAAGATTAAGTTCAAATCCATTGTCAATTAGAGTACACTTGATGCCCACATTATAAATGTGAATCATGATATGTAAGGGTGGATCATTGTCAAAAATAGAAATATCAGCATGAGGATTAGATGGGAAAGAAATATGTTCAAAAATGCATCAACAAATGATTGATAGACTGAGTCTAGATGCATATCAACTGGAATTTGAGTAGTAGTGAGGAGATGTTGGACTTTATCCCTTAATTAAGGATTAGCCAAGAAGTCATGAACTGAGATACTCATAATGATGAGAATTTAGGAAGATGAGAAATAAAAAAGCGTTATGACCCTAAGAGCATGAAGATCAAGTTCAGGTTCACCAAAATGATTATGCTGAAATGAAAAATAATAGCCTAATCTAATGTAAGGTTTGCAGTAAAATAAATGAATAATGAAAACTAAAAATTAACTCAAACAACTAAGCAATAAAAATATGAAAACCTAATTACAAAGAGGGTTAGAAGAGCCTTACCTAATTTAAAGATGTTGTTGGATTGTATCACACAGAATCCTAGAAAATGTAGATCCGATAGATTTGACTAGACTAGGGTACCTAGAGAGGGATGAGGGCACTTGTGGGTTCCCTAGCTTGGTTTATGGGTGCCCTTGTCTATACAGATGCTCTAGAAACCTCCTTTAAGGTGTCACAATAGGTCCACACTTATTCACCTTTTGTCATGTGTATATCGTTATAAGATTGCCAAGGTCGTTGTAAACCTGTAATGAAGAAAGCACATGCAAAACCCTCAAATCCTAAAAAGAAAGATGCAAAATGAGGGGTCAAATTTTCCTCATCTTCTACAATGATGGAATTACTACTGAGAACTGCACTACATCTCATACCCAATGTAGTTCTATGTGTTTAGAATTGTGCTCTAGGTTGCTCTTGTGTGTGTCACACTTTAAGTACATTGAGAAAGTAGCTTGATGTATAATGTAAATAATGTATGCATGGAAAAAATAAACTCCCATCCTATGAAGTGTGATGCATTTGAACCAACCATTATCTATTTTGATGGAGCTAGATGGATGCAAATGGAGCTATATATTCCTTGATGGATGTAATATTATGTGGTGAAAGATAGTGTTTAGTGTTTGGTCCCTTATTATGATCACATAATTTTATATTTATATGATTCCCTTGTTTGAATTTTAAATAGCTAGAAAGAACTCAAAAAGTGTGATAAAAGTACAAAGAGGACAAGGGAAGCTAGTAGGGATGGGGGCTCCTAGTGCTATCATCCTAGTTGGGCCCTATGTCTAGAATGACAAATGCAAAAAGGTGAAAAGATAGACTGAGCAAGTAAGAGTGAAAGACTGAAATAAGAAGCATACAACAAAGAAAGTTGGCAAAATAAATGTGCTAATTAGTATTTTTCTTATATTAGTATGAGATCGAGACTAGATAATTACCCAAAGTGCATGATTTTATGTCTACGGTGTGAGAGATTGATCTATATGTATTTTTCATCATGTTGGTGAGAAAATTTGTCAGGGAAAAATTTATGGTCTTCTTTCCAATGCTCTGGGAGTCTAAGTCCCTCTACTTAACCAGTGCAATTGTCGTATATTCATTCACAAGTGAAAAAGGTGGATTTTTCCTAGTGTCCTTGTGGCCAGGAATCTAACAGGGGAACTCCACTAACCCTATGGTAAAGCTAGAAATTTATTTCTAGAGAGGAATTTGTCTGGAAGTGGGAAAGGGAGTGAGAATATGAGGCAGGGGAACTAATCTCGTAGGTAGAAAACCAAATTCTTGCACACACACTACTTATAAACTTCATCACATGCACTAAATTAAGAGGAAACAAGTCTACAAGTAGCAACAAGACCAAAAATAATATGATGAGCACAAAGTATCATGAAATCCCTTAGTCAAAGAAAGCTCGAAACTCCTTCTTCTTGTATTGATTGCTCAAACCAAAGTTTTACATAGTGGGGAAAAGGAGGAAATTTTAGAATGAGGGGAATGGAAGAATTTTGCTATCTTATTTGTTCTCTCAATGCACTCTTGATTTTACAAAATAAATAACCAATCCTTTAAAAAGAGAATGGCTTTATAATTTATAGAATGAGAGATGACTCATCATCTACCCTTTAATGGCTTTTCATATGTCCTCGTGCAACTTAAAAATTTTCAACTTCCTAAGAGAATATTAAGTCCCTTTTAATAACATAAAGGTGACTTTTACATAAGAAGCATAAAGTTGATTTTTTAATTTAATTGAAGGAAAATTGAAGAATTAGAACATGGAGGAGAGATAAAGTAGGGAGAGAATAGATGAGAGAAATAAGGAAGAAGAAGGGGGAAGAAGAAAAGAGGACGAATAATCTACCTTCGATGAAATTCACATCTCCTTATAGATGATCCAATGAGGTGTTCCTTTGTAGTGAACTAAGTATGTCTAAACTATTTGTACCCTTAGGAATTCCTTCATCTTGGCTCATCAGACACTTGTCGAGTTGAATGAATTTTTCTTTCGATGACTACAATTCTAACCCTGCATATGATATACCTATGACCTAAACCATCTAGTGAGTGTCAAACTACACTTTTGAATGCCCTGAGATGAGTCTCAAATTCCTTATGAGCAATGCCCATAGATGATCTCGAATGATGATGTTGACCTGAATGATCATCCCTTTATGTCCCATTATGCCAAAACTTCCCTTTGAGTGTAACTTACTATTAATAGTAAGTTTCCAAATGGAAGGCTTACTATTTTTAGTGAGAGGTGATTTTTCCTCTTCTTGACCATCGTGATGTGATGAACTCCCTCATTCACTCCTATGCACACTACCTTCACCTCGACCACTTCTTGGGGTGACTTACTATTTTTAGTAAGCACCCATATAGGGGCTTACTATTTTTAGTAAGTGGTCATTTTAACTATTTTCTACTCTGGAAAATCATTTTGGCTTCTGGTGATCTTCAGTGCACACTACCTTTGCCATAGCCGCTTTTGATGGTGACTTCCCAAACATAACAAGTTTGTATAGGAAAACTTACTATTTTTAGAAAGTGGACTTCCACTACTCGGTTTGTGATGAAACATATTTTTTTAATCAGCTCATCGTCGTGATCATGTCCTCTTAATTTTACATAATTTCACTCACTAGAATGCTTGGAAATAAAATTTAAAACTTTCACTAGGTAGTGGCTTCATGCATGAAGTTGTCATGGTGGCCATTAATGGAGCTCAAAATTTGTAGGTTTGGTTTTTGTCTCCATTCATGACAAAAATAACTCCATTGTGATAGGTTTTTCATTTGGATTATATGGGAAAATTTTAGCTCGATCGTACCATCAGATTGTTGGGAAATCCAACAAAAATGAGCTAGGGCATGAAATGGGATTTTTATTAGAAAAATGATTCAGGGTACCATTTGTAACATTATTAATAAATTGTGTTGTGTGTATTATTATTTAAATGAGATGTGAAACTCATTTAATAATAATATAGTGTGAAGTTGTAATAAACAACTCACAGATAGAATTGAGTGAGTTATCCTAGGGATAAGTTGAGAGATTTGTGGAGAGATAAGTGGATTCAAGATGAGATTTGACTCCACCATAATAGGAAGGTCAATCTCTATATATTGTAATCTCTTTATGAATAATATATCTCAGATGTTTGTAATTCAAAAAAAAAAAAAAAAAAATCACAAGGAAAAGAAAAAAATTGCCATTTTTGGAAAGGGTCTGGAAAGAAGTTGGACTTAGAACTTAAAAGTGTCATATCTTTCACCTCGTAACTCAGATTGAGGTGATGTTTTTTTTGAAAATGTATGTTTTTTCAAGATCTTTTCATTGATTATATGCTTTCTATGCCAATTGAAAGTAAAATTTTACTTTATTGTAAGGGTGCATTTTCGACTGAGTTCGACATCCATAATGGAAATCCCATTACAAAAATTCAATGGAAAATAATTTCACACATGGCAAGTGTGAACTCAATTAATTTTGATAAATAAAGACTTGTGGGAAATTTTTGAAGGTAAAATTTCAAAACCAACTGATGTTGATGAAGCCACCAAATGGGAAAGCAAGGATAGGAAAGCAATAGCAATTATTGGTCTTGGATTGTCTGATGCTTACTTGCATCATATTGATTTATCAAAAAGTTCAAATTTCATATGGACTACTTTGAACAAGCTATTTGGATCTCAAATAGGGAGTGCAGCGGTGACACTCAAGCAAAAACTATTCGGGCTCAAGATGGAAGAAGGTGAGAGTATGGTTGATCACATAAGTAAATTTCGTTCTATTTCAAATCAACTAGCTGGAATAAAAATTGATGTGAAAGATGATGATGCAAAAGCAATATTGTTAAATAGTATGCCACCCAGTTATTCTAACACTGTATTTACTTTGAGTAAAGTAAATCCTAGTTTAGAAGATTTGATTTCATCTCTCATGGAGGAAGAAAATAGAACAAATAAGAATATTATTTCAGAAGAAACAACAATGTTTGGTAAAAATAGGTCATATGATAAAGGAAGATTCAAGAAAGGATCTAATTCTAGAGATACAAAGAAACATATCACTTACTACTATTGCCAACAATCTGGACACCTTTCCATAAATTGCATGAAAAGAGTAAGAGATTTACTTGATGGAAAAATTGAAAATGCCATGATTGCCGATGAAGAAGAAGACGATGATAAGGAAGAACCAGAGGGTGATTTCAGTGGTTATGATTCTGAAGACTTCCTTCTTTAGATAACTTTCAGATGGAGGCCGGAGGCAATAGAGGAAGGAGGTTGATCAGCGACCTCTCGTCAGGCACCATCGATGAGGCCGTGGTATTGATTTGGTGGCCAAGTATTTCAGTTGTGTGTTTCATTGTTTGTAATAAGAACAGATGTCACATTCTGTTCAAAGTTGTATTTCCATTTATAACTTTCTTTGATGTAAATAAGTTGTAGTAGAAAGATAAATGCACAAGAAAAAGTAGCATCATGTTTTTCTTGAAGAGGATCAACAAAGGTTCATGAGCAGGGGCTCGTACTCAGATGAGAGAGGTTTGTTTTTGTCGAACATGGTTTCGTATTTGGTGAACAGAGGTTCAAAGCATACCAAGATCATGAGCATGCAAAGGCAGGCAAGCTGTAGAAGACTGTGAATGTTTTTCTCTACATTGTTTACATTAGGGGAGTGTATGTGTGGAAATAATAATGTTAACAATAGGGGAGTGAATGTTAGGAATAATATTAGATATTGTGAACATTATTATGAGTGTGGAAATAAATAATATAGAGTAATGTAATACAACTATTTATGAGTTGTTAACTCATGTAAATAGTTGTAACTAGATAATGTTTGTTGTGAGAGAATAATGGGATTGAGAGTTTGAGTGAGATATTGTGGGGATTAGGAGAGATATGTGGGATGAGTGTTGACTCCTAGAATCAAGGAGATCAAACTCTATATATGTAATCTTCCTCTATGTATTTGATGTCCCAAATTAATTGAATTCTATGTTTTTTATATAGTTTATTTGTTTACAATATCGGAAATATAATACCATTTGACCTCCCATTTTTGGCATCTTGATTGTCTTGAACAATGTGGAAGTATGAAAAATATGGAACCTCATCCAACTCGTATCTTGCAAGATATGAAATTTTTTCGATTGGGTGACTTCATGATTATCTAGCAAAAATATTCATTTTCTCCTTGTTCTTCATTTCTTCGACACTTTTGATCAATGATTCCCCTAATACCTATGTATTTTCATTTATTTGAGTGTTTATTTTTGTGGTATAACTTTTTAAAACCATCAATGGCGGCACAGGTATGAGTAAGCAATGGTGGACAAGTTATAGAGCAATGACAGGGTGAACGGTGAAGAAGAAATGGGGGGATATAACGGCTAAGTGCCAGATGTAAATTATTAAAAAATGCACAACAAGTGTGGGGAATTTTTTTCATTTTTATGTCCCTCACCTTAAAGGGACACGAGGGACATCAAATTCCACAGTGAGTAAGGTGATTCCACATGGCGGATCGACGGTTGAGAATGAAGGCTTGATAAGCACTGAAGACGGAAATTCACTCTTGAAGAGGTCACATGAGTTACCAAGAATCTCTTAAGGGGATGGGCACATTTTTCCATGTTTTATGTCCCTCAACTCAAAGGGACATGAGGGACATCAAATTCCATGACACTCCAGGTGATGACACGTGGCGGAGATCCGACGGTGAAGGTTTTAAGCTCCTACAAGCACCTGGGGGCTGAACTAGCGATCCTGTAGGTTGTATGTGGGTCTAAATGGATTCATGGGGGCTGGGTTCATTTTAATAATTTTGATATCCCTGAACTTGAGGGACACAAAATCCCGCTAAGCTCCTGGAGCTGAAAATTTGACTAACTCCGAACCTTGAGGACAACTTGCAACAATAATATCTTGAGCTCTCGATGGACTATTTTGATGAAATGTTATATGATATTAACTATAAATGACATTTTAAATCAAAGGGTGGTGTTTTAAGGTATTTATTTATCCATTTGATTCCTAAAAAAGTGAATTTTTGATCTGGTGCTCCACCTGTGCATGAGAAAAACTACTTGCAAAACCATTGCGCCAAAGTGTTGTGAAAAAAATAATTTCACCATATTTTGTATCTTGGAATTATATTTTTGGTTATGTTTTGTTTTTATCATAACTCTATCTAGAGCTCCAAAATCACCTTCCGAAGCTTAAGCAACTTTTTGGCTTGTGCACTGCCTAGGCTTGTAAACCCTGATTTTGATCAAACTGCTCCAAATTCCCCAAATCCTCCCTGAATCTTACAAAATCACATCTATGTTGTTTTTATGACTTCAATTCACCTCTATGTTGGATTTTTCTACTCTATTCCACTCCAAAGTGTTACTCTAGTCTTGGGAAGGCCAGTGATAACCCTTCCTAACATTACCCAGAGATAGCATTTTTCAAGAACTCCTAAAATCACCTAGGGGGATGAATTAACAGCAATTGGGAGGTTACTATTGATTGGAAAGACTGGGGTGCCTCGAAACATGAAAATTTTACTACATGGGTATCGTTGTCAAGCTTGGAAATTGTCAATTTATCTGTTGCACATTTTCACACGACAACAGTTGGCTCTAGTTTGGGGACATGACATGGAGAATCTAGAATCTCAACTTTAAACAATATCATCCGTTGACCAGTGCCTTATCCATTGGGCCCTATAGAGTCATGTAAAACTTACAACAAGAGAGATAGAGAGTGAAGAAGGAAACATACAAACACCAAGAAAATGAAAGGAAACACACAACACACACAGTAAAGGAAATGAAACACATAAAAAGAGGGAGACACACCTAGCAATCACCTATGGTACAAGGCAGGGGATAACCCACTTTCACTGAATTAATTTTTATTCATCAAAATTTACCCCTGAAGAGGCAACACTAAATGATGATGTTCTACGTGTTGGTACCCAAATTGTTTCTCCTTTTCAATCTAAATAGCATCAGAAATATGGCATGAATCTTGAAGGCGAGATAGATCTTGATGTATGTCATTTTGTAGCCGAGGATGTGATCTAACTAAAGCACTCAGTTTGTGGAGAGATGGATGGTACTTTGAAAGGATTTTATCTAACCCTCACTATTCTAGATTGTTCCTTTCAACCAAGGTAAGAGAACCTATATTGTAGCCTCTGTTTTGTGAAGGATGTGGAGATATCCTTATACTGTGCATATTGTATGGAGATGGCCTTGGGAAAACATGATCAATTTTCCATTATTCAAACTCAATAGAGCTGTCACTACTAAATGATGGAAATGCTTTCAAGACAAGGTTGAGGCTGTTGAAGACATTGTATGATCCTGATTTGCTTTGTGCATTTTTTTAGATGGGTTAGATTCTTTTGTTGACACACAATGTAATGCAGGGGTAGTATGGGTAGGATTAGTTATTCAGATGATTTTTTGGTGGGGTATTGACAAGACAAACTTAGATATATCAAATCTTTGACAACCTCTACAATACTTGAACAACTATCAGATAAAATGATTCAAATAATTAGGATGTTCTTTCAACTAGAAGATGCATAAATGGAAGCCCAGGTTGCACTCTTCACACAATATTTGAGAACTCACCACAAAATCTTGAAGTAAAGAACTCAATTAAACACAAAAATCCTTGATCAAACCATGCCTAAGGTACCCCAAAGGCTTATAAGCAATCCCAATCAAAAAATGAAGGTGGAGAGATTTTAAACTGCTTATTTTCAATGCCAGATGAAATCTCTTATGAAAAAAACTACAAGTGCCACTAAACTATCAATAAGGATGAGATTATGTGTGATTTCTAAAGACTTTCAATGCAAGATTGCAACAAGAACAATGAAAACTATTTGCAGGTATTTAAAATGATAACAAACATCATATTGCCTAGAAAAACATAGATTAACTCAAAATCTTGTTAGATTCATCAACAGGGGAGAGTTTCATGAACAATCTCAGAGTTGTGTGATGGATATACACTTGTAACCAACTCACATACATGAAGATCCAACACAGAAGAAATTAACCTGGTTCTTTGGTGGGTTTCTCAAGAAAATGAGCTTTCTCTTAGAATTTTCTCATGATTTTCAACTTCCCAACCATTTGCATTTCTCCAAAATGCATTATATATCTCTTGCCACATTGGAGCCTTCTTTCCTAAGCAAAGCATATGCCAAGGGATCGAGTTTTTTACAAATAATTCTCATGATTCACTGAAAATGACATTTAACAAATTTGCAACGAGAGTTGCCAAGTGTTTTAAAAAGACTAAATCATTACAAATATTTGGATCATTATCCTTCCGGAGGCACGTTTTTCATCATCAAGGCATGCAGATGCATTTCCTCTCATCATTTCGCCTTTTCACCTTTTAAAACTACAACTGCAACTTTCAATTTTGACATTTCATGTGTGTGGATAGATTAGGGAAAAACTTTGTTTCAAAAACACCTCAAATCTGCAAATTAATCCCTAAAACCACTTGCATTGATCTTCGTAGGCACAAAGGACACAAATTCATCAAAAATTTGATTAAAAATGATGTAAAATTCGCATCTCCAAGATTCCTGGAGAAAAATGGTAGCCAAAAATTAAAATGTACAGTTACCCTTGAGCTTCTCTTTCTCCTTCAATCTGGGCCCTCCATGTGTAGAAATACGATTGGGAATGAATTCGGGTTCACGTTTGACTTTTTAACATTTTTGGAAAAATGGGAAAATTTGACTTTTCTTTCGCCCCTCCGCCCTTGAAATTTGGTGATGACACGTGGCATATGGTGGGTCCCACTGGGATTGTGCTTGATTACGCACATTTTGAGATTTTTGCAAATTTGGAAAATTTTCACTTTTTGCCCCGTGGCCCGCACACCCGATTTCTCTCTTGCCACGTGTCGCTCGATGATTTGTTGCGGGGCCATGCCTCAAATTTTCCATTCCAAATCTTTTTACAAAAGGGAAAAATTTCCCTTTTGCCTCTGACTGACCCAATTTGCCTTCGATTCCTCCCTGCCACGTGTCCCCTTGTAGTTCGTTCGCGGGCCAGCGCTTCAAATTTCCACACTGAGTCTTTTTGCAAAAGGGAAAATATTCCCTTTTTACTCTGTCGGCCCACCGACCCGCTCTACCCACCATATGTCCATTGCTGATTGGAGTGGAGATGCATCCCATTTTTTCACCTTTAGAAAACAAAGCTAAAAATCATTAAGTTTTCCATCGGCCTGCTCCTCCTTTGAATTTCAAAATTGGCCACGTGTCACACCTGGATTGGTTGTGGAACTTCGGCCCAAGTTTTGACTTTGATCCATTTGAAGTTAAAACTTCAAAGTCACCAAGAAATCCACCCCCCCATTCTGACTTCTCATGGACACGTGTCCACCTGTGATTGGCCATGGGGCCGCGCTCCAAAATTTTACCTTAATATTTTCTACCTCCAAAGGCAAAAAACTTCAAGAACCTCCACCATCTACATCCCCTCTACCCAAAATTGATGCCACGTGTCCTCCTCTAATTGGAGCAGGGTTGAAACTGATTTTGAAACTTTAGAAAAATAGAGCTAAAAAACTCTAAGTCCCCCATCGGCCCACTCCTCCCTTTTTGATCTTTAGGACACATGTCCACTCCCGATTGGCTGCGGGGTTTCGGGCCAATTTTTGACTTTTTAAAATTTTGCAAAATAAAGTCTAAAAATTCTAAGGGAATCGACCACCCACCATCCCTCGGCCAATTAGAACCCACCACATTGCCAATGCATGCTGAGGAAGAAATTGACGGGAAAATGATGCCCGTCTGACTTCGTCAAAATACAGAAAATGCTAGGGATGCCCTAGAAATTGATTTTTTCAGCAAGGATGGAATTTTTTTGAATTGGAACCAGAAAAAACATGATGTCGATCATTTCTTGACCTTGCGATTGAATTTTTGAAGGCATATATGTATAAACGATCAATTTTTATTTTGCACGATCGGCAAAAGGGAGAACATGGCATAGCTTGGATTTGAAGAATTTAGGGAAAAATTAGGGCAAAATTTGAGTATTCTTGCAAAATGGGGCATGTCAAATGATTTTCAAATGGACTAAGGCATGGGAACAGAGGAAGCAACTTCATTTCACCCATTAAAACTATAGAAAATGTTTCAGGAAATGTAGAGTGAAAGGAAAATTAGGGCAGAAGCATAGAGGATCAAAATGGACACCAACACTATGAGGCCATTAAATGGTTCCAGAAATTAGCCTCCTCTACTCAATTGCTTATGAAAGCCACATGATTTCAAATTTGTATGTACACTTTGTAGGAGTGAGCCTACATGGGATTCTTGATTCTCATGCCTTTGCATAGAAATGCCATTCCCTTCACGTTGTTTGAAATCGGTTTCATAGTGCTATTTGCCTTGTGTTTATCCACAAAGAGAATTCTTCATTGAGCATCTCATCTCTACCCCAAAGCTGATTTTCATTCAAATTTATTGAATATTTTGAGTTACTTTCTTTCCTAGGTCTATGCTCATTGATATCTTCTCCATGAGAAACCTTAGATTCATCCTTTATCTCTACTCCATTGTGAGGCATTTGAGTACTAGTGGGAGGATCAGAAGAAACCTCATACTTTTCTTGTATGGCCATGACACGAGTTAAGAGATCAAGAATCAGCTCAAGGTCTTCCAGTAACTTCCACTGCATCTAATAGTTCTTACACAAAGATCTCTTTTATTACTTCCTGTAGCTCATCTTTGTATGCCTTCGAAGGATCTTTATTTTGCATCTCAAGGAAACTATCCGGAGGGATTACTTCATCATCTTGGGAATCGCTGCATTTTATCACTCCTTTGTCAAGAGGAGCTTCACTTCAAAGGCCTCAAAACTCCTTGCTTCAATTTCTTCATCATGGAAAGATTCTTCCTCTTCAAATGGGAAAGAAAATACCTCGATTTCATCATTGCATCCATTAACCATTGGCTCAGGAGGTGCAACATATTTCTCCTCTTTCTTTATTTCAACATAGCCCATCTTCACACTGGTTGAGGTTTCTCGGTCATATTTGTGATTTTCTTGTAGATTTAATGATTACGTTAGGAGTTCAAGACTGAGCTCGAGTATTTTGTTTCTTCCAAGGATCTTAGCAGTTCTTGTACAGACAGTTCTTTCAAACCTTTCGTGGGCTCATCACAAGCTAGTCTTGTCTCTTCTTGGGTGACGTGATCAAGGGAGTCCTCATCTTTGAATGGGAATGAGAATATCTCTTCATCACGGATAAGCACATAAGCTGATTTTTTTGTTTGAAATCATCGGTCACCATTTCCTCTTCTTCATAGTTTTCATCGTCTAGAAATTTGGGACTGCCCATCTCGTAACTCAAATGTCCTCAATGCTGCTTCAAGTTCCATGCCTCTTTGGGAAGGAATGTCTAGCCCTATCAAGATGGGAATATCCTCTTCCTCCTCGGTTTTCACATAGTGATTCATCCTTCTGGTATCTTGATATAAGATGTTAGTTTATGGGATTCCAGAATTTCACACATTGTACCTCATCTTCTTCTTTGGAAGCAATTTCTCCATGTCTCCCTTCACTAGTATGGTTGTGGATGACCAATTCATCTAAATTTTCCCTCCCAAGTCTGGATAGAATATTCGACTTAGTAACATTCCAAATGAAGCTGAAATATCGCTAACAAGATCATCACCGAACTTTTGTTTTACGGAAATTTGGTGAGAGCCACCTGTGCATATTTGAACTTCCCTACAAGTAATACCTCTTTTGACTCTAAGGACTAACAAGAGCCACTAGGTGGAGTCATGGTGAGTTTGAGAGCCTTGGCGACCTTCAAAGACATCATGTTGTCTCGAGGCACTGAATCTATTATGCATTTGTTTGGTACATATTATCCAACAAGAAGGGACATGTAGAAAGGATCAAACTTGTTAGTATTAGATGCACTTAAGGAAAGCATCTTATTTGAGGGAAGCATATGTGGGTTTGGTAGTACTCGTTTAGAATTAGGTGTTTGCAACATTGGGTGTTAAACTACCACTTCGATGTATTAAATAAATCTCTTGAATTATTTGGGGTGAGTCCAAAAATATTTTGTTTCACTATTTTGCACTTTGGATTTTTTCCCGTATTCTATGAATTCAAAAGGAGAAGATGCATGTGAGGTTGATGAAGGGAGTATTTCTTGATTTAGAACAGGTTTGGGAGAAGGAGTATATTTTTGGGGGATATAGGGGATCTTGAAAGGAACATTAGGAGCTTTCAAAGTACTATATTTTATAGGATCATATTTAGATTTATAATTAGAAGAGGCATCGAGAAGACTTACTTGGAATTTTTGGAGACTTCTTATTTGCTATAGGACCGGGCTTCAACAATGTGGAATCCATGGAGGGTGAGAGTGAAGATCCTCAACTAATTATTTTGTTTTGTGGAGTCGCCACATGAGGACATTCAATCTTATTTTACTTTGCAATAGTGGAGGAAGATCCCCCTTTCTCAGACTAAGAATAAGTGAATGATGCACATGATAAGTTAGGTGCATCTTCTTCGTCATCTTCATTACCTTCTGAATATTCAAAAAAATTGATTTGTGTATCATTCTCAAACTCATCACTTTCTATGAAATCACTAGCTTCACTTTCTTGTCCAAGATCCTCTTCATTTTCCTTACTCCTACAACTTGCATTGACAAGTGGGGCTCTCAAGGCATAAGGCAAGCCTTCAAGGTGATCTTGCATTATGATTTCTGTTGCTTCTTTGAGAAGAAACTTGTTCAAATATTTCCCTCCTCAATGACACCATTTCATTTTCCATTTTCTACAAAAAGGATCAGTTCTTTCATCTCTAGGATGTTGAGCTTTACCCTTTGAGGGATTATTGATCTTTCCAGATAGGATGAGATCGTCATCAAGTTCAATGTCTAATCTTTGTGCTTCTGCAATATCCCTCAGTTGAACTCTTCGTAGGAAAAATCCTACCTTCGGTGATTGAGCATTGATGAAGAATATCTTAACATTGTTTTCAAATGGTGAATCCTCTTGGTATCCTACAAAGCAACCATTCGAAACGAGCCATGAAGTCTCTCATAGTTTCACCTTCTCCTTTCTTCATTTGATCCAACTGCACAAAGAGGTCCTAACAGTCTTTAGTAAATTTGAATCTTCCTTCAAACTTGCTTTTGATGTCATCCCAACAAGTGATGGATCGGGCAGGTAGGAGGTAGAACCATTCTACTTCTTTTTCTTGGAGGGACTCCATGAATAGTCTTATAGCAACATCTTCATGTTGGACACTAGGGATTCCATATGAAGTCATGAAAGAAATGATGTATTATTCGGGATGTTGTGTGCCATCACCTTTGAACTTTGGAAAGTTATTTCAGGAACCTATTGGTAGCTCATGAAGAGGGGATTCAAGAGCAAGCGAGGCCTATATTTATTCCCCATGGAATAATGGGTTGGGGTCTTTCTACTATATCTACCATTTTTTCCATTTAATATTCTACAAATTCTTCTTCCTCCAGGAACTCAATGCTCAATGATGGTTGAAAAATGGGATGATTTAAGCGGGAGTATCAACGGGGAGTTTAGATAGGATTGTTAGGTGAGATGCTTGAAGACCCGGATGGGGATGAGGCTTGAGAAAAATATAGTGATTGTCTCTAACTTGTCATGGATGATTTTGTAAAGCCTCGAAAGTGGGTTCAACAATTCCTCTCGATTTATTCACCACGGTGTATCTCCTTTCAGTTGATTTTAGAAATTCTTACGGTGAGAACATAAAAGGACACTGTGGAATATGATGGGTCATGTGTAAGAATTGATAATGTATCTTTAAAAATGGATTTCCATGAATGTATTTTTATTTTTATTTTTCAATATTTGTTTTTTTTTGTATTTTGGGTGTAGATGTTACTAAATATACCCCATGGTGGGTGCAAAAAATTGTTGGCAAAAATTTTGTGGGTTTATTTCAATGCTCTTAGAGTCTAAGTTCCTCTACTTAATCGGTGTAGCTATCATATATACATACGCGAGTGAACAAGGTGGATTTTTCCTATGGCCTTACGGTCAGGGATCCAATAGGGGCACTCCATTGACCTTTGGAAAAGATAGTGATTTCTTACTAGAGAGGAATTTTTCTAGAAGTGGGAAAGGGAGTGAGAATATGAGGTAGGGGAACTAATGTTGCAGGTAGAAAATCAAGTTCTGCACACACACTAGTTATAAACTTCATCACATACACTAAATTAAGAGGAAAAAACTCTACAAGTAGTAATAAGACCAATAGAATTTAATGAGAAAAAAGCATCATGAAAATCCCTTAGTCAAAGAAAGCTTGAAAATCCTTCTTCTTGTATTGACTTCTAAAACTAAAGTTGTACATAGTGGGGAAATGGAGGTAATTTGAGAATGAGGGGAATGGAAGAATTTTGCTATCTCCTTTGTTCTCTAAATTCACTCTTGAGTTTAAAAAATCAATTATAAACCCTTTGAAAAGATAATTTCTTTACAGTTTATATAATGAGAGATGATTAATCATCTACCCCCAATGGCTTTTCATATGTCCTTATGTAACTTAAAACTTTTCAACTTCCTAGGAGAATATTAAGTCCCTTTTTATAACATAAAGGTGACTTTTACATTAGAAGCATAAAGTTGCTTTTTTAATTTCATTAAAGGACATCTAAAAAGTGCACCCCCAACAAAGAATTAGAACATGGAGGAGAGAGAAAGTAGGGGAGAGAAGAGAGGAGAGAAAGAAGGAAGAATAAGGGGAAGAAATATTGATGACAAATAATTTTCCTTTGATGAAGTCCACATCTCCTTCTAGATGATCCGATGAGGTGTTCCACTTTGTAGTGAAATTTGCATCTCCAAAGTCTTTGTAACTGAGGAATTCATTCATCTGGCTCATAGAAAATTGTTGAGTTGAATGGCGCTTGTTCTTCCGATGACGGCAATTTTGATCCTACGTATGATATATCGTGACCCAAACCATCTAGTTAGTGTCAAAATACACTTTTGAATTCCCTGAGATGAGTCTCAAATTCCTTATAAGAAATGCCCATAGATGACCCCAAATGATGATGTTGACTTGAATGATCATCCCTCATGTCCCATTGTGCCAAAACAAGCCTTTTAGTGTAAATTACTATTAATAGTAAGTTTCCAGATGGAAGGCTTAATATTTTTAGTGAGAGGTGATTTTTTCCTCTTCTTGACCATCGTGATGTGATGAACTCCCTCATTCACTCCCATGCACACTACCTTCACCTCGACGCCTCTTGGGGTGACTTCTTAGGGGTGACTTACTATTTTACTAAGTGTTCATTTTAACTATTTTCTACTCTAGAAAAACATTACAATTCCTAGTTATCTTGAGTGCACACTTCCTTTTGCATAAGCTTGCTTTTGATGGTGACTTCCCAAACATAACAAGTCGTATAGGAAAAATTACTATTTTTAGAAAATGGACTTCAACTACTAGATTTACGATGGAACATATTTTTTGGAATCGTCTCTTGCTCGCAATCATGTCCTCTGAATTTCACATGATTTCACTCACTAGAATGCTTGGAAATAAAATTTAAAATTTTCACCTGGCAGTGGCTTTGAGCACGAGAGCTGCCATGGTGGCCATTAATGGAGCTTGAAATTTGAAGGTATTGTTTTTGTCTCCTTTCATGATGAAAATAGCTCCTTTGTGATAGGGTTTTCATTTGGAGTTTGCGGGAAATTTTTAGCTCAATCGGACAATCAGATTGTTGGGAAATCCAACAAATGTGAGTTAGGGCATGAAATGGGATTTTTGTTGGAACAAATGATTCATGGCACCATTTGACCTACCATTTGTTTCATCTTGATTGTCTTGAAAATTTTGGAATTATGTAAAATTCAACACCTTAATCTGAGTTGTATCTTGTAAGATATGAAGATTTTTCGATTGGGTGACTTCATGGTTATCTTGCAAAAAATCTTCATTTTCACCTTGTTCTTTGTTTCTTCAACACTTTTGATCAATCCTTCCCCTAATACCTATGTATTTTCATGGATATAAGTTTTTATTTGTTATGGTATAGCTTTTTTAAAGCATAAATGTCATCTGGGTGTGAAGAAAGCGGTGGTGGACAAGTTCTGAAAGGAATGGTAGGGTGAAGCTGTGAAGAAAAATTGGGAGAAATAACGACTAAGTGCCAAATTTAAATTATTAAAAAAATTCATAGAAAGGGTGGGGCACATTTTTTAATGTTTGATGTTCCACACCGCAAATGGACGTGAGGGACATAAAATTCCATAGTGAGCAAGGTGATGACACATGGCAGAGATCTAACGGTTGAGAATGAAGGCTTGACAAACACCTAGGGGCTAGAAATTCACTCTTAAAGAGGTCACAGGAGTGATCTCCTTAGGTGTTGGGTTATCTTTCCATGTTTTGTTTCCCTCACCTTAAAGTTACATGAGTGACATAAAATTCCACGGTACTCTAGGTGATGACACGTGGCGGAGATCCAGCATTGAAGGTTTTAAGCTACCGCAAGCACTGGGGATGAACTGGTGATCCTGGAGGTTGTATGTGGGTCCAAAGGCCTTCATTGGGGATGGTGAATTTTTCCAACCTTTATTTCCCTTACATTGAGGGACACAAAATCCCACCAAGCTCCACGGAGCTGAAAAAATTAGACTAACTCCTGAACCTTGAGGACAACTTGTAACGACAATATCTTGAGATCTTGATGGAATTTTTTGATGAAATTGTATATTATATTGACTGGAAATTACCTTATAAATCTAATGGTGGTAATTTCAGGTCTTTTTTCATCCATTTGATTCCTAAAAAATCGTATTTTTGATCTATTACTTCACATGTGCATGAGAAAATTTGCTTACAAATCCATTACACAAAAGTGTTGTGAAATACATAATTTCACCATATTGTATATCTTGGAATTATATATTCGATGATGTTTTAATTTTCTCCTAACTTTATCTGGATCTCTTGGAATCACCTTATGAAGCTCAACAACGTTTTTAGCCTACGCACTACCTAGGCTTATAAACCCTAATTTTGATCAAACTGCTCCAAACTCCCCAAATCTTCCTGAATATTCCAAAATAACTTCCATGATGTTTTTAGGCCTTCAATTCACCTCCATGTTGGATTTTGCTCCTCCATTCCACTCCAAGGGGTTTCTCCAATCCTAGGAAGGCCAGTGATAGCCCTTCCCAACACTGCCCAAAGATAGCATTTTTCAAGAACTCCTAAAATCACCTAAGGGGATTGACTTGACTTTCCTAATTCACCTAGGGGGATGAATTAACACCAATTGGGAGGTTAATGGACTGAATATCTAAACTCAAGGTGCCTCGAAACATGAACATTTTTCTATAAGGACCGTATCGTTTTCATGTTTATAAATTTTCAATTTCCTTGTTGCACATTTGTAGGACAACACATCACTAGGTTTGCCATCAATGAAAAAGGGGGATATTGTTGGAAATGGGTTTTCATTGATGTCATTAGGTGTTATTGATGTCAAAAGGAGTATGATTTCATGTGAAGGTTGATTGGTAGTGTCATTTATCCGAGAAGCACCACAAATGTATCAGTTTGAAGAATGCACATGTGAATGATGCGGGACACAAATTTATCCAAGACAAAAATATGCAAGCATACAAGACTGAAAAATTACAAAAATACAAGAGAGATAATTACAATAACAAAGAAATAGCTCCAACTCAATACAATCTAATAAAATAATGCAAGGGATGTATATATAGGAGGTGAATGTGTAACCTCCTCCTAGAATCATGACAATCTCTACCTAGAATAGTGGTAACCAATAGCTAGAATGGTGTAGTCAAGTGGTGACTAACACCTAGAATAGTGTAGTAAAGTTGTAACCAACACCTAGAATAGTGTAGTCAAGTTTACACCTAAGAAATCATATCTCACAAGTGAAGGGAAAATCTAGGTGATGTGGAATATCACGAGTATGATAATAAAAATAAAGTGAGGAAAATAAATACTATACTAAAACCTGCCATAAGCATAGCTTATGTGGAAAACAAAAAATAAAATTGGGTCTGGTAAAAAGGATTGATGAGGTATCCACGTACAATGAAATCTCTCATAAGATAGAGTAAAAGGAGAAAAACCATTGGGAAAAAATCACCCCAAAAGAGAGATAAAGAAGAGAAGGTAGGACTAAAAATCCCCACTCAAAGCTATAAATGCATGTAACCATCCAGTATCCTGTAAAGAAACCTCTTGGTGTGAATGTGGCTTAGAAAAAGACGCAGTGAAGAGTGGATCACCATGGAAAAGTGAAGGTAGACATCAAGTGTCTAATGTATCTCCAAACAAGGTGTTGTTCCTATCCAAGTAATTATGCTCCCCATACAAGTGCCAAGTTGCTCCATGATTGAATGACATATCTGATGTAGAAGTGAAGAAAGAATGTGGAGGGTCCTGTAACCGAGTAAAATCTTTGTCTAATGTCGATGAGTCTGAATCAAGATGCCTGGTCCCTGAAAATTATGAGGTGGAGTATAAGTAGGTGGATCAAGAAGTAACTCCTCTAATAATGGAAGGTGACAAGAAGATGTTGGAGGTGGGTGCCCATCACTACTATATTCATCTATGCTAGAAGTGAATTTCTCATCATAAGTGTGCTCAAGATCAACAGTGTCATCAAGTACATGTGAATTTGATGAACAATCTAAAGGAGGAACAAAGTGAGATAAGGAATATAGTGAGTCGATGGTTGACTACACCCACTGCAATGATAGTATCTGGATTGAATTAAACCCACATGCCCGACTAAGGTGAGTAATTTGGTAGACTAATAATAAGAGAATATTTGATAGTGAAGGAAGACTAAAAACATTATTGAATGTTCCTCCATCCACTTCAACAAACCCTCTCTCGAAAAACCTATGAAGAAGCTGTTGTCACCCAATCGTATAGTAGACATGTCACATGAATCTAATGAAGTGAAATCCACATGTGAAGAATCCATATGATGTGAAGCAACAAAATCCATAACCCATGCAAGATGTGGTGGTACAACTACAATAATGTCTCTCCATGTTTTCTCCTTTCCTGATTCTTTTTCTTTCCCTTTTCCATTGGTATTTATATTGGAGGATTCATTGGTTGATGATGACTATTTGGATGACTCGTGTTCACCTATCTTGTTCTTCTCAAGAAGACTTGTGAGGTGTTCAATCTACTTCTTCAAACATTTGATTTCATCATGTATTCCTTTATAATATCAACATTTAATCCTCTCTTTCTTGGAATAATGTTGATCTTTCTTTCTTTCGTGATTCTTATTACTTTGTTTATACTCATTGTCTAGGCTTTTAAATTTCCATTCTTAGCAATGATAGCTTGAGGTTTGGATGACTTTAAGGTACCCATTTGAATTAATTTGTCTTTCTCCTTATTCAAATCAGAAATGAATTCATCTAAGGATGGCATAGACCATGTGGCTCCAAGAGCTCTCTCGGTAGCATAAAATGTAGAAACAAAGACAGAGTAGTTAGGACCTAGTTTAGTAAGTACTGAAATAACAAGTTGTTCATCCATATTTTCTAGTCCACATTATTTTAACTGTAATCGTAAGGACTTGATTTTGGTAAAGAAATCTTCTAAGGTGTCAAATTAGCTAGGAATTAAGCTGATAAGTTCTATTTCTATATCATGAAACCTCATAGTGTCAACTTTTACAAATAACTTTTCTAAGGTTTTCCACACCTCATTGGGAGATTTGGCTAACTCTATGTGAAAAAGGAGTTCAAGAGACATTGAAAGACACAAAATACCAAATTCTTCATCACACTTATTATACCACTTAACTTTATCTGCAGCTACAGTAGGCTCATGTTCTAACCCCATTGTGATACGGTACAACCCTTTAGTCCTAATTGTAATGAGAATTTTTGATTTCCATTCATGGTAGTTAAAAGGTGTAAGTGGGTTAATTGTACTTAGATCCATGACTGTAGAAAGATAATTTGTGGTAGTTGTTGTAGAAACCAAAGAAATGTGTGGAAATAAAGAAGTTCCAAACAAGAGAGAAAACACATTATACACCTCCCCGAAACAATATCAATAAACCCCCACCATTTGACACTTTATAACTTAGTGCATTTTACAAAATAAATAGGTCCAATGCTTTGGGAAATAAAAAATATTTAACTTTTACAAAAGAAGGCACTCAATATTGAACTACCAATCAAAAGTTTTACAATAACTATTTACCGTAAATAAGCCCTATTATAAATGAATTTTCTCTAAACTTAAAATGCATATTTTTTTACTAAAATACAATTTCATAAAAAGAATGAGGTTTGATGAACCCACGGTGGTTCTTAAATTTCCACAGATTTGAGTGTAGCAACAACACTATTGTGAGACCCAAAAAATAATGAATTAATTTGGATCTTCAATGCATGTATGGGCTATTGGAAAATTTGGTGCGGTATGAAATTTCCCCTTGATCGGAAAACCACCCTTTGCAAGTATAAACAAGCATGCAAAGCACTACCACAAGTGAAAACACCCTTCACATGTTTGAAATCACCTAGATCTGGATAAATCTTCCAAGGATATTGCAATAATGATTGGCCTCCAAAAAGGCAATCTCAAAAATTTATATACAATATGTAGACTGTAAACCTTAAAAGCCTACAAAAAGGTTATATATACCTAGAAACAAGGAAAAACCAGCACCAAGTAGCACCCAAATACTTACAAATATTGATCTCAAATGAAAATAAATTTGAGAAAATCAACCGATATAAGTGAATACCATCTTGGTTCTAATACCACTCTAGCACGTCCATAGATATATTGGTTTGAAGAATGCATCGGTGAATGATGAGAGACGTGAATTTTTCCAAGATAAAACAATGCAAGCATACAAGACTGAAAATTCTAAAAATACAAGAGAAATAGCTCCAACTCAATATGATCCAATAGAATAATGCAAGAGATGCACATATAGGAGGTTAATGTGTAACCTTATTCTAGAATCATGGAAATCTCCACCTATAATAGTGGTGACTAACAACTAGAATGGTGTACACAAGTGGTGACTAACACCTAGAATTGTGTAGTCAAGTGGTAACCAACACTTAGAATAGTGTATTCAAGTGTACACCTAAGCAAGCATATTCCATAAGTGTAGGGAAGCTGCTAGTGATGTGGAATATTACGAGTATGATAATACAAATAAAGTGAGGAAAATAAATCCTACACTAACATAATTGATGTATTTTGTTGTGTTGTTTGGTGGTCAATAAGAGTTGTTTTTCCTCATTGATGATGTAATATGGTGTCTTGAGTAGTATGATGGCTTGTAGGAGTGATGCAGAGGTGTTGGAGTGATTTCTGAGAAGTTTTAGTGATGTCAAAAGTTTTTAAAAGGCTCTTGTAGGTGGGTAAGATTAATTAAGTCATGAGGTGGTGATGTAAGCATGATTAAGAAGCCTTGTTTAGAAGGCCTAGTCTGCATGATGGTGTTCCATGGTGGATTATAGGTGTGCATAACCTGGTCATGTATTTTTAGAGCATGGGGAGCATGGGGATGAGGTTTAAAGACAATGAAAAGTGTCTTGAAGTGTGTTTTTGGGGTTTGGACATGCATTCTAGGTCGTATGTTAACCTTTTATTAAGCCCTAGATGGTCTAATAAAGTTAGTTGGACAAATTTAAGCATGAAAAGAGGTAAGACATTTTAGTTCAAGTGTGTGGGTGAATTTATCGGGTGTCAAGCTTTGGAGGAGAAGGCAAGATATAGAATTTTTAGTTCTAGCGAGTTCTAGAAAGTGAAAAACTCAAGTCGAGGTGGTTTGTTTAGTGCTCATTATTAGAAATATAATATTAATTGCATCATAATATATAGTTTATATTTAAATAATATAGAATAAAATATATTCATATTATTTAAATATAAGTTTTATAGTAGGGGTTGGTTAAATTATTTAATCAACTAATTAAATCGAGGATGTGTGCCCCTGTCACTTAATAAGGGTGTAACCCTTTGGGTTATTTAAATACGACCTTAGGTCATATCCAATATATATATAATTGAAATAAAATCAATCAAATAATATTTTACTATGTGGATTATGAAGGTCAAATCCTAGAGAAAACATGGAGTAGAAGTGAGGAGGGAGTTACTAGTGGTAATTGTAAAAGTTTCTCTATAGTGGATTATTCTTCGTGTTTTTACCCATTTGGGGGCTTTCCATGTTACATACGATTTCACTATGTAATTTGTTTTATGTGGTTATTTATTATTACTATGGTGTTAACATTTATATTTTCACTTATTAATGTGTGTTAAGCTAACATTTAATTTAGTTGGTAAATATACCTTTTTACCCCTCATCGACGACATGGTATCGAGTGGGATTAATTTATTAAATTTAATCCTAATGATATAACGGTTGGGAAGGTAGTTGAAATATTTGAAATATTATTTAATCCCCCTCCTTGTTCCGCATAGTTAGTTGGTTGGTTGTGTGGATGAATATTGCATAGGTGAAACGACATTTTGGAAATTTCAACTCCGTCAAAGAATTTTACTTTGGGAATTACCAGGCCCTAAAACTAAGGTAAGGGTTGTAAAATTATTTTGAAATATTTTTATAATTTTATATAGATTTGCAGGGATTCAAGGAAATAAAAAGGGGAAGTAAAAAAATCCAAGTTTACAGGGGGAGACAAGATTCGAGAAAATAGGATTTTCTATTTTTTTCATTGGCCAAGTAAATTTCTTGTCCCTTGTGATACATTTGTTGTTTACATTTATTTTTTGGAAACCCTTATTCATGTCCTGAATAGGGCCCTCTTTTTCCCTATAGTTTAATTCAAACTATAATAGTTGTGCATTTTTTTAAAACTTCCTATTTTATAAAAATACAGATTAATATATATAATATATATAAAAATATATGGTTTTATAAATATAAAATCTTATATGCTTTATATATATAAATTTTAAGCTAAAAATATAGAACTAAACTAACTTAATCGAAAACCATATATATAATGGGGTTGACCCCCTTCGTACCACCCCCTCCTTGGTGAGTGCCATGTAGCACTCACTATTTGCTTTTGTGGCCCCCTCTACGTTTTCGCCATGTTTCCTTTCATCGCGCCCCCATCATCCTCACCCCCGAATAATGACCCCCTCCTCTCTCCTACGCCGCATATGGGTTAGTCCCACATGGGGATGACACAAACAAGGGGAAGGATTTAAAATCCTTCCCATGGTGACTCGGTGGTGTGACTTAGGTCACACCACCCCATTTGTTTGATAGCCCTTCATGATCCCAGTGAACGGTTTGTTAAATGCGGCTTGGCGCCGTTCTTGCACACTTTGATTTATATGGAAAAATGGTATATTATATGGTTGGCATTGATAATATATGTTCATTTTAAATTGGTATTTTATTTAAATGGTAATATGATTTGATTTAATAATATGGCATTCAAATTTTCATTTCTATATGGCTCGTTGAATTGATAGTAATATGGATCGCCAAGTGTGTTTATAAAATGGATCATCACATCAAGTTGATTATATAAAGGGCAAGAGCCCCAATTATATGTATAATTATGGTTAAATAACTAGTTTATTTTTTTCAAAAATCTATACAATTATTAAAAAAATTTAAAAATAGTAAAATTATCATTTTTAGATATATACGCATACAACGATAAACTTTTTTCGTTGTAGATTTGTTACAAATATTGAAAAAACATCACTTACATTTCAATTTAAGTGTTTGATATCATTATGACTTTTTCGTGTGTAGACTATTTAATTAACATGACCTCCTTTTTTGGTGCAAATTGAGCGTGATCGATTATGAGGATTAAAACAAGACATAGTGAATTTCTATAAGACTCTTATTTTAATCCTTGTTTGTTAATCATTTAGTTTATCTATATTTTATGCAAAAATGGGGTCTAATCACTTTTCAATTGATAAAAATCAGATGTTGAATGGAAACCTGTAGACACCAAATTTGGGTCACATGCTCTTTAGTCCCCTTGATTAATTAATGTAACACATTTAAATAATCACGACCCCTTCATCCCATATTAATATTCATCCTCACATTATTAGTTGATTTAATTATTTTAATTAAGTTAATTTCATCCTCAAACCTCGACCTCATCATTACACCTTACCCCGAACCCATTCTAGGGATTCTAACTCACATGTGATCAAGTCATCACTCTCGAGTCTTTGAGTCACCACTTGACCTAACTAACTAAGAATTCTTCTCAAACCTAATTGGAATTCTTCTATGACATTCCTACCTTTTCTAATGAGAAATCCACTTCCCTAAGCGAACTCAACTTGGAAAACATGCCAAATCTAGGAAGATCTGCCTATTTTTGGTAAACCTAGACTTATCTACCTTAACCGATGTAGATTATCCCTTAACCGACATCAGTCACCTAACTGCCATCGGTTACTTTATATACAATTTTACAAAATTTTACCCAGGTTGGTCATTTTTAGTTTTGAGAGAACTATTGCATTCAAGCGTGAATCCAAAGCCTCTCAACATCCAGATGACATAAAATACTCAACCAAAGGCCCAAGCAATCATCCGGTTCTCCTTCTAGAGTATTGAAATACTCACAAGAACACTACGGGAGAATTGCTGCGACATTGACTCAGAATATCTTCACGGATCAAATACCATCCATCTTCACCTACAGATCTATAAAGGCAAGTAAGTATTCGTGATTTTGATCATATTTTTTTTTTTTTGCTGAAAGTATATATTCCTTACCTCTTTCATTATACTTTATTTCTACCCATATTCCTTTATCTCCACCTCCTCACTAATCTACCAACCCAACCACCTATAGCCTTTTTTCCTTCTGTGACTTCCCCCTCTGTATCCCTGAGTCTTCTCAGTAATATTACGAACCTAACCACACCCTTCTCACTCTCTGTGCAATCACAGAGAAGCCCAAAAACTATTTTTATCAAATTATTTTCAATTTCCCCTACCGACGTTGGTTACCTAATTGCCGTTGGTTTCACCTCTATACCGACATTGGTCACCTGACCGATATTAGTCTCTGTGTCATTTCATTCCTTTTGACTAGCAAGCCTCTTGATAAACCAAAACTAATCCATACCTCATCCGATCAACTGAGACCCCTGTCAAACCTCAGAAACCTAGAATAACCAACCAAACCTCCAGATCTAATCATAACCTTTCTGTTAGATTAGATTTTCTTATTGTATTTGTACGAGATACCTAAATCGTATAACTATAGTAGGATTTCCTTACTTCATGATATTTTCAATATTAATTTATATTTGAAAGTGGATTGAAAACCTTCTAGGAAGCATCATGCTTCCCAGATCTAGCATTTGCTAGGCAGTCCACTAACCTATATTATTAATGTTATCGGTGGTCTTGTTGTATTTCTTACAGGTTGTTCCTCCTAGCCAAAGGGAAGCTCTTCACAATCAGCTTGGATCAAAAATTCATTAACGTGTGCATTCAACCTTTGACCTACATATCACAAGTATTCCTCCTTAACCATTTTACCTTCTATCTATTTCATCCTAGAAAGTGTAAAACTTATTGGTGAAACATTTTGGCACACTCGGTGGGACCCATCAGGGGTTCTTTGCATTGTTCATTCCTAGGAAAAATATTGTGTGTCTATTTTCATTTGAAACAAGTTCACATTAAGATTCTTCTCTGGAAATATTATTTTCTTCTAATTATCTCAGTGACACTTTTTTTTCAGGATTAAAAAGAATTCTTCTTTCTTTTTCTTGCATTGCATTTAGTGAAATTCATGCCCTTAACCTCTTCATAAATTTTTCTCATGGAATATAATTTATGGATTTAGGTGTTGAAACTTGTGCATTTGCATTGTTGAGTTTTTGCATTATAGATAATATAAATTATGGGTAACCTATATGTTGGAAGTCATGCCTAGATGATGGTTGACAAACTGAAGTGTAGATCACATTTTGCACCCTCTCTATACCAAACCACTAAAAACAAATTACACAGTTCTTAAACAACATCTTTCCCAGGAAGAAGCTATCAATGATCACATGATCGAGAGGATTGAAATTTATCTCCATCCAGTTTCTATGTCTATTCATCATCTTAGAGAAGGATCTCCCACACCAAAACTTACCTGAAACTAGCCTTAATTGTTGTCTTTTATAGGGCACCTTTGTTAACCAAAAATTCTATCCTACTTACATAGTCAATCCTAAATGGCATAAGCCACAACATAAAATCTACAACTTAGGATTTCATGTTTGTTATCTTTTTGTTTGCTTGCATTTTGAGGTGTGAGTTACATTTATTCATTCTTTCTTATCCTTTTATGCCCCACATCACGATTGGTGTATTCTAGTTTTATTTTGGGTTTATTAGGACTCCTTATAGCCATACTCAGTCTCTGGGTTGGCCCTTTTATTTGATCTAAATCACAAAAAAATAATTTTTCTTCTCTTCCTGATTTCACAGCAACCGATATCGGTCCAATGACCGACATCGGTTGTATCATCTTATTGGCATTGGTTAATTGACTAACATCGGTTTATATGCTTTTTTGGTTATTTTTTCCGAATAGTATTCTCCACCTTCATGTTCTTTTCGTGGCTTGTTCTACCATTTTTATCCCACTTGAGTCTCTGATATCATTTTCAGGATCCAAGTTGACCCATTTTCACCTTTCATTGCCAAATATTTGAATATTTTATTTTTCACAAGAGCCAACATCGGTATCATCCAAAAGATGCGGTTATTCCATCTTGGCGGTTAACCCAACCGACATCAGTCTTTTGTATTCGACTTTCTAATCAGAACAACAATATAATCACTCATTTTAGACTGATTTTTCCCCATTACTTCTTTGTTTTTGCATCATCAGTGAAGCTTAGAATACCTATTTTATCGTCATTCACATGGTTTTGAATCATAAAAAGCTAACGCTCTCATATTTCATGTTATCTGCTATCTTCTCCGACTCCAGCCCATCACCCCCTTCAATCTCATCACCCATGGAACCCAATCAGGGTCTTTCCATACCCACTGGTGATGAGGTGTTCGTGAGACTCCTTGATCACAACCCCATTTCTCTGTAGTACTATCTCACTTATTCATCTACCCGTGATTCATCAAGGAAGATTATATACAACATGCATGTGTCCATTTCTCCTACCCTCACACCCATGTTTGCATCAACTACTACTAGTTTAGCCTTATCCTCTTCTACCTTACCACCTTTAGTTTCCCATCTTGACCCTACATCATCGATATTGGTTGCACCTATGGCATCTATCATGCCTTTGAATTTTTTCACTCCTACGATGTTAACCATGCCTTTATCAACTTTCTTGAGTGTAGGTCTATTTGAATCTTCCATCTCTCATATACCTATTGCATCTCAACCACCAATGGTGACGAAAACCTATACTCCCTTCCAAAACATTGTTCTATCCATCCCCAGATCTCTTCCTTTGATTCCTAAGAGATTCCTTACATCCACTCCACCTACCGACACTTGTCACCAACAACCCCTATTTCATCTATCACTTATTCAGGATACTTGCCATCTACATCTATTCTAGCCTACATTCATTCCTCACAATTTTCAGCTTCGACACCACCACATACTAGGATTTCACCCACTTCATACCATCCTCATCTACCCCCTTATACGGCATGGGGCACCCATTCATCATAGCCTACCAATGATCTTATCAAAATGATGATGGAAAAGATGGAGACATTGGAAGAATATGTCTTTGGCTCACGTAACTCTATGACATATGAAGAGATTTATAATGAGCCCATTCACCCATCCATTCTGATTCATCCATACCCTCCCCATTGGGAAATGTCAAATTTCAACCGAAATAACAACAAATAAGACCCAACAAAGACTTCTTGCGGTATTTTAAACATGTGTGGTATATGATCTCTCATGATGATGCTTTGCTCTTGTGAACCTTCCCAATGTCCTTAACATGACCAGCTTTTATATCGGTATAGTGCTCTACCCAGGCATTCCATATTTTCATTCAATCAGGTAGCTTAGGGTTTTCTAGACCACTTTTTTATCAACATTTTCAAGAAGGTCACCATGACCAACTTGTGCACGCGACACACAAATATGAAGAAAATCTATGGCATATTGTTTTGGTCATTGGCAAAGCTTCATCAACCAGCTCACATTCCAACTACCTTAAACCAAGTTAATAGAGTTTTTCACCGAGATATTTTTCTAGACACATCTCACCAACTCTCTAAGTTCAAACCTTCCACGCGTTTGACAAGGCATTCACCATGGCATGAAAACTTGAAATTCATGCCATTGAAGAGAAGAAGATACAATTGCATAACAAGAATGTCACATTTAAATGAAATGATACCTCTTCTTATTTCAAAATGTAAAATAATTATTCTAAATCAAAAGGATCTTCCAACACACGGTAGTTTTAAAAGCTATCCCATCTCACCCATCCAACCAATCAAAAGTCTTCTTCTAATATTTCTATTGTTTACACTTTCTAATTCAAGTGGGAGAAATGAAAATATACTCCCCGTAAGAGAACCCCGCTCTTCAGTTTTATAAAAAATTCTTAAAGATGGAGAAGTCACTCTTCCACTGTCAAACAACATACTAGTTTTGACCCCTCTTATTCTATGCCTACATGGTTCAAAGAAAATTATTACTGGAACTATCACCATGTTAGAGGTCATAACGATGGTAATTATATAAATTTGAAAAATATCATATAATAAATGTTAGATAATGGAGATATCATCTTGGATAATCCTAATGCATAAGTTAATCAATACCTTTACATATTCAAGAATTCGTTCCCAAAACACACCCCTTCATCTAACCAAATCGGTGAAACCTCAACCAATGAAAGTAACGTTTGTGACGTTCATGTTGTTTTCAACATCATATCAGCTCTTCCTACTCAATTTCCTCCTACTCCATCTATCGAGGATATTCTTGGACGAGCTCCTTCATCCATAGAGGGATTTTTTCATCTACTCCTTTACCCACAGAGGAGTCTCCCTTATCTCATCCTTTACCCATGGAAGAGTCCACCATATGTGTTGATGTAGTTTCCCCGCTCACCTCTCAACTGACAAAAATTCGTAGTACTTACTCTTCTACCCATGGGAGATTCATGCTTACCTTCTTCTTCACCAAAAGATGAACTTGCCTCACCCAAATTTTCATCTCCCTTAGCCATAGGGGATCCATTAGAAATGTCCCTTCCTATTGGTGACAATTCCCATTGGCTTTCAAGGATCCTATTGATTTTCTCTCATCTCTTTTACCCACAGAGTCTGAATCCAACCATTTCCCTATCTCACGGGAATTATTTACAAGAATTAATACCAAATTAACATCATCCCCTTTTACAACAGTGCCATTTTCACATTTGGCCGACCTCTTGGATTATGTTGACAATTCCATGCTTTGGGGACACCTTCGACTTCATATCTCAACTCAAATGCAAATGTTGTCTGCTGATACTTCCAAGATCTATGCAAAGGTGTTTCACACAACCAAACCCACCATGCCCATGCTAGTTTTAGTGACCCTTATTCATCACCCTCGTCCACACCTAAACCTTAACCATAAAATGAAATTATTCCTATGCCTAAAACCTTACTTGCACCTATATCTTCCTCCAAATCTATACCTATTTCCACATTAGGAGTCATATCGACATCAATCCTAGTCCATCCTCATGTCAAACTAGATTTAGTCACATCCTCAAAAGCCATCGCAAAGAATATTCCCCCACCTAAAAGGAAGACCCAACCTCTTAGGCCATATACACCGGCTTCGTCCACTACCCCTCTGTCACCTTCTCCACTTCCATCTATCCTAGGTCCCCACCCATCAACCTTGGCCAAGTAGCCTCTTACCAGAGTAAACCAAAAGCACAAAGCAACATACCTCATCATGATCATTTTTATACCCAAATTACCTACACAAACTTACACCTTCACCATCACCTACATCCTTTCTACCTCTTATACCTACACCAATTCCAGTATCCTCATCATTACCTATGATATTCCCTTCTCTTCAACCAGTACCTTCCACATTTCCTCTTAATACAACCTTCATTGCACCTCCATTATCACCTTGGCTAACCTAGACCCTTCCGCCATCTTCCTTCCCTTCTACATCATGCACTTCTTCTTCACCTTTACCCAAGAAGGTGCAACCAAATCCCAAGAACCCACTAGCCTCAAAAGAGGTAGTTAAACCTACACCACCTTCAACAACTAGTTCACTTGCTCCATCTTTATGTAATAAGGTGCTATCCATACCTAAACTTATACTATCTACCAAACAGTGGTCAAACTTACTTAACCTTTGATTCCACCTCCGGTGGCGCCTCTCCCACCAAAGTCACCAACACTTCCATCCATACCCACACTTACTTCACATTGTGATCCATTGGTAGGGTCTTATGCCAACATCTTATCTAACATTTTAGAAACCTCTATCATCACATTGCTATAACTTAGACCTTACAAACCACTCGAGACCTAAACCATAAGGGTTTCATGATACCAAAATTATCACTTGCTATCATCTACCAAGGAATGATGTGGAAATTTGTGAGGCTATGAAGACTATTCTTCTCCAAATATGTTCTCTCAAAGAAATATTTGACAATGATGATCTTTGAGATGAGGACCCTATTCCACCTTCACCTATCACTACACATCCTCATCTCTTACCTATTCAATGACCTTCATCTCCACCTCTACAACACTTTTATCCCCCTCCAACATTTTAGATCAATGTGGTCCACATAAGAGAGCTAGCAAAACCTTCACCAAAATGTCAATGTGCTATTATTTTTTTCACAAAACGAGTATATGCCCTCACCATATGTTTTCGTCCTATCGCTACACTTATCATGACTCACTTTCTCCTTTACCATAGATCAATATGGTTCAAATCTCCACTCAATCCTAGAAGGACAAAGAAAAGGAGAAAACAACTAGCTCATCCACTACTCTTTTACCCAATATTCCATATGTGGACCCACAAACCCTATTTATGACGGGGTTTTCCATCATACAATGCTTAAATAGTTATACTAGTATCCTCTCAAAATGTCTTTGTATGACCTTTTCCAAACCTATGAGTCTCATCGGCAGGCCCTCATCGAGGTTTTGCAATCTATTGAGGTTATACCTAATGAACCTACTTCAATTGCATCTATTATCACTCCTCACCATGTGGACTCTCTTACCACTTCATCCCCTTCCTCTTCTCCCTCTACCACTCATCAAGTAGCCGATCTTAGTCTTCTCTGACGATGAGATTGTACCTCTCCAATCAGATGATCCTGACCCCACCCTATTTATTTCTATCTACATTGATAATATACATGTTTGACACATTATGATTGATGGTGGTGCCAGTATTAACATTATTTACTCCCATGCGTACAACCAAATATGTATCCCTACCAATTATATGCATAATAACCCAATTATGTTGCATTCATTTAATAATGACATGAATTCCACCCTTGGCACCATCATTCTCTCGCATTCGTGTAGACCCCGTGCCATTTCTAAATTATTCTATGTCTTAGGGGTAATTCTAGTACAACATGCCACTTGGTGGACCCTAGATTTGCGCTATGGGTTGTGTTCCTTCAACCTTACACTAATTTTTAAAATTTGAACATAAAGGGAAAAATTATACCATTCCACCAACCCTTAACCATTCAAGACTTGTATTATTTTGTATAAACCCAATAATGTCCTTACACCCAGTTAAGGCATCTTCCACCATTATCACTTCTTCTTCATCCACTGCCTCATCCACCAATATTTCTCGCTACGTCTTCCATAAATAAATCCTATATTCCCACTATTTCGCATCTTCTGTAGCTGACCCATCAACCAACCCATCTACTTATCAAACAACTAATTATTCTTCTTCCCAACAGTCCAGTGATTCATCCATTCCCGCTACCAACATATCAACTATTGATCCCTTATAAGGTGTTTTTCAATGCCTCACTGGTGGAGTGCCACCTTTATAACATTGATAGTTTCTTTACTCCTCAAGAGAATGGTAACCTTCATCAACATCCCCATTATGATCACCGCATAAGTGAGGTTTTCCCCATGGTCATCCCTACCTTTGCACTAACTTAACGTATCGGGGACTTGATACTCTACCTACTCACACGATCCACCTTCCTAAACTCAAAATTTTTCTCCAACCTTAAATCTCTCACAAATCATCGCTTCTCCCACACCTTCCTTCATCTTTTTGCTTGGAAGGGATTTGGCTTTGGTTTCTATGAACAAGGCTGCCATACTGTCATTCCTTGCACCACTTGTAAGCATAAAGTCCGTAGTGGTATTGTATTTTCCGAACCACCTTCTAGGAAGGTCCGATTTGAACTCATTAAGGATGATAAAATTTCCCCACCCCATTCACCAACTTCACAACCTTCACCTACAGAGTCTATGGACCCAAAATCCATTCCTCTTAATTTATTTTTTCATGAATAATATTTCCCTAAGACTGTGATTTATCAACATAATGGCGAGGCTCCTCTTCTCTTCCCTTCGGGTATCTTAACATGATTGATGATGATACCCCTTTTATTAACGACGTTTAATCTCGGGATGATGATTTTATTCTCACTTACCTTGGTATGGAAGATTATTATATTCACCGGTCATTACCTTCGAGACACAAATTGAATGAATCGACCATCGAGATCAATATTCACACTCAAGACAATCCTCACATTGAAAAAATAGGTCACTCTTTAGATGCCACCGAATAGGAATATTTCACTTCTTTCCTCAAGCATCATAACAAAACTTTTTCTTGGTCTTATGCTAATATGCCCGGTATTGACCCAAACATTGTGGTCCACAAAATCGTAACCATGCTTGACGCCAGAACCTATGAAACCAAAGCTACGAAAAATGCATCCTCGCATTTCCTTCTTGTCAAAGAAGAACTCCAGATCCTTATTTTGGTTTCCTTCATCCTACCCATTGATTATCCCCAATGGATCTCTAACGTCATTCTGTCACAAAAGTGACATGGGGACTCTACATTTGCATGGATTTTCATGACCTTAACTTAGCTTTCCCCAAAGACAACTTTCCTCTACCTAGTATTGACCAACTAGTTGATCTCACCATTGCCTATGAGATTCTATCACTCATGGACGGTTTCTCGGGTTATAACCAAATATTACTCACCTCAAAAGATCGGTAAAAATTGCCTTCATCACTCCTTGGGGACCTTGTCATCATTTCATGCCCTATGGCCTTAAAAATGCTAGTGCTACATACCAATGGGTCATGACTTATATTTTTTAATGACACCATGTATACCATATTGGAATATTATGTTGATGATCTTCTTTGCAAATCTAAACATTGGGCTAGGAACCTTGGTGTCCTTAAAGTTATCTTTGATCATCTCATCAAATACTTTGTTCGTCTATAACCTAAGAAGTGTGTATTTGTTGTTCTCTCCAGGAAATCTCCTTGGTTTTATTTTTTTTTCTTTACATGGCATTGAAGTTGATCCCACTAAAATCAAGGATATTCTCTAAATGCCTCCACATACTAACGTTTGTCAACTTTGTAGTTTACAAAGAAAGCTGCAATCTATTTGTCACTTTATTTCTCCTCTTTTCAATTGCTTCCATCCATTTCATCATCTCCTAAAAAGGATGTCTCCTTCAATGGGATGATGAATGCCAAAAGGCCTTCAAAACCTTAAAAAAATACTTCCTCTAACCACTGTTCTCATTCCCCTAAGGATGACCAACCATTTTACCTTTTCATTTATGCTACTAATCATTCCATGGGTGCCATACTCACTCATTGTGACGAGTAACATAGGTAGAAAGTGGTTTATTATATAAGTTGTATGCTCTTAGATTAGACTGTAAAACTATATATACTCACACCAAAAACTCGCTTATCCTTTGTTTTTTTCACCACTCAAATTCACAATTACCTACTCAACCACAAAACCTTTGTTGTCACCAATACTTGACCCCTTACATTACATGTACATTAAGCCCTACCAACATTAACATCCTACACATTAGCTTATGTTTATTGCAGACCTAGATCTCGAATTCATCCATAAAAAAAAGATGTCAAAGGAAAAAAAAAACCGACCACCTCACGAGATGCACCTCTCTTCGGAAACCAGTTTTCTAACTTTGATTTCCGATGAATCCATCACTACCATCTCTCTAGACAATACCATTTACCCGATGACCTTATTCTTTGATGGTTCCAAATTTCTATGTGGGGTTTGTGCAAGATTTATCCTCATTCCTCTTGATGGTGAGTCTATGCCATTATCTTTCAAACTAGATTTTGATTGCACAAACAATATTACCGAATATGAAGCACTCGTGTTAGGTATTCAAACCGCCATAGCCTTAGAAATTAAATCAATTAATATATTTGGTGACTCTCAATTGTTATGAACCAAGTTAATGGTATATACTAGTGTTGTAACAAGATACTTCAAAAGTATAAGTATCATGTTGACATGATTTTGACTACCTTTGACCATTATGAACTTCAAACCACCCCATGTTCCACTAATAAATTTGCAGACACCATGGCCTATCTTACTTCTCAAATCCCCACTTCGCCCTCCGAATCGAAAATATTTTTCACAATACAAAGGTTGCAATCACCTTCTTATCTAATTTGAGACATCAACATTGTAGGAAACATTGAAGTGACACACGTGACCTTTGGTTTAAGTAGTTTTTGACTATATTTACCTTTTAATTCGGCCTCCGGATCTTATTTGTAATGGACAATAAGACTTTCTCAAAAGTGTCTCTCACTATGTCATCATAGGTGGTCTTATCTATAAATGCGGCTTTGACGCTCTCCTCTTATGATGCCTTATGAGTTCTGAAATTCCATACACCATCAAGGAAGTTCATGGTGATATTTTTGGGGATTGCTTCATTAGCTTAGCTATCACTAAGTGTATCCTTATCTGGGCTATTCTTGTGCCAACCCTAAACCGCGATTGTTGTGACTATGTAAAGTGTTGTGTAAAGTGTTAGCAACATACTAATCTTCATCACAACCCTAATAACACCTTACAGGTTGCACGAGACCTTTGGCCTTTCTCTCAATGGGGTTTGGATCTTGTCGGAGAGATCAACCCTCATTCTTCCCAATGTCATCAATGGATTATTACCGCTACCAAATATTACACTAAATGGGTGGAAGCCATACCTCTTATTTATAAAAAATCCAAGAAAATATGTGAATTCATCAATCATCACATCATTTTATCTCTTTGGTGTTCCTCACCACCTCATCACTGATAATGAAAAACAATTCAAAAAAAAAACCCTATGGAAAATATGTGATGCCTTCGGCATTCAACTTAGTTTTTCTTCACCTTATTATCCTCAAACAAATGGACAAGTTGAATCAACTAACAAAAATCTAAACAAAATTCTTATGATAGTGGTTAATGATACTGTAATTGGCACACGCACATTCCTTTTTCCTTACGGGCTTATCACAATGGTATTTGCATCTCAACCACGCTGCCACACTTTCCTCTTTGGTTTATGGTACAAATATTTTCTTGCCTCTTGAATTCCAAATTCCATCTCTTCATATCTCACTCAAATATATGCTCAACGATGATGACTTTCACTAGGATTGTTTGGCACAACTTGAGTTATTAGATGAACGTCATCTAAATGCTCTCGATCACCTTAAAATCTACAAAAAAAGTATCAAATGTTCCTACGATAAATGTGTCCAAGAATGAACTTTCCAGGTCATTGACCTTGTCCTTAAGGAAAATCAACATGTAACAAAAGTTGAGAAAAGTAAACAGGGAAAGTTATCTCCTAATTGGCTTGGACCCTATATCGTTACTCATGCTTATGGATTGGGTGCTTATTGTTTATCTTCACTCGAAGGTAAACCCGAAACCTAAGCCCCTCAATGCATTACATATTTGACCATTATATTGTTGAATCAAGTCATGTATCATATTTTTTCTATTAAACGTTTGTCCCTTGAGAAACATCCACCTTCCACTTAACTATTTTAAGGATCAATGAATAAACAAGAATCATGTGATTACCCATCACCTTTTAGCCTTATGTTCAATATGAGTATGACGACTCTACTTATAGCATGATTCTCATGTTTAATTTTTGTTCTTTTCGGATGGAATCCCATGGTTGTTCATCACTTAAAACCACTCTTTCATGGTTACCATTTGTGTGTTGTGGTTTTTCCTTCATAAAAGAAGCCTATACTCCTTTATAGTCTTGTCCATGACCTAAAATTCAAAATAAATTCCAAAGTAATATATGGGATGTTCAAACTCTACTCCTTGAGTCAAAATTCTTATAATTGGATGCCTCCCTCAAAAAGGACATCTACCTCTCTATCTTGTTGTTATAAATAGATTTCTCCCTCGAAGGACAACTATAAAATTTAGCCCTAAAAAACATGTAGTCTATCCAAAAAGAAGACTAGTTCTATACAAATGAAAATAAAACATTCTGAAGCTTCCCACATCGATCAGCTTCATGAAGACCTCAAGGAGTCATTCTATTCATCCCACATAGACTTCCTGTATCGATCAGTCTATAAAAATCAAAAGCAAAAGAAAAATAAAATACCAATTTTCTTTTCATGGACCTACCTATTTTGGTTTTGGGTATCTTATAGAAGAGGCATGTTGTCTCACAACCAAGTTACACTACACAACCATTTCACCTCACCTTATTTCCTTTCTAATCTTCTACCTACTCAAGGGATGTGCTGCAAATGTGAAATTTCATGATCATGTGACCTTATTCACCCTTAGAACAATCAATCATGCAATGCCTTTAGGGTTTTATGTTCATAAGCCAATATTTGGTATGATCAGCTCATATTGGTTCTTACCAATTAGGTGGCATTTTATCTCCTCTTATTGTTTGCCTATTTTTTACTTATTGATTATGCTACATGTAACTAGACCTTCAACACCTACATTGTGGGATTTATTTTCCCTCAACCATGCCTAAATGACCTAACCTCAACCATGCCTAAATGACCTAATCTACACCATGCCTAAACGATCCGAACTCAAACATGCCTTGATGACCTAAACTCAACCGTGCCTAAATGACCTACACTCAACCATGCCTAGATGACCTAGACTAAATCATGCCTAAAATATACCGACCCATTCATCTATCCTCATCCTAATATTCCCTAGCTTATGGAGAACTACATCATCCCGAGGACCCTTTTCGTTGGGGCTATGTAGGTAGCACTCGAGTGCATAGGGACCTTGGAGGTTAAATGGGCCACTTTTTTCCCTAACCAATTTCCCCCTTTATATTCACATTTTATCTTAGTTAGTTTCCATTTTACACAAAACTGGGAAATTAATATATCATAAAAACATACATACCTACCATTTTATAACATCAACCATATCATACATCAATCATTTAACATTTCCATGATATCAAATACTTGGAAATTTAACCACAACATACATACAATCCATTATTTCCATAAGATCAATAACTTGGAAATTACCTAGACTCCACCATGCCTATACTTGAATTTATCATGCCTACATGACCTCGAATTAATCATGCCTAACTCAACTAGTTTCCATAATACACAATAACAACAAAAATTAAAACAAGTGCATCATCCATCCAAAAAACACCACTAACTATATAATTGATGTGTGTCGAATCAATACATAGATACAAATATATAAATAAGTTCAAAGTGTCCTAAAACTCTTATGTACAATCTTGCATCTTCAGCATGCGGGGTAGTATATATAACAAAAAAATCAAAATGATAGTACAATATCCACTATGGTTATCAATCATCTCCCCCAATTAATGCCCTCCTCTCCGGTTTCACCTGTCTCTTCCTCCCTACTAGTCAAGTGCCCTACCAACATCTCACCACCCTCTGCTAGTCCCTGTCTAGCCTCCATTTCCTCCTCTTTTCCCTCTGTGGGGCCTAGTCTCTGGGAACTAGTAACCTCACCCGGCCCTTTCTCTAGGGCCGACGCCCCCGTACTACCTAAGCTATGAGTCCGGGTCTAGTCCGCCTTTGGATACCTCTTTGGGATCGGTACTTGGAACAAGATGGAAAATAAATACCTACGGTCGTTAGCTGGTCTTGATAGTAGCAATCCTCATTCAAGGCATACCTAAACCTCATCATGGATACGGTCTTCAATGGTGCCATCGGCCTCACTGCCACTTATAGACTATGCCCTACCAAAAGTGGACCTTGTCTGGTGTAGGAGACTATACAATGGGACCCTATCCTCGGTGGATGTGGTGGTACATGTGTGGTTTCTGGGCTTGTAAAGCTACAACCTATGCCTATGTTGTGGCCAACTAGGCCTATAATCTAGCCAATTGTTCTATGCTACCTAGGCCTAGAGGTTTGTCACATGTGTTTGCAAGGTGGTCACCTATGCCTATGCCCCTATCACCTATCCCTAAAACACTATAATTTGTGCCTATAGGGCAGCCACCTTCCCACGTAATGTATCTCATTGAACTATGACTATATCTAAATAAGGCTACCCCGGCCTCGATGGTGTTGTCGTATCATGCCACTAACCACCGCTTGTATCCATCGGTGATGCCCGCATCATCAATCCATCGATATCACACATGATCATCCTTCCCTATGGGATCACTCGGACATGGTGGATACATGGGTCTCTCCACATCATCTCTATGGTAATGTGGGAAAGGTGGGGGCACATCCTACGCAATCCAAACTGTCATCTGACCCTGTCCATGGGTATCATCTCATGCTCACCGGCATGCCACCCTTATATCCATCTCAATAACTGAAGCCCCTCTAACTCCTCATTCATGCCTCTATATGATAGAAAACCAACATATGGCTGCCACACGATATCAATTGTTGATAGGCCCTCCAACACCACACTGTAGTATGTAACATCATATGTGGCCCTAGCCACTCTCGGTTGTGCCCTTTGGTACCCATCTCCTAAAACCCACTTTGTACAAACCACCCCCAAACCAATCTTATTTCGTGGTAACCCAATTGGATGCACACACACAATGTGCTCATACACCTAGCAATGTAACAAGTATGTACAACACATACCAAATATCCTATACCTACCATAGGCCCATAGCTCCCTATATAACTGGACTAGAAAATTTGGTGCCCAAGAAAAACATACCCACTCCTCAATCATGTCCTGTAGCACCCCATCAGTGCTCATGGAAATCTCCCACCCTCGAATATGAGAGAGAAAAATAACCTATTGCCACCATCATCAAAACAGATATCCTGGTCTCCTATGGATATGCCGCATACATATCCCCATAACTCAAACTCACGTTGTGATAACTCAGCATGCCCATCACCTCACCAAATATTACCACTATGGGCTCCACCGATGCCTCCATCGAAATTGAATACACTTGGATCCCAAATAATAGGAATCCATAGGATCCTATACATGTCCTCTAATGTGATGGTCATCTCACCAGTCAGTAAATGAAAGGTATTGGTCGTGGAGTCCCATCTGTCGATGAGAGAAACCATAAAGCTAGGATCTCAGCCTATATGCCTATAATGCCTGATAAAAATGAGTACCACATCTATTATGTGCTCCCACTCCTTAGTTGTCATGCTAGGCCGCATCTGTACCAATAGAGGTGGTACTCTGTCTCTCATAGTCAGTTGATCTCTCACCTGCATCATCTAAACCAACATTGTCAAGTCACAACCCTCTCAAATTACCTATTACCCAAACCTCAAATTAACCTCGTACTTAGTCCTTTTTGTGCCAAATGATACCTAAACACATCAATCATACCTACCCCTTTACCTAATTCACCTACAAACCTACTTTCTCCATTATCATACTTACCCAATATCCTAGATCATTTCACCTACATACCTATCACACATCGGCAACATAGTGCCTTACCCTCTTCCACCTACATTAGTCTTCACCTACCCCTACCTCGCCTGTTTAACTTTCCCATCTATCCCTTCTTTCACCCAGTCACTTTTACAATGATCGACATCGGTCTCCTTGACTATAATCAGTCATCTTGACTAGTTCCAATCACCCCAACATTGACTGATGCCATCCCAAACCAACTGACGTTGGCCAACCAATGAATAATTTTGGTCATTGTTTTGAAATGAAATTGAAACCCCTGTCCCCCATTGTTAAAAATTAACAAAAACAACCTAAAACCCTACCCCAACCCACCCAAATTTACCCTACATTCATTCCCAACCCTACTTAACCTACATTTTCCCCTTTCCCACCCCTGTTTCACCCCTTTTTACCCATAATTTCAAAATAAAATTCCCACCCACATTTTACCCGAATTAAACAAATCTTTTCAATCACATGCATGTGTAGGAATGCCTCCTACCTCTACTCGGTGCCATCTCCATGGTGGCACCTCTGGTCTCTGTGTCGGTGGTCCTCCCACTCCCTCTCCTACCTCTACCATGCCAAAATCCACTCCTCACCTCACAACCAATCAAATCGCTCCAATCAATCTCGTGGACCCACCTACCAAATGCAAAATCACCTGCTAGTCGCTCGCCAACTCAGCTAGAGACCTCGTACCATCACTTTCCCACTTTCCACTTCTTCTCTGTCATTTTCCACAAATGGAAAAGTAACAAATGAATCCGTAAAACATGTATTTTACCTTTTTTAGCCCCAAATCGACATGACTAACATCGGTCAAGTCGTGCCCTAGCCAATCGACGTCGATTAATATTTAACCTGGAATCGGTCACCACACATATCCATTTGACCCACACTATGCCCACTTTTCCTAAAAACAATGTTTTCAAACAACTTTTACCCTTCCCAACACCTATTAAAAACTCACCCACAAGCCTACATTACCTGTACATTTCCTTAATTATGCTTAGGGACATGTTATTTACCTATACCTTAGCCTTACCTATGCCCTGACCTACATACCCTGACTTGAACCTCCTTTTGTGACATTTAAATTTGTGTATTTGCTATAACTTGCGATGATGTTACTTGTGTGGTTTAGCCTGATGACCTTACCTTGCCTAATTTTATGATGTTTATCTCGACCAAACCTTTGGTACCCTAGAACAAAACCTATTACCCATTCCTACACCTTTCCTAGTTGTGATTCAAAGGACCATATCCTATACCTTGGATACCTGAACCACTTCAACCTCATTTGGATAAACCTATCTACCTTTGATGATGTATATTTTGAAAGCTCTTTAACCTGGTACCTTATCACATTCTATATGCATGCGTGCGTTAGACCACCACTACCTATTACCCTACTGAAATCACCCTTACCTATACCCAACATACCTTTGTTTTCATCACTTACCCATATATCAAACCACTCACCAACTCCGTTTAACACCTCATCCATTCCTAGTTTGAGGGGGATTACCTCCACCCATACTTGGGGAAACCAAATCTCTGCTCATACCTAGGACACCGACTTCCTATTTTTATCGGCATCATTTCATTTACCAATACAAGCTACGTGATAAAAGGGGAAAATGTAGACACCAAATTTGGGTCACATGCCCTTTAGTCCCCTTCAATTAATTAACGTAACACATTTAACTAATCATGACCCCTTCATCCCATATTAATATTCATCCTCACATTATTAATTGATTTAATTATTTTAATTAAGTTAATTTCATCCTCACACCTCCACCTCATCATTACACCTCACCTGGACCCATTCCAGGGGCATTTAACTCATAGTGACCAAGTCATCACTCTCAGTGTTGAGTCACCACTTGACCTAACTAACTAAGAATTATTCTTAAACCTAATTGGACTTCTTATATGACCTTCTTACCTTTTCTAATGATAACTCCACCTCCCTAAGAGGACTCAACTTAGAATACATGCCAAATCTAAAAAGATCTACCTATTTTTGGTAAAACTAGACTTATCCTCCTTAACCGACACGGTTATCGCTCAACCGAGACCGGTCACCTAATCATCATCGGTTATTTTATATACAATTTTACAACCTTTTACTTAGGCTGGTCATATTTAATTTTGAGATAACTATTGCATTCAAGCATGAATCCAAATATCTTAGCATCCAGACAAAGACAAAAAACCCAACCATAGGCCTAAACAAGCATCAAGTTCTCCTTTCAGAGTATTGGAATACTCATGGGAACACTACGAGAGTACTTCCACATCACTGACACTAGAATCTCTTCACAGATCAACTACCATCCACCTTCACCTACCAGATATGTAAAGGCAAGTAAGTATTCATGATTTCAATCATATTGTGCTTGCTTAAAGTATAGATTCCTTACCTCTTTCATTATACTTTATTTCTGCCTATATTCCTTTATCTCCACCTCCTCACCAATCTACCAACCCAACCACCTATAGCCTTTTTTCCTTCCATGACTTCCCCTATGTATCCCTAAGTCTTCTCAAGTAATATTATGAACCTAACCACACCCTTCTCACTCTGTGCAATCATAGAGAAGCCCAAAACCATTTTTATCAAATTATTGTCAATTGCCCCTACCGACGTTGGCTACCTTACTGCCAATGGTTTCACCTCTATACCGACATTGGTTACCTGACCGATATCAGTCTTTGTGTCATTTCATTCCTTTTGACCAGAAGCCTCTCAATGAACAAAAACTAACCCAAACCTCACCTGATCAATCCCAGACCCTTGTCAGACCTGCAAAACCTAGAATAACCTACCAAACCTCTAGATCTAATCATAACCTTTCCTGTTAGATTATATTTTCTTATTATATTTGCATGAGATACCTAAATCGTATAACTACAGTAGGATTTCCTTACTTCATGATATTTGCAATATTAATTTATATTTGAAAGTGGATTGACAACCTTCTAGGAAGCATCACGCTTCCTAGATCTAGCATTTTCTAGGTAGTCTACTAACCTATATTATTAATGTTATTTGGTGGTATTGTTGTATTTCTTACAGGTGGTTCCTCCTAGAAAAAGGGAATATCTTCACGATTGTAGACATTATTTTACCAATAATACTTCTTTCTAAACCCAAGTACATATACCTATCACCTAAGCGGCACTAGGTGCTCACCCGAGGCACACTCTTTTGTGTGAGATTTTTGAGAAGGTTCCTCCATTAATGGGGGTTTATTTACAGAGATAGAAATACATGCATCCTAAAAGAAGAACATAAAACTAGCAGATCCACACACACACCCATGCATTAGAGAAGGTAGATAAACACTGAATGAACCATAGGAAAACAGATCTGAGCTATAACATGCTAAATATAAAAAGGTTTGCACCCATAAACAATATATATAGAAAAACCCTATATATATATATATATATATATATATATATATATATATTGATTTAAAAGAGTTCTAGTAGCCACATTATAGTCAAAAGGGTCATCTTAGACCATATACAGTAAGTGATAGAGGTCTAGCCTATACAATAGGCTCTGAACGGAGATCCTAGCTATACCCTTCTTACTATAACCCATTTACAGACCCTAACATCAATGCAAATGCTTAATGACATTCTATATAGCTCTCTAGTACCCTAAATCCTAAACCCTAGTACAACCTAACATTTTTGCAATAGTTCATTTCCTGCCTTCTACTTCTTGGTACCCATATATGCATATGTATATCCCGCCTCTCTTTTATGCCTCTCCATACACACATAAATCTACCTCTCTTTGTTTCTCGCTCGAGTATTCCTTTTTATAGGATCAATACCCATCGCCATGCCATCTACAATCACAAATCATGTGTCAAGTTTTGATGTGGTACTTAATAGGTGAATGTTTATCCCTTTGCAAACCTTCCACTCTTTGTAATTTTGTCTTTAGGAATATTCCCTAAGTGGGATATCCTTTTCTTGGCTAGGATCCGTGGTTGCACCTTATCTACTTATCATACCTAGCCATGTCCTCATGCTTTTCCTCAAGTTCCTTTAGAATTCCAAATATAGCTAAGTCCTTTAAACCCATGTTTTTCCTCTCGCGAACCCTAGTTTTACTAAAACTCTTCTTAAACCCCTTTTTCCTACGTGCTTTCCACTAAGTTTCCTTCTCACCTGGTTATGCGCACTCAGGCCTCTTGGTACTTAGCCAATATTTTAGGGTCCAACATCACCCCACACTACACGTGTTCTCTGTCCTCAGAAACAACCTAATTCTTCAAAGAATAAAGAATAGTGGAACTAGGACAATCTAAATAAAGAACGAAAGAATAGAAGAATCTGCTACTGCTATAGGAGGAGTGGGAATTCCTTCTTCACAATTTCCTCAATCTTCTCCCAGGCATCTACCTCATCATGCACCTACTCAAGTAGGTCACCTACTAGAGTGCTTACTTCATCAAAACTCAATTTGTTTCTCTTAGCATTCAGTGTATCTACAATGCCTTCTAGTTGCTTGCTAAGATCGCCCAGCGCATCCATTCGTGAGTGACTGGGATATAGCTCCTTAAGAAAATTATTAACCGAACCCGTAAGGTTTGATTACTTCCATCTTTTTCTCAACCTCGACCAGGATCTTATCACGCTCCGCCCTGTTGCCTTTGTTATTTTCTTGAAATTCCTTTAGATCCGCCTCATGTTTAGAAAAACAATATAATCGCTACCCTATCTCTATCAGCGTAATTGTCATATACATCCTTTGTTATTTATGCGGTAGTATTTATAGTAGCAAGGAGCTTAGAATCTTGAGTAACCATCTCCCTAATATTTTGTTTTTCTTCCTCCTTATAGAACACCATATTCTCTTTCACCGACTCCAATGCGAGTGACCACCTTTCCATGGTGAGGATGCGGGTTAAGTCTTCCAAGTAGTGTAAATTTGACTCGTAATTCTACTAAGGTAGGGCCGTGTCTAGGTGCTTCAAGAATAAGGCGTCTGAAATGATCTTTATCTTCTTATGCATTTCCTAAACCTTTTCCTTTTCATCCCTCAATTCACGCCTTAACTTCACATTGATCAATTCCTTCGATTTATCTCTTTGTCTCCGCTCAATGATCTCCTCAATATTTTTCTAAAGATATTCCTCCAAGGACATTATTCTATCATTTCTACTAGATATTCTTGCTTCTACCTCCACCGATACTTTCTTGAGTGTGTTGCAAACTTGATCACCAGAGACAGGTTGTTGGGTATTTAATAGAGAGTTTAATCCCTTGAAATTTGGTATCTTCATCAATGCATATCATTTGACCTTGAATTTAGTTTCATCAACATGGGATTGTAGTCATTTTTACACCACCGAGAACAATGGAATACCATGCGCATCGACCTATCACCCAATAGGCATTGGGAAATCACACGAGGCACGCGGGTGCTCAGATTTCCTTTATGTGAGTTTATTGGGAAACATCATCTATGATAGGAACTTAAGAAGATTGAGTGGAAACGAGACATGCAATCATCACAGAGCTCGAGAATGGCTTCTAGACCAATATGACCATTCTAGAAAGAAAGATACTTAACAGATTATAGGACTAAACCAAAACAGAAAGCAAAATGTATAAGGATTCATACTAATTTCATAAACATACATGAAACGGAACTATGAAGATATGTGTATGGACTAGAATCATTAATGATCATATTCTAATAAGTTGGTAACCTCATTACATCCATTAGATCCATTCTGAGAACATCACAAGTATGGAAAACCGAAGTCATACATCATAATTGGATTTAAATCATATTTTGAGGAAAATCCTCCTTCCAATAATGTAGAGGAATAAAATAATTATGATTCTTGTTACCAAAAAGAAAGGAGACAATTTGGGAGAAAATCTTCCTAAAATAAGTGAGATAAAATTTGACTTCAATAATATATATCTCTCCATATTTTATGGAGATGGAGATCTTAGTTGTTAGGATTGGAATAAATATAAGATCAGATTGTATTTCCTAAAATAAGGATTTGGTTAGATGCATGAATTATAAATGTAACCTTCCACACTTAGATATGTAATGCTTTTCTCCAAAGAAATAAAGATCTATTCTTTCCTCTCAAATATTCTTTAGTTTTGAGATCTCAAAAGTATGATTTAAATCCTCTTCCAAGGAATGAGATGGCCACTCATTCCAAGGAAGATGGATCTATGTATTTATGTTTATGTTTATTCATTTATCTTTAATTCATTTTGTTGTATTGTTTTTATCTTTGTATTGTGAAAATTCAGTTTGTTGTAAACCTGTAGGTGTTTCATTCAATTATGTTTATTTTTAATTCAAAAATTTCATTTATGCAAGTGTGCCTTTTAATTCATACAAGTGTGTTTCTTTCATGCAAATTTCATTTATGCAAGTGTGCCTTTTAATTCATGCAAGTGTGTTTCTTTCATGCAAATTTCATTTATGCAAGTGTGTTTCTTTCATGCAAACTTTATTTCTGCAAGTGTGCCTTTCAATTTTTGCAAGTGTGATTTATTTTATGTAAGTTTGGTTTGTGTTTAAAGGAGTTGTTTTCCAAAATCTTCTTCTCTTAATGCATACAACCTTTAGACACCAACCCAGATTGACATTATTAATGGCGAGGATTGATGACCCTCATCATTTTGGTGCCATTGCACTCGGGGACACGGTGTTATTAGGAGATTTAGAGTTCTCTACAAGAATATTCTAGTGACAATAGAATACCTTTTAGCAATTTTGTGATAAGAAGAATTTGGTAAGTAGTTTCTTTAGACTTTTATTTCTGCAAGTAGATTAAAATTTCATTTCTGCAATTAGGAAGATTAGATTGTAAATATTTATCTCCCCACAAACTAACTTTGTGTATAAGAAAATGACTGTGATGTTTGATCAAGAGGTATAATGGTATGAACAAATAATTCAGATCTGGAAATGGTATAATATGATATTGAATTTGGAAGTAGATCCAGTTGATGAAATATCATATGCCATTTTTGATAACCACCACCATTTCCCCTTGTATCAACTAACAACTCAGTGATCTTATTACACATAACCTTAGTCAAAAACTGGCTTATCCAGTTTGTAATAATGAAGTGGTAGCATTTCTAATTAACTCCATCCATATTCAGGGATTTCATTAGAGCCAAAATAAAAACCCACTCATAATAAATCCACCCATCCAAATCATTTTTTCATCCCATAATAAAATTCAATCCCTGAACCAGATCCATTAGAAAAATTTGTTTTCATGTCTTTCAATTTCTTCATTTTTGTATATGCTTGTATAACATTAAGAAGTAATTATTGTGAATATCAAGGCAAGAAATTTTTACGTACTAACATCTGAGGACTAGATCTATAGGAATTTCTAGATTTGTTCTTGATATCAGCATGTAGATTTTAGAGCACCAATAGTATTAACCAAGGAGCATGCAGATTTTGGAGGGACCCATGGATACCTTCACTTTCTCTTTTAACAACTCTTCATCTCCTGAGATCACTAGTCGGGATTTGAAGATTACTATAGTGATTCTGATAGTACACAATTCAAGTTTGGCTTTGAAGACCTAAAATTTTTCTACATGATTTTTGAATTCTTCTTAGAGTTACCAAGTATGCAAAAAGGTTTTTATGAGATCTCAGACATTGCTTCCTATTTTAAAAAAGTTTTACTTTGATGAATATAGTTTGATGATGGATCAATTTTTTCTCTAATCCTTCTCATGTTATCATTTCAAAAAAAAAAATTGATTGGAAAACTAGCTTGTTGGCCAATCAAAGGCAAAAAAACAAAAAATATTTGATTGGAAAACCAGCTTGCTGGCCAATCAAAGGAAAAAAATTAAAAAAATCAAAAATCAAAAAGCTTTGATTGGAAAACTAGCTTGCTGGCCAATCAAAGAAAAAAAAAAACTTTGATTGGAAAACTAGCTTGTTGGCCAATCAAAGGCAAAAGGAGGCGGCTCTTCTTCAAAAGAAATCAACTGTTACCTGGTGGCTTTCTTCTCGGCACTATTTGACCATGTTAACAATATGATGACAAAGAAAACTAGAGGTATGATCAAGTTATTTTGTTCTACTATTTTATTTTTAAGCTTTCTTGTAATTTTTTTATTACAGCTAGATCCACTTTTAAATATTTCCAAGGAAGGCAAGATAAAATTCATATCTCCCCTACTTATATGAAAAATATGTGCACCTCTTTGCAATCAAACTTTTGAGTCTAATTTATGGGCAGCCATAAATAAACATGCATGAGCTTAGGTGTGGGAGAGAAGGAGAAGCATGAGCTATGTATTTTGATTTTAAATATGAGACACAATAGAAGGAGATCCACACAAGAACCTGCTGTAAAATAAAAGAGATCAAAAGTAGTAGAAGGAGATCCACACAAGAACCTGTTGTAAAAGAAAAGAATATCAAAAGCAACAAAAGGAGATCCACACAAGAACCTGTTATAAAGAAAAGAATATGAAAAGCAACAGAAGGATATCCACACAAGAACCTGTTGTAGAAGAAGGAAATAAAAAAAGCAGGAAGGAGATTCACACAAGAAACTGTTGTAAAAGAAAAGAAATCAAAAGTAGCAAAAGGATATCCACACAAGAACCTGTTGTAAAATAAAGAATATCAAAAGAAACATAAGGAGATCACACAACAACCTATTGTAAAAGAAAGAAATCAAAAGCAGTATAAGGAGATCCACAAGAACATGTCCTCAATATGGAGAAGAATCTAAGAAGAGGAGATAATAATGTAATACATGAGGACATGCATAAGATTAAGTGTGGGGAAATGATGAGGCCATAAATTGACCATAAATTACCATTATTTTGTCCTTCCAAGTTACCTTTGAAAGTGGATTTAAATGTAATTGTTATCCAAAATTCACCCCCCAGGGTAATTTTGATAACATGCATCAAATTACTTAGTCCTAGGCAAATAAATTGATTCAGGGCCAAAAATCATGTTTCTAGGGTCCCCTTAGAATTTTTCTAACTCTCCTATCCAGGTTGAAAAGAGCAAGTTCTAAGAAAAGGTGAAAAATCTGCAAAAACAAGCTTGGGCAGAAAGAATCGTGAAAATTGGCTAAGTCCTAGTCCTTGCAACAGTAGGGACGTGAGGGACATCGAGACGTGGATCGGCCAAAAAGCCTCCAGGCGGCCCGCGAAGCAAAGGGACATTTGGGACGCGAGGACGCGAAGGGTGCGAACCACCTGGTTCGGTCATAAAGGATAACTTTCGCAAAGGAACATCCGGGCTGTCGGGACGCGTGGGACGCGGAAAGCTGGTTCGGCTGAAGGAGAAGAAGATCGACAGACAGTTGGGACATCTGGGCCGCGAGGACGCGAAGGACGTGAAAAGGTGAAGCGGCCGAGAGCAAAGGAAGCCCATTTCGGGTCGTTCAGAAGAACTTGTCCCAGACAGTCCGAGACAGTTGGAACAAATGTGCGCAAAGGGCGCGAACCACCCGGTTCGGCCGAAATGGGGAACTTCAGCACTGGGACAGTTGGGATAAAGGGATGCGTGGGACGCGGATAGCCGAAGGAGCCAAAAGCCAATCAAGCAACGCCACATGTCATCGACCGAATGAGGGACAAGGAAGCCCATTTCGGGTGGATCGGGAGTTTTTGTCCCAAACAGTTTGGGACATCTGGAACAAATGTACGCGAAGGACGCAAAAATCCGGCAGGCCCGAGAACCAATCAAATCATGACACGTGTCACAAGGGAGAAAGTCCAAAAGTCAAAGGGCGAGGTTTCAAGCACTGACCTGAGCCAATTAAAAGAGGACACATGTCTAATGAAGCAAGAAAACCCATGGGACAGGGAAGGAGAGATAATTACACATCCAATCAGTGCTTGACATGTGTCATCTAGGTGGCAGAGCACGGGAAAAGATTTCAAAATCCGTTTTGGCCTGTTTCGTGCCCTAAATCTTCAGATCGTCATATCTTTCGATCCAGAGCTCAGATTTGCACGTTCTTTATATCAACGGAAAGCTTATGAAATTCTCTACATGATTCTAGGGTTAATCTTGCATATTGATTTAGTATGGAGAGATAAAATCAAGAAACGTCTCGCGCACGTAGTAATGGCGAAGCGATGTTTCAACAACCGATTTAATGCACATGGGTCGCATTCTTCTTTAACATGGCCTGAAGTGATGTTTCAACCACTGATTTTAATGAAGAATGCATTTTGGTCAATGGTTGGGCTGCTTGCATGTTTTCCTATGTTTTCTTTCTCCTAGGCTTCGACCCATGCATTGTAAAAGCGATTTGGCTCAAAAAAAAGATTACAAGTTGTTCATCTTTTCTGCTCTCCGCCTCCCTTCTTTTCTCCTCCAGGGTTGAAAATGGAGTTCAAACCTCCTCCCTGCTCTGTCGTAATGGCATTTTTTTCCTTTTACTAATGAAATGATGTTTTGTGCAAACTTACGGAGCAACAAAAATGTGTTTTGTGATGCATCTATCCATCCTTACTCGTTCTTTGCTTGTTTTCTTCTTTCCTCTCTTCATTACAAGTATTTGTGCACGTTTGAATGTTCATTGCAGGTCTGGAGCTATGTTCATGAAGTTTTGGGACATTTTCTCGTGTGAAATCTATCCTTGGGCCTGTGATGCATCTGTCCATCCTTCCCATTGCTCACCTCTCTTTGTTCCATGGCAGTTTTGATAGATGTTCAACATTTTCCTTCTCTAGTGTATCACCGTTTTAGTGTAGGCTTTTGCTGTTTTTCCCTTCTCTCTCTCTCTCTATGTCTCCTTGGCATGGTTAGATTAGGATTAGATTAGCTTAGCCTGCCTTTGGAATAGCTTGTGGCAGGTAGTTTAGGAGTAGGAACCAGCCTTCTCTGGAGATTCCTTTCTCATTTTACAGGTCCCACACCTGGAGAAAGGATTCAATGTTGTGCAATCACACTGGATGCCATGAAGATCAACTTAGAAACCTGATCAACATCCAGGGGTGCTGTGATTTTGCATCAACAGGGCACGCCCGGTGGGACCTTAGAGGTCTTCCATTTCATCTTTTGCAGGTTGGTGTGTTCCTGTGAAGATTTCAGCCTTTGGAGGCACTTGCAAACACATCTGGCGACTCCATCTGATCAGCAACTCATTTCTGAAGTTGCAGACCCATTTTCCATCCATTTCCTTCCATATTTCTTTCCATCTCTTTCATTCTTTTCCATTCCATGAGGTTGTGCAATCATGACTTCATTTCCATCATGGAATTCACATCAACAACAGCAGTATATTCCACCTCCAACATGTTTTACAAATCCTCCAAATAAGCCTTTTGAGCAGATTCAAGATCAGTATGCATAACCATATGAGCAGCAATGCCAAAGTCAGTTTGGCTATGGAGCTTTCCAAGAGCAAGAGTATGCATATAATGAAGACCATCAGATCCAAGATGCTGGTCTGTTGGAGAAAATCCAAAAGATGGAGGTAAAGATGGTGCAGTCCAGGGCTCAAGCACAAATGAAAGCATTTGGAATCGGTTGTGGAGCACCCTGTCCATGGGTGGGACCTTTTCCAAGGCATTACAGCCCTCAAGAGAAGTTGGACTTCATGTTAAAGATGCTGCCCCAACTTGCACAATGGACAACAAAAATAGAGGCCTATACATTCGGTGTTGAACAACCTTGTTAATGGGTAAGTTCTAAACAATCATCTGGTTTTTCTCTTCCCATTACTCAAGCAAAGCATCATTTCATTTGGACTTGCAAATTTTAAACTCTCCATCTGCTGTCCCAAATGTTGATCCCATGTCTCCACCTCTCAGTCTTCCACCACACCTCAATTCTTCTTTCCTTTTTCCTTCCAAACAGTCATCCTCTCCACAAGAGCTAAAAGAAATCCCCCCTCCTCTAAAGAAACAAGATATTTCATCTCCTTTACCACCACAAAAAATTGCCAAATCAATTGAGTTGCAACCCACCCCTCCTCTTGCATTCCCAATTCCATGTGGGGAAGAAGAAATTGCAAAAATCAGTCATCAAGGACAGCAAGAGGAAGAGCCAAGAAAAGAAGAAATGATTAAGAGCTTAGTAAGTTTGGCTGCCAAGTTTGGTATGACAAAGATCCCCTTGATGGTCAAACCTACAGAAGAGGCTAAGGTTGAACAAATAGTGGTCAGGGCTGATTTTGTTGCAGCAGAAGAAGAAGTTCTTGCAGTCCCAACTTGTCCTCTAGAGCAGCAGATTGAAGAGTTTGACTTGACAAACTTCATGCTGGAGGAGGAGCTCATTCAAGAGCAAGATTGTCTTCGAACATTGGAGGAAGGAGAAGCTGCTCCAGATCCAGCAGCAGAGGAGCACATTCTAGCTGTGGAGGAGAAAGTTGCAGATCCAAGAGCTCTGAGCACAAAGCAGGCTACAGGAGAACCTTCAGTTCTTCTTTCTACTTCACCTCTCTCAAGTTCCAGTGCTGAAGAGGAGTTTGACCTCTCAAACTCAATGTTGGAGGGAGAAAGAAACCATGGTGGTCAAGTTACAGATCAAGAGGACACCATGGAGGAAGTTGAACATTTGCAGCAGGACAGCCATGAGGCAGTTTATCTGTCAGATTTGGAGGACTGTTTTGATGGAGAAGAGCCGGTTGAGTTTCCACCATTCTCTCTTTCATCATCCACATTCCAAACACAAGAGTCTGTTGTCATGAAGGAGAACATTCATTTGCAGCAGCCTGCATCTTATAACAGCTCTTCGGAATCAAGATTGGAAGATTTTAATCTTTCATGTTCTTCATTGGAGGAAGAGAAAGGACAGAGGAACTTCACCATTTCTTCCACACCATCCATTCAAGGAGGTCTACAAGAAGACTCCATTTTTGGAGTTGAAAATTAGAGCTATGGGCATATCAAATGGATCAGACCTTGCCCAATCAGGTATTTGGCTTCATTGGAGCCAAAGGAGAAGTCACAACCAATCATGCTTGCTTCTGAGCATGAGGGTGAGCTACAAAGTACCGAGGATCAACTGTCATACCTCTTCAATCCAAATGCAGAGCAACTAAAAGAGGTATTGAATATTCCTTTAGCTGATACCTTGATGATTTGGGTGGAAGACCAGCTTCTTGTTGATTTTCCACTCATCCTAACAACCATGTTTAGCTCTAAATCAATTGCATGGATGCCACTTTTGAGAAAGGGAAGCTATTTCTCACAACCAATTGCAGGGTTTGTTTAGCTTGCCTTTGCTCCAGTTAGAATAGAGTAGGTAGGTTTTCTTTCAGCAGAAGAAGTGCTTGTGCACACTCTTCATGTTCCATTTGGAGCATGTATGATTTTCAGTTATGTACATAGTTTTTGTGGTGCTGGTTTTGCTCTTGCATAGTTCGTTTCAGTGGCATTTTGGTGAGAACAACTCCATGTCTAGTGGGTTTCAAGTGGCTCAGAGGGAGGTTTTCAAAGTTTAGATTAGTTGCAGGTTACAACTCATGACTCCATGCCCAATGGATGCTTCAGGCAACTGGTAACTTCATCTAGCAGGCAGATGACCCCGCTGAGTTGCCAAATTGTTATCCAAAATTCACCCCCAGGGTAATTTTGATAACATGCATCAAATTACTTAGTCCTAGGAAAATAAATTGATTCAAGGCCAAAAATCATGTTTCTAGGGTCCCCTGGAATTTTCTAACTCTCTGTCTGAGGTTGAAAAGAGCAAGTTCGAGAAAAGGTGAAAAAGCTACAAAAACAAGCTTGGGCCAGAAAGAATCATGAAAATTGGCTAAGTCCTAGTCCTCACAATAGTAGGGACATGAGGGACATTGAGACGTGGATTGGCTGAAAATCCTCCAAGTGGCCCTGCGAAGCAAAGGGACATTTGGGACGCGAGGACGCGAAGGGCGCGAACCACCGGTTTGGCCAAAAAGGAGAACTTTCGCAAAGGAACATCTCGGGCCGTCGAGACGCATGGGACGCGGAAAGCCGGTTCGGCCGAAGGAGAAGAAGATCGACAAATAGTTGGGACATCTAGGCCGTGAGGATGCGAAGGACGCGAAAAGGCGAAGCGGCCGAGAGCAAAGGAAGCCCATTTCGGGTGGTTCGGAAGAACTTGTCCCAGAGCGATGCAGGGATGAGTTGGAACAAATGTGCGCGAAGGCGCAAATGGCGCCTGTTCGGCTGAAACAGGAACTTCAAGCCTTTGGGACGGTTGGGACAGAGGGACGCGTGGGACGCAGATAGCCGAAGGAGCTGAAAGCCAATCAAGCAATGCCACGTGTCATCGGCTGAATGAGGGACAAGGAAGCCCATTTCGGGCGGATCGGCGATTTTGTCCCAAACAGTTTGGGACATCCGAGAACAAATGTACGGGAAGGATGCAAAAATCCGGTAGGCCCGATAACCAATCAAATCACGACACGTGTCACAAGGGAGAAAGTCCAAAAGTTAAAGGGCGAGGTTTCAAGCATCGACCCGAGCCAAATAAAGAGGACACATGTCCAATGAAGCGGGAAAACTTACGGGACAGGGGAAGGAGAGATAATTACGCATCCAATCAGCATTTGACACGTGTTGTCCAGGTGGCAGAGCGTGGGAAAAGATTTCAAAATCCGTTTTGGCACTTTTTTTGTGCCCTAAATCTTCATATCGTCATATCTTTCGATCAGAGCTCGGATTTACATGTTCTTTATATCAACGGAAATCTTATGAAATTTCTACGTGATTAAGGGTTAATCTTGCATATTAGTTTAGTATGGAGAGAGAAAATTAAGAAATGTCTCGGCATGTAGTAATGGCGAAGTGACGTTTCAACAACCGATTTATTGCACATGGGTCGCATTCTTCTTCAACATGGCCAGAAGTGATGTTTCAACCACCAATTTTAATGAATAATGCATTTTGGTTAATGGTTGGGCTACTTGCACGTTTTCCTACATTTTCTCTCTCTTGGGCTCGACCCATGCATTGTAAAAGCTAGATTTGGCTCAAAAAAAAAAGATTACAAGTTGTTCATCTTTTCTGCTCTGCCCTCCCTTCTTTTCTTCTCCAGGGTTGAAAATGGAGTTTGAACCTCCTCCCTGCTCTGTAATGGTGTTTTTTTCCTTTTACTAATGAAATGATGTTCTGTGCAAACTTCTGGAGCAACAAAAATGTGTTTTGTGATGCATCTGTCCATCCTTGCTCGTTCTTTGCTTGTTTTCTTCTTGCCTCTCTTCATTACAGGTATTTGTGCACGTTTGAATGTTCATTGCAGGTCTGGAGCTGTGTTCATGGAGTTTTGGGACATTTTCTATGTGAAATCTATCCTTGGGCCTGTGATGCATCTGTCCATCCTTCCCATTGCTCACCTCTCTTTGTTCCATGGCAGTTTTGATAGATGTTCAACATTCTCCTTCTCTGGTGTATCACCGTTTTAGTGTAGGCTTTTGCTGTTTTTCCCTTCTCTCTCTCTCTCTCTATCTCCTTAGAATGGTTAGATTAGGATTAGATTAGCTTTCCTGCACTGGAATAGCTTGTGGCAGGTAGTTTAGGAGTAGGAACCAGCCTTCTCTGGGGATTCCTTTCTCATTTTATAGGTCCCACACCTGGAGAAAGGATTCAATGTTGTGCAATCACACTGGATGCCATGAAGATCAACTTAGAAACCTGATCAAAATCTAGGGGTCTTTGTGATTTTACATCAACGATAATCTAGTAACTTATAGTTTTCTTAAGATATAATGTAGGATATATATCTTGTTCATTCTTTAGAAATATTTTGTTGTTTTTTTTGTTGACTAATCCTATTGATTATTTGGGAAAAGATGCAAAGTCTTGTGTATGCAGGCCATAAAGGAAAGATAATGCTAGTATTGGGAAAAGTGGAATTGATCATGAATAATATATTTAAAATCAGATCTGATTTCATATTCATATTCCTCTTGAAAAATTATGCAAGTTCAAAAAAATAATCATCTCAATCCAGGTCGCATGCAAAAGTTATAGTTGTTTTAAGTTAGTTATGGAACTCGTAGAGTTAGTTCGAACTTGCAGGTTTAGTTCGAAACTCATGATTTAGTTCCAGAACTTATATCAATTGAATGACAGTTAGTTCTAGAACTTTTAATTGATGGACAAATCAGATTTAGTTCCAGAACTTGCATAAAAGGAATGACAACTTTAGTTTCGGAACTTGCATCAATGGAATGACAATTTTTTAGGGATTGTGAAAACTCAGAGATTCCAATGGGAAATCGAGAGAAACTTTTTTCATAGAAATTTTTTAAACAATAACCTCATTCATATTTACTACAGGTTTTACCAATGAAGAGAGATCTAACTTTTAGTGAGCATAGTCCAAGGAAAAGTGTATCAGACGAGCACTAAAAGTTCCATAAACAGAAATAGAAATGTCAAATGGAAAATATGAGAGAGGTTTTTGTTCATAGAAATGTGTTTAACAAAATGTCATTCATATTTGTTATATTTTTTACCATTGAAGAGAGATTTAAATTTTAGTGAGCTGTAATCCGAGGAAATGTGTATCAGATGAGCACTAAAAGTTTAATAAACATAAACAAAAAATTCAAATGGAAAATCTGAGAGAGGTTTTTGTTTATAGAAAAAATTTTAACAAAAAATCATTCATATTTGCTACATGTTTTACCAATCAAGATAAATCTAACTTTTAGTGAACTACAGTCCGAGGAAAAAGCATATTTGACAAGCGTCAAAAGTTCCACAATCAAAAATAGCAAAGTCAAATGGAAAATCCGAGAAAGGTATTTGGTCAAAATCATATTTTGAGGAAATCCTCCTTCCAATAATGTAGAGAAATAAAATCATTATGATTCTTGTTACTGAAAAGCAAGGAGAAGATTTGGGAGAAAATATTCCTAAAATAAGTGAGATAAAATTTGACTTCAATAATATATCTCTCTCCATATTTTGTGGAGATGGAGATCTTAGTTGTTAGGATTAGAATAAAGATAAGATCATATTGTATTTCCTAAAATAAGGATTTGGTTGGATGCATGAATTATAAATGCAACCTTCCACACTTAGATATGTAATGCTTTTCTCTAAAGAAATAAAGATCTATTCTTTCCTCTCAAATATTCTATAGTTTTGAGATCTCAGAAGTATGATTTAAATCCTCTTCCAAGGAATGAGCTGACCACTCATTCCAAGGAAGATGGATCTGTGTATTTATGTTTATGTTTATTCATTTGTCTTTAATTCATTTTGTTGTATTGTTTTTATCTTTGTATTGTGAAAATTCAGTCTGTTGTAAACCTATAGGTGTTTCATTCAATTGTGTTTATTTTTAATTCAACAATTTCATTTATGCAAGTGTGCCTTTTAATTCATGCAAGTGTGTTTCTTTCATGCAAATTTCATTTATGCAAGTGTGCCTTTTAATTCATGCAAGTGTGTTTCTTTCATGCAAATTTCATTTATGCAAGTGTGCCTTTTAATTCATGCAAGTGTGTTTCTTTCATGCAAACTTTATTTCTGCAAGTGTGCCTTTCAATTTCTACAAGTGTGATTTATTTTATGCAAGTTTGGTTTGTGTTTAAAGGAGTTGTTTTCCAAGATCTTCTTCTCTTAATGCATACAGCCTTTGGACACCAACCCGGATTGACATTATTAATGGTGAGGATTGACGACCCTCATCATCCCTTAGCTCTCAAGAAGAATATTTACAATCCCTAGCCCCTTGATGTATCCTTCTCCTATATTTCATCTACCTAACCCATTACAAATCCTCGCAACGTTTTCTACAAAGCTTCGATCTCTATTGATCGTATACTTTTTCTTCTATGGGCACTTGTATTTATAGGCCTCTTGAACTACCAACTCACCTTTCTGAGGCTTCAGATCCATCACCAAGTGTCCCAATGTGGTCCTCCATGGGAGCATGCTCCTCCAGGCCTGAGCTCTCCACTCCTTGCCATGATGGTCTTCTAGAAGCTTCTAACACATGGTATATTCCTTCCTAGGCCAACCTGTCACCAAGCTAGCACCTTATCCATTCATCATGCATAGTCAGTCATGCTTTTCATGTGTCTTGCCTAATATGCCAAATATGGCTAAGTCTTAAAACCTTGTTCTACCGGTGCGTATCACGGGTCCTTCTAAAACCCTCCTAGAACCCTACCTTATGTGCCCACCCCTCAACTTAGGCCTTGCGTGCTCATGCACCTTTTTGTACTTAGTCAATATTTTAGGGGCCCAACATCAC